>OY821518.1:7268743-7676243 GCA_963682025.1 Cordilura impudica | reverse complement strand
AAAAATTAAAAATTAAAAATTAAAAATTAAAAATTAAAAATTAAAAATTAAAAATTAAAATAAAATTAAAAAATTAAAAATTAAAAATTAAAAATTAAAAATTAAAAATTAAAAATTAAAAATTAAAAATTAAAAATTAAAAATTAAAAATTAAAATTAAAAATTAAAAATTAAAAATTAAAAATTAAAAATTAAAAATTAAAAATTAAAATTAAAAATTAAAAATTAAAAATTAAAAATTAAAAATTAAAAATTAAAAATTAAAAATTAAAAATTAAAAATTAAAAATTAAAAATTAAAAATTAAAAATTAAAAATTAAAAATTAAAAATTAAAAATTAAAAATTAAAAATTAAAAATTAAAAATTAAAAATTAAAAATTAAAAATTAAAAATTAAAAATTAAAAATTAAAAATTAAAAATTAAAAATTAAAATTAAAAATTAAAAATTAAAATTAAAATTAAAAATTAAAAATTAAAAATTAAAAATTAAAAATTAAAAATTAAAAATTAAAAATTAAAAATTAAAAACTAAAAATTAAAAATTAAAAATTAAAAATTAAAAATTAAAAATTAAAAATTAAAAATTAAAAATTAAAAATTAAAAATTAAAAATTAAAAATTAAAAATTAAAAATTAAAAATTAAAAATTAAAAATTAAAAATTAAAAATTAAAATTAAAAATTAAAAATTAAAAATTAAAAATTAAAAATTAAAAATTAAAAATTAAAAATTAAAAATTAAAAATTAAAAATTAAAAATTAAAAATTAAAAATTAAAAATTAAAAATTAAAAATTAAAAATTAAAAATTAAAAATTAAAATTAAAAATTAAAAATTAAAAATTAAAAATTAAAAATTAAAAATTAAAAATTAAAAATTAAAAATTAAAAATTAAAAATTAAAAATTAAAAATTAAAAATTAAAAATTAAAAATTAAAAATTAAAAATTAAAAATTAAAAATTAAAAATTAAAAATTAAAAATTAAAAATTAAAAATTAAAAATTAAAAATTAAAAATTAAAAATTAAAAATTAAAAATTAAAAATTAAAAATTAAAAATTAAAAATTAAAAATTAAAAATTAAAATTAAAAATTAAAAATTAAAAATTAAAAATTAAAAATTAAAAATTAAAAATTAAAAATTAAAAATTAAAAATTAAAAATTAAAAATTAAAAATTAAAAATTAAAAATTAAAAATTAAAAATTAAAAATTAAAAATTAAAAATTAAAAATTAAAAATTAAAAATTAAAAATTAAAAATTAAAAATTAAAAATTAAAAATTAAAAATTAAAAATTAAAAATTAAAAATTAAAAATTAAAAATTAAAAATTAAAAATTAAAAATTAAAAATTAAAAATTAAAAATTAAAAATTAAAAATTAAAAATTAAAAATTAAAAATTAAAAATTAAAAATTAAAAATTAAAAATTAAAAATGAAAAATTAAAAATGAAAAATGAAAAATGAAAAATGAAAAATGAAAAATGAAAAATGAAAAATGAAAAATGAAAAATGAAAAATGAAAATGAAAAATGAAAAATTAAAAATTAACAAGTAAGAAAATTATAAAATTAAAATTAAAATTAAAAATTAAAAATTAAAAATTAAAAATTAAAAATTAAAAATTAAAAATTAAAAATTAAAATTAAAAATTAAAAATTAAATATTAAAAATTAAAAATTAAAAAATTAAAAATTAAAAATTAAAAATTAAAAATTAAAAATTAAAAATTAAAAATTAAAAATTAAAAATTAAAAATTAAAAATTAAAAATTAAAAATTAAAAATTAAAAATTAAAAATTAAAAATTAAAAATTAAAAATTAAAAATTAAAAATTAAAAATTAAAAATTAAAAATTAAAAATTAAAATTAAAAATTAAAAATTAAAAATTAAAAATTAAAAATTAAAAATTAAAAATTAAAAATTAAAAATTAAAAATTAAAAATTAAAAATTAAAAATTAAAAATTAAATATTAAAAATTAAAAATTAAAAATTAAAAATTAAAAATTAAAAATTAAAATTAAAAATTAAAAATTAAAAATTAAAAATTAAAAATTAAAAATTAAAAATTAAAAATTAAAAATTAAAAATTAAAAATTAAAAATTAAAAATTAAAAATTAAAAATTAAAAATTAAAAATTAAAAATTAAAAATTAAAAATTAAAAATTAAAAATTAAAAATTAAAAATTAAAAATTAAAAATTAAAAATTAAAAATTAAAATTAAAAATTAAAAATTAAAAATTAAAAATTAAAAATTAAAAATGAAAAATGAAAAATGAAAAATGAAAAAAATGAAAAATGAAAAATGAAAAATGAAAAATGAAAAATGAAAAATTAAAAATTAACAAGTAAGAAAATTATAGTCGGTCGAGACCGACTATACGATACCCTATACCATGCGTCTCAGGCCCAACTAACTGGACATAGAAAATAAGCAAAAACCAAATTTGAGTGGGATTTTCATTAATTTTTTTGGCTTCAGATATGAAAAAGTTCATATCGGATGCTATATCTATATGGGGACTAGGTCCAAAAATTTACCGATCCTGATCATGTTTGGTAAAGTCTCTTGTATTTTGCAAAAATATATACAAACAAAATCTGAGAAGAATCAGTGCAATATTTTTGTTTTTTAATAGATTTAAGTGAAGATCGGGAAGCAGCTCTATATGGGGCCAAAGGGATCATTTGTGGACTACTCATTAATGGACGTAATAAACGCATACAAAACCCAATTTGAGTAAGATCTATATGACAATTTGGATCTTATGGCATTTTATGTTGATTTCATAGGAGTCATTTGTATGGGGGCCAGGTCTGAACATGGACCGATTCTCACCAATTTCAATAGCGTTCATCCCATGGCCGATAAAAGCTTACAAGGTTTACATGGACACACAGACGGACGGACGGACGGACGGACATTGTTAAATCAACTCAGAAAGTGATTCTGATTCGATCGGTATAATTAAAGATGGGTCTAGGACAAATATTTTCGTACACAACATTGCATTGTTGTTCTTTCCTTATTGGTGCTTTTACCTTAGAGAAAATCGTACTTAATGTTTTGTTTGCGTTGTAAGCAAAACATATGTTTTCTGATTTTATTGTTGTCCTTATATTCTTATTGTCCGTAATCCCAGGGATGTATTTAACACTGTAAAATTTTTTCCTGGTATCTTCTGTATTATTTGTCGCTGATATTTAGTACCCGAAATGCAATGTTGTTTACGAAATTGGATGTGATGGAACAGATAATGAAAACTGCAATTTAATTTATATAGGCACTACTAAAAGAAATTTAGAAACCAGAATTAACGAACACAAAACAGACATTTTAAAACAAAAAGAATCCACGGCACTAGCTCAACACATCATGAACACTTCTCACAAACCAAATTTTGACAATGTAAAAGTGTTAGACATTGAAAGTACTGAGAGAAAACGATATACAATAGAGAGCCTTCGAATTCAGCAACAAATACACAAAACAATGAACCACAAAGAAGACACAGATAATATAAACGCCAGCTACAGCGTTGCATTACGATACAAATAATTTAAACTGTGATATTAAACTAAACCGTGTTGTATTAAAGGTTCAAATTTATGCTTTATGTTCTTGTTAGTTCAAAATTAATTAAAAAATATTTTTATATTAACAGAGCCCCTGCAGTTATTTGCTATAAGTGATACATAGATGACGCTTTCTGTTTGATTTTAAAAAAGTCCATTAAAAAAATCTTTAATTATTAGATGTTTACACATCTCCCCTGTGATTGGACTCACATTTATTTTTTTTTTTTTTTTGGCCCTGGGCGCATGTCAATATATCAGAAACTAGATGAATACAAATTAAAATCTTTGAAAAAATTCTCAATATATATAATTTTTAAATTTATTCAGAATTATTCTTGTGAAATTCTAACATATTCAAGACTAGCCATGTCCAATATAGTTACAAAATGTTTGCTAGGCGATAATTTATCAACAACACGATACACCTGTTATGCTAAAGTGGCCACAAAGCTAAACATGAAAAAAAATCCTTAGTAACTTACATTAAATATGTAAGTTAATAAGTGTTAAGTCTAACATCCAACCAATAATATTTAGCATTGTCGTATGGACACAAGTTGCTGGGTGAATATACAGAAGTAGTTTAATTTTAATATTGGAGACCAGTACAAACCAGTCATTACATATTTTTTTCGTTTATTGTAATAAAAACACGTTTTTTGTTGGCTAACCACGCACAGAACTGAATCTAATACAATTTGTTCTGTCAAAGAACGCAAACATTTTTTGAATAATATCAGGGTATGCAGCATGTGGTTTTTGAGGTCAACAATTTTTTTAATTTTTTTGTGTTATCGCCACTAAATAATTACAATAAACTTATTAAATACTACTTACATATTTTTATATGACCCTGATTTGAAAAGTGTTCATCAAACATTAAAGTATACTACTAGACGTATAAGTGATATTAAGTAATTAATAATTGTGATAAGAAGAGCACGTTTACTCGTGGAACCACAACAATTTTGAGTGTGTTATTTTTTAACAAAATTTTATTTTTGCGTTGTTGGGAAATATTCTTAAATATATATTATATATTTTTATATAAATATTTTTTATTTATATAATATATAATATATAAAAGTATTAAAAAAAAATTTTATATAAAATAAAAAAGAAGGGCGTATGAGTGTTGTTATATGAATAAATGTAATGAAGGTTGTTTTAGAGCAGGTGTGCCCAACCATATCGACCTAAAGAGCTAAATTATATTTTCCGAAGGAATGGTGATCGACCATATAAAAAAAATTTTAATTTTAGTAAAAATTATAAGTGAAATAAACAAATAGTTAAAATTTTAAAAATAAACATTTATTTTATCTTTGAGATAATTGACATTGTTTATTATCAGCTATTTTTGAGTAATTAGATTCGTTATTACTAACAGCTAAAAATAAACAGGCATCAAGATGATTTCGAGTCATACTTGTACTATATTTAAAGTTTATGTGGGTACAACAAAAAGAAGTTTAGGCACACGAATAGATGAACATAAAGCCGACATAAGTAAAAGCAGACAAAGTACTGCACTGGCAATACATTGTTTTGAAGAGGGACACACAGCGGATTTAAATAATGTTAAGATTTTAGACAAAGAAAGAAAGGAGAAAAAACGCTACACTTTGGAAAGTCTTAGAATACAACAACGTAACACGAGTGCAATAAATTGGAGGGATGATATAGACAACATAAACTCTAACTACACTGTAGCAATAATTTAGCTTTAGCTTAACTGTGATTTTGGCATTATTAAGAACCATTTACTGTGATATTTTTATTTTTCTATTTTTACGACTATTTTTATTAAATTATAGATATAAGTGTTTTGTGTCATCGTATAAAAACCTGTGATATATATTTTATAAAAATAATGTAAATTTGACAAAGAAAGAATATTTGTAAGTGAAGTATTCTTAAAACAAATGTTGAAGTTATGTGTTGTTGTTATTTACATTTATACCACTATGTGGTTTGGGTATAATGACTTTGTGCTGCTGTTTGTAACTACCAAAAATATTTGACCTGGACCCATATTTTATTATACCGATCGAATAAGAACCACTAACTGATTCGATTTAACGATGTCCGTCCGTGTGTCCGACCGTCTGTCTGTGTGTCCATGTAAACTTTGTAATCAAACTGCAGGTCGCAAATATAAATATATTTTGATGAAATTTGGTATATAAGCTTTTACGATGAACGCTATTGAAATTGGTGAGAATCGGTCCATGTTCAGACCTAGCCCCCATACAAATGACCCCTATGAAATCGACATAAATTGCCATAAGATCCAAATTGTCAAATAGATCTTACTCAAATTGGGTTTGTATGCGTTTATTACATCCATTAATGAGTAGTCTAAAAATGATCCCTATGGGACAACCCTTAGTCATAGGCCCCATATAGAGCTGCTTCACTTAAATCTATCAAAAAAGAAAAATAATGCACTGATTCTTCTCAAATTTTGTTTGTATATATTTTTGCAAAATACAAGAGACTTTACCAAACATGGTCAGGATCGGTCCATTTTTGGGCCTAGTCCCCATATAGATATAGCATCCGATATGAACTTTTTCATATCTGCAGCCAAAAAAATTTATAAAAATCCCACTAAATTTGGTTTATGCTTATTTTCTATGTCCAGTTAGTTGGGCCTATGAGATAGGGTCTCTAAACGCATGGTATAGGGTATGATATAGTCGGTCTCGACCGACTATAATTTTCTTACTTATTTTTTCTGATTTATGTTTTATGTGGTTGTCAGATTTAATAAAATATTCTCCCTGAGGAAGTTGGAAAAAATTCCAACGAAACGTCTGATTTAAACAAAGAAGTAAATAATCTTTTATTTCTATAAGTACCCTGACCTTGAAAGTCTGATTTAGAAAACTCTAAAGAAACAAAGTACGATATTTGCATTTAATATTGATCAAACGATTATCACATTGTAGTTCAATTAATTCCATTTCCATTATATGGAGGGGAAAAAATGTTCGAATTTAAAGTCTCACTTCCTAGAAATATGCGAATAGCAAAAAAAAAAAAAAAAACAGAGAAATACAAAGTTTCGGGTCAATCAAAAAAAATTTAGAGGTGCCTCACCGTTATATAGCTTAATTTTTTCGACAAGTTCATATATATCACAATTTTATTTACCAACCCATAGTAAGGGTTTCATCTAGTTTACTAAAAAAAAAAAATTTTTTTAACTATGCCAAAATTCAAAGTTTGGCCTCGGCAAGGAATGGGTTAACGTTGTTCGATTTATTCCAAATTTTGAGCATGGAAGACCTGCACATTTGGTTATTAAGCGTCACATCTAAAAATTCAACAACACTTACAAAATATTTGAATTTTTTTAATAAATTATCTTTTATTAGCTTGAGGTCATATATGACCCCAAGTCCAAAAGGAATAATGGGGTCATATAATTTTTTTCCGAAACTCTAGGTTATTAAGATAAAATATAACATTTAAAAGTAGAAAACTGTTCAATTTTTGATACAAAGTATTTAGAAACAGTACATTTACTGAATATTTCACAAAAAACTCAGTTTTATCAAAATCCTCAAAAAAAAATTCCTTGTAAAAAAAATTCTGCGAGAGGAATTTACTTAAAAACTCACACAGTTAATCTCTAATATATATTTAACAAAACTTTAAAGTGCCAGATCCATTTTTTGAAATTTTGTTTAAGAACATTTTTGAAAGCTTAAAAAGGAGTTCACAAAATTTTATAAAAAAATTTTCCATTCTTGGTCCCATTGCGCATTAGGTTAAAAACGTTGTAATAAAACAATACTTCATATCTGAATACTTATGAATATAGAGACAAAAAAAAATTATGGCTTTAATCAATTTGTTAAAGTTGAAAAAAATTCCGTCAAATTTCACGACCTAGATTTTTTTGGCACAAAAGTTCTCTGGGGCATTTGTTATTTCTTGGCGAGTTTTTCTTCGAATTTGAAGTTATATGGCTTTTTGAAAAGATAATTTAGTACTGAAATCGATTTATATCACAACTTGGCAAAAAAAAAGGTAAACTTTAGAACGAAATTTTCATAATATCTGAAAAAAGTCATATTTTCCCCATATGAACACACATGAAATTTTCAGTCGCGTTGAGGCATCTCTAAATTTTTTTTGATTGACCGAAAACTTTTCTCAGTTTTTTTGGTTAACGCATATTTCTAGGAGGTGAGACCGAGAGTTTGACCACATTTTTATTAAGGGCCACCCAAATGTTCATACTATATTTATTTTATACTAGCAGATTCCAGCGCTCGAAATTCGAGTGCAATTTCTAGGCAGCTTAATTTTTCAACTTAGCCAATTCACAAACCAACACTTTTATGGTTTATTATTATTGTGAATGAAGATAACAAACTCATTAATAAACACATTAACAAATTTAATAAAACACACATAGCATATGTATAATTTTATGTATGTGTTAGTAGCAACTTTAAATGCAATTTACTCAAAATAAATGAAAAAATTTAAAAATCTGTAAATCTGCAAACGGCTAAAAGGAAATACCTTTCAAGTAATATACGCGTGGTCAAAATTGGGATAAAACGGTAGAACGAAACATCAGTCACAAGAAATCGCCTGGCCTATTAATATTATAGATTTCCATATTTATTTTAGAAACTGGTGTTAATAAAAATGAAGTGAAATTGCACAAAAATATTACCAAATTGTTTATATTCACATGTTTCCATATTTGAACCCATTTCGTCTTTTAAATTTGAGAAATGTTTCAGATCTTTTTTTTTATTAATTTGAGATATCCACGATTTTGGTTTAACTTTACATGTATCGATGGTAGTGAACATGTCGGTTATATTTTTGTTGTTTCCCTGCAAATCCAAAATTATTTCCTTTAATTTTATCCGTTAAAAATGACAATTTTTACAGCCAAATCTTATCATGAAGTAAAACGGCAGGAAGATCGTGTTTTTCATCTAAAAATTCCTTTATATGTACATATGTGGTAACAGTTTGCAGAATCTTTCTAAAACTTTACCTTTGCTCAGCCGTCTTACTGAATTATGGAGAAGTAAATCACCGTATTCTGAAACAATGCTTTCTAAAAGTGACTGGAACAGACTTTTTTGTAGTACTTTTGCTCGAATTGAATTATTTTAAGGGCAATTCCATATGTGACGGAATGACATTTTGAGTTGTAAAATTGAAGTTAAGGCTATTCCACAAAGCTATTTTCAATTGGAAATTCATTCTTCAGTTTGAAAATGATTGTTAATGATTAAGAGATTTAAAAAAACTTCAGAAACAATTTTTTCACTATTTTATTTTTTTATTTTTGAGTAATTTCTCATTGTGTGACGGAATGACATTTTTGCTACCATGACTCTGTCCTGGTATTAAAACCTGGGAACTTTTGAGAATTAAAAAGCTAATCAGTTTTTAAACTAATGCATATTTTACATATGATATATAAGCAATATAAAATTAAAATTTAGAGCAACTATCCTGTAATAGTGTTGAAGTTATTAACTGTCATTTGACGTGACGGAATGACTGTGACGGAATGACTAAAGTTTCTTAAAAATTAATTAAAAGAAAATTGAGTAAACAAATAAATTTTATAATTATTTTATTATTTAGAATACTTGTAAGAAATTACATTGTGTAACTTGGAACATATTTTAATATATTTTTAAACTAACTTCGTATAAATTAAAAAAAAAATTTTTTTCATCAAAGTTGACATTTTGATGGAATTGCCCTTAATCATTGCTACCATGAGATTTAACATTTTACCACATAATGATTGGTGATCAATTATACAGTGGTATGTAATGAATTAAGGAAAATCAATATCTCTTTCACAAAATGCTAAAAATTCATTTTCGCAACCAGTCATAGAAGGTGCATTATCAGTATTAATAAGAACGAACTTCTCAAGAGGAACATTTTCAAAAGATATGATAGATCTAAAAATACTGTATACGTCTTTTCCTCTGGTTCGTTCTTTCAAAGCAGAACTTTCAGAAATTCTTCCTTCGAACTTGAATCAGCAAAAACGAAATGTTCAAATATGCTAAGCTGGGACATATTGACAATTGTCAATTGATTCATCAAATTTTAGTGAAAATCATACACATTTTTAAAAATCCTGTTTAAGTTGTGATGGCCATGGTTTCAACTCGTCTCGTTACTGTTTGTCTTGAATACTACATCAACAATCTTCATTTTATTTTGAAAATTTTTAAATAAGTTATCTAAAAGGCCTCTTTGAATACGTCTCCGTCAGTACAAGGCTTTTTCATGCTGGATAAAAATTCAACAAACACGTAGAGATGTAACTTTTACCATTGTTGATTTACTGCAGCTTTTTATACCCTATACCACTATGTGGTTTGGGTATAATGACTTTGTGCTGCTGTTTGTAACAACCAAAAATATTTGACCTAGACCCATCTTTAATTATACCGATCGAATCAGAATCACTTTCTGAGTTGATTTTACAATGTCCGTCCGTCCGTCCGTCCGTCTGTGTGTCCATGTAAAGCTTGTAATCAAACTGCAGGTCGCAAATATGAATATATTTTGATGAAATTTGGTATATAAGCTTTTATCGGCCATGGGATGAACGCTATTGAAATTGGTGAGAATCGGTCCATGTTCAGACCTAGCCCCCATACAAATTACCCATATGAAATCGACATAAATTTCCATAAGATCCAAATTGTCATATAGATCTTACTCAAATTGGGTTTGTATGCGTTCATTACATCCACTAATGAGTAGTCCAAAAATGATCCCTTTGACCCCATATAGAGCTCCTTCCCGATCTTCACTTAAATCTATTAAAAAACAAAAATATTGCACTGATTCTTCTCAAATTTTGTTTGTATATATTTTTGCAAAATACAAGAGACTTTACCAAACATGATCAGGATCGGTCCATTTTTGGACCTAGTCCCTTTATAGATATAGCATCCGATATGAACTTTTTCATATCTGCAGCCAAAAAAATTAATAAAAATCCCACCCAAATTTGGTTTTTGCTTATTTTCAATGTCCAGTTAGTTGGGCCTAAGAGATAGGGTTTCTAAACGCATGGTATAGGGTATCGTATAGTCGATCTAGACCGACTATAATTTTCTTACTTGTTTTAACAAAGATTTTTGTAAGCTAAGAGATTTTTTCCATCTTTGTATTTTTTCGTAAATACCAATTTTTGGAGACTAATTCCAGAAAAATGTGAGCAGAAATCAAAAATCCCAAAAGAGGGATCGATGGACAAATTCAAGACGAATATTAAAAAAAACAGCTCACACAGCTGAACTATGTGAGGTGGTGGGCCTTGCAGAGCTGAGAGGGGGCCCAGGCCAATAAAATATATGGGGCCTCTTGTTTGAGTAAAAAAAAAACAAATTTACATAGTTCTTTTATTATTTTTAATTTATTTAAAAAGTATGAAATTAATAATTAAATTACAAATAAGCTTTTCGAGCTTTAGTTGTAGCAAAATCTTTTATAAAAGTTGAAAAATCAATATTTCGTGCAATATCTGAATTTATATGTAAAATTGATAGCCCATTCAACCGTTCTTGGCTCATTGCAGATCTGTTAAAATTTTTAACCTTTTTCAACACACTGAAACTGCGTTCCGCTGAAGCAACGGAGGCAGGTAGACTTAAAAATATTCTTAAAGCTGTTGATATATTTGGAAACAATCCAATTAGGTTTTTTCTAAAATGTTTAGCAGCAACTTAGCTGGAGATGATTTTATATCAAAGTTTACTTCAAAAATATTTTTAAAAAATATCATTTCATTACATATTTCATTTGAAATTTCCTTTGGATATTTTAAGTGCATATTTTTTGCTCTCGATTTCATTTCCTTATCTGATGAAGTTTGAAAAGTCCAAAGGAATCCAAAAGTCTGGCAAATTTTGCGTAAAGACTCAAAGTGACGTGTCAAGCCTGAAATAACCGAATCAATAATGTATATAAAAACATTAACTCTATAATGTTCTTCAGCATCAAAATGTGACCTAATATGACGAGTTAATTGAAAATCAGTTGAAATTTTGGAAAGTACGGCAATCTATTTTGAACTTAAGAGTAATCTGCCCCACTCTTCACGCATTATCATCATCCTTGCAATAAGATTGTTAATATTTTCCATTTCGACGTCAAGTGTTGCATTGCGTGGTTCAATAAATTAATTAGTTTGTTGCAATAACGTTAATATTTCAAGCCATATTGTTGTCAACACAATGCATTCGAATGTATCCAAATATTGAAAAATTGACTGAAGTTCGGTACGTGCGTGTGGTGGAAGGTTTAGTGACTTACACTCCTCTAAAGCAGCCAGAATATTTAACTGATTATTGTAAATTGGTTTAACAGCATCAATTCGAGCAGACCATCTTGTCTTTGATATTGTATGAAGTGACAGAGCTAAATATTTCTTTAAAATCTCCCACTTTCTAGGAGTGGTGCTAAAAAAATTATACATCTGTTGAATTCTCCCAAAATATGTAACTGCTTCTTTACATGATTCAGCAGAGTCAACTCCAACAAGATTAAGAGTATGATTTCCACAACTGGAAAAAATGCAATTCGGATTACGCTCAAGCAGCACTGCTTGCACACCGTTATACTGTCCTGCCATATTAGCACCATTATCATATGCTTGCCCAAAGCATAAACTAAAATCAAGGCCAAAATTTTCAAGAATTTCAATAATTCGTGTAGCGATTTCGATTCCTCTTTTTTGTGTAAATGAATCAAATGTAATAAATCTTTCCTCAATTGAATACGATGCATTATTTATTATTTTTACATAACGAATTTCAAGCCACGTTTGTTCTTGGTGTGAGCAGTCTGGTGTCGCATCCAGAATAATGGAAAAATATTTAGAATCAAAAATTTCTTCAATAATTTTTCTTTGCACAGATTTTCCACAAATCTGAATGAATTCATTTTGAATTCTTGATGATAAATAATGAACTTGAAGACGTTTGTGCTTGTCTTGTGACTCACGAACAATTTTTACATGTTCGTATAAAACTGGATCATACTTACTGAGCAATTCTATGATACCTAAAAAGTTTACATTCCGCGAATTTCCAATATTCTCATTAGAACCAAATAATGCCAAACCACGCTCACTTAGGAAAAATATAACATCCAAAATTCTATGAAGAACTTTCTGCCAATTACTTGCCTCACAGTTTAGTTCTTTCAGTAGAGATGATCCTAATGAGGACTTTAATAATGCAGATCTACTTGCTGATTTCCAATGGACATAATTTTTTTTATGAATAATTGAATTTTCATGAGCGGGTACGCGATCTTTCAATTTCCTCCATCCTCTTAAAATATCCCATCCTGATTGGCTACTGAGAACTGATGCATCAAATTTCGTATCCTGTAGGAAGCAGGGAAAACAAAATAATGACTTTTTTGAATTGCTCCAACATAGCCAATCTCTGTTGCAAATTTCTCCATTCGCTAAAACCTTCTTCGTCAGACGATATGGAAATTTATTGTTTTCAGCATCATTTGGGATGTTTTCAGGTATTTAAAAATGTTCAATTTTCAAAAAATCTTCCATTTGCATTATATTTTTATACCCTATACCACTATGTGGTTTGGGTATAATGACATTGTGCTGCTGTTTGTAACAACCAAAAATATTTGACCTAGACCCATCTTTTATTATACCGATCGAATCAGAATCACTTTCTGAGTTGATTTAACAATGTCCGTCCGTCCGTCCGTCCGTCCGTCTGTGTGTCCATGTAAAGCTTGTAATCAAACTGCAGGTCGCAAATATGAATGTATTTTGATGAAATTTGGTACATAAGCTTTTATCGGCCATGGGATGAACGCTATTGAAATTGGTGAGAATCGGTCCATGTTCAGACCTAGCCCCCATACAAATTACCCATATGAAATCGACATAAATTGCCATAAGATCCAAATTGTCATATAGATCTTACTCAAATTGGGTTTGTATGCGTTCATTACATCCATTAATGAGTAGTCCAAAAATGATCCCTTTGACCCCATATAGAGCTGCTTCCCGATCTTCACTTAAATCTATTAAAAAACAAAAATATTGCACTGATTCTTCTCAAATTTTGTTTGTATATATTTTTGCAAAATACAAGAGACTTTACCAAACATGATCGGGATCGGTCCATTTTTGGACCAAGTCCCTATATAGATATAGCATCCGATATGAACTTTTTCATATCTGCAGCCAATAAAATTAATAAAAATCCCACTCAAATTTGGTTTTTGCTTATTTTCTATATCCAGTTAGTTGGGCCTAAGAGATAGGGTCTCTAAACGTATGGTATAGGGTATCGTATAATCGGTCTAGACCGACTATAATTTTCTTACTTGTTCTTGTTAAGTAAGGCGACGTCATCGTTGAAAACAAGTAATGAAGTTCTTGCTTCAATTCCTTGAATATTGGGTAGATTAGATGACACGTAATTTTCTTCCATGTTTGCATCATCAACAATTATCTGTAATGGTGACAAGGAATCTTCTATTTGTTCTGAAGTTATATTTTCAACCACCGAAATTTGAGCATCCACATCAACAATAATATTTGCCATTTGTGAAATAGCAGAGTAATTTCATTTTCAGGATTGACTGTTTGATTGATAACCTGTTCAGAGATGTTTTTTTATTAAAGAATTTCGTTAATCGTGGCAGACTTTGCTTGGCTTTTTCTTGTTCTTTTTTCTGTCGTCTCTTACTTGCGGCACTCGGATATGTTCTTTTCATTATATTCCTAAAATTAATTACTTATGAATTAAATGGAACTATTTTTAATATTAACTCCATTTAAACTTACAGATTACAAATATCACTAAACAATAAAAAAAAACACTAATTTTATAATCACTAAAATTTATAGTACGGAACCAAAAGCTATACTCAATAGGAAAATTAAAACTGTACTGAATAGGAAATATAGTTAAATTTTTAATAGTTGAAAATTAAATATCCTTTTTTACGCAATTGGCCTACTAAGTTAAAATTTTTTGAATTTCTCAGAGTTCAACATATTCTTTTTTATGCAATTGGCCCACTACGTAAAAAAGTTTTATACATACATATAACAATAACTTGAAATTTTTACTATAACTTTTGTATCGTTATATTTTATAAATCTTTGGTTAAAATAAAATAAATTAATACTCAAAATAATATTTCAACTTAATTTTTCCGCACCTACTGTGAACAAATTAGGAAATAAATAGAGGCCCTTTCACAACTCGGGGCCTGAGCCAAATGGCCCTCATGGCCCACCCTCTGTTATGGCTTGGTGAGTTGTAGAGTAATTTGAACGGATAAGTTACTATTCATCCCACTGTGGAACGGACAGACGGACGGACGGACATCACAAAATCGACTCAAAAAGTGATTCTGTTAAAAATAATGAATTTCTAAAAGTTGTTATACAAATTATAAACCTGTGGACGCCTATTTGTCAATTTCGTTTGAATTTCCTTAATAGCAGCACATAATAAAAGTATCAGTATTATATATTAAAGGAATGAAATTTATTTCAATTATAGGGAAAAACAAATTAAGATTTAGTAGAAAATACATTTCTTATTTATTCTCCTTTTTTAGGACATCGAGTACATTCTGTTTATGTAGGCGTACACGTTCCTGGTGGCCGACATCATTCACAAAGACGACGCAAGCACCATCACAACAGTAAAAGTGAGAGTAGTGGCGATGAAAGGCAGCCCGAAGTGGAAAGACCAGGTAAGAAAATTGTATAATGTATGTATGTATGTATATAAAGGTAAATAACACATTAAAATGTCAATTTAAAAACCAACCAAAACTGTTATTCAGTCTCTTTATTGATATTCATTGAAAAAAAAAATCTTTATTGGTTTTATAGAAGTAAAATATTATTTATTTTCAATATTTCAATACGGATTAATAGAAAAATTTTACTTAAAACCCTCAAACGAAAAAAAAGGTTCAGTAATTAGATTTTCGTTTGCTTTAAATTATTTATTTATTAAAATTTTTTTGGCAATTTAATAAATTCAAAGTTAAAATATAGAAGTATTTATACAAATTTTATTATTTCGACTAATTAACGAAATGTAGGATAATCATATATGACAGCGGTCATTAAGATGGACGCCCCAAATATAAATTAATTTACTACGGTATTAAGAAAGGAAACAATATATGTGACATGGAAAGTTAAAAAGGTACACAATCGATTTTACTTTTTTGGTGATTCTTATAGCAGACAACATGCTCTTTGTAATGCAGCAAACCACAGCTTTATAACTGCATTAGTTTTTTCACAAATTAGCTTCAAAATAGATACTTCTGATTAAAAAAAAAAAAAGAATCCGATGTGACAAACTTTTCTGCATTTGATCTAAACTCGACACTCAGGGGGTTTCGGGGTCGCTGATTACGATTCTGGTATTAGATTTTTAAAATCCAAAGGTTTTTGTGGTCGCCGATTATGAATTTAAAGTGGGATTTTTAAAATTCAAAAAGGCGGATCCAATTTGGCGAATTAGTTGTTTAAAAATTTATCGGGATAGCTTTTGAAAAATTAAGATGGATGATTATAATAGATATATATCCGATGTTAAAAATAAAACGAACAAAATTAGTCCGCCATAGTAGATCCGCCATTCTGAATTTTTAAAATCTAATGCGAGATTCGTATTCAGCAACCCAGAAAACCTCCGAGTAATAAGTTTCAAGCCATAAATGCGTTCAGACGCATCAAAATCAAATTGTTAACGTCAAAGTCGTTTTTCTCCAAAACTTATTTGCTAGACATAGGTCGCTTTTAACTTTCCGTGTCACATATGAATAAGCTGTTATATTTTTTGAAAAATACGTTGTTTGTATATTATTATTTTATGTAAATATAATGTAAAATTTTGTCTTCACAAAAAAGAGAATAACTAAAAATTTTTGCCAGCTATTTGCAAACCGTAATATCATAAATAAATGCTGAACCAATATTTCCATTATTGAATTTTAGGTTAATTGTGAATCATTTTCCTAGTAAATGTTTATTACAATCTCACAACTACCCGATTAAATAGTTTCAAATTTAGAAATTCACCACAATATCATGTGTGATTATTCATAAAAAAAATATTCTTCAGCCTGATCTTGAAAGTCAAAAAATCGAGATTGTTAAAAAGGTAAAAAATAGTGTTCAATAATAACTTAACTTATTCAAACCATGTAGATACACTTGTAGTTCAAACGTATGTGAAGCTAAGATCGCTTTGGGTAACTCAATATTTTATGCCGTTAAGAGTTGCCGTTTTGGCAACTGCTAACTACGCCAGCAAGAAAAAAAAATTATTTATGGACTGAAGAGGCGAGTTACGTATGTACTTCCACATACACAACGAACCTCTACAAAAGATATAGAAACCATATTAAATCAATATTTAAAATAAAAACTTAAGTCAACGACACTTTTGAAAATGCATTAAAAGCAAGGTTCAGAAAATACACACATGAAACACACAATGTTCTGTTCAAAAGCAGCCAACACATATCTTTATTTTCATATCAATTATGTGCGTTTCTAAATTTTCTACGGTGCCCAACACAACCATGACTGTGTTCGTTTTAATATTTCGTTATTTACACGAACATTTTTGTATCACGTACTTTTTGTTTCAATCACACATAAAGCACACATTTTTGAGTGTTGCTTTATTTGAAGTTCATGTTCTGGTACGTGTACTGAAAAAAAAAAACAAAACATGTACAATAAACAGGTTCGAGTTCAGTTATATTTTAAGTCGTGTTGTGGCTCGTGTAGTAAGAAAAAACAGAACATGTACAATAAACAGGTTCGAGTTCAGTTATATTTTAAGTCGGGTTTAAAAAAGAAAATTTAAAAACAAACACAATTGATATGAAAATAAAAATATGTGTGTGTTGGTCTAAGTTATGTTTGTTTACATATATGTACGAGTTTTTTATTCAGTATGTCTTTTTTTCTGAACTCTGATAAAAAGTCGTTGATCAAAAAGTTGAAACACTAAACCATGACAATAAAATATAAATAAAAATTTAGGCAAACGACACTTGTAAAACTACATGAAGTCGTTGCCCACAAAAAAGAGAACCAAACACAACAACCTATTGTGTCTAGCAATCATAAATGTTTTATAAACAAATAATATTGATTGCCCAATAATTGTATCTTTTGCTGACACTTAAAAAAGTATTGATAAAGTAAAACTGAATTCTGAAGTTAGACTTAAAAAAGAAAAATATTTTTGTAAATTCAGTCTTAAGATCAATGTGAAAAAATAAAGTTGAAACATTTTTGGTTCTTTATAAAACTAAAAACTAAAGTGACTTTCCATTACTTAACTGGCGTGATAGTGTTTCGACTTTCTCAAAAAGTCTTTATGGAGTCTCATTCGATAACCTTCTTAATATAAGGGTTTTAATGTTTTTGCACAATTTCCTAAATCCAGAAGGGGTAAAAAACTTTTTCAACGATAAAAATCCCGTACTTTAATTATAAAACTTGTCTTGTTGTACAGGAAATTAATAAATAAAAATTATAATTATAAAGAAAAAATTAGTTTAGAATTTTATTAAAATTTTATTTGTTTTATTTCGATCCTATTTAAAATTTAATAATTAAATATTTTACGCCGCACTGTAACTGAAATTTTGATTTCATTGGCCAAAAGTCTAATTTTTTTGTCACCGATTTTTAAAATTTTAACGCCATTTTGAGGTAGCCAAAAAATTAGGTTAAACTATTGCTAAATGTGGGCGTAGCATGCTGTCAAACTCAACAGTTTTTTTTTTTTTAATTTCATAAAAAGGTGATTTTTTGTTGTTTTTTTATCAAAAATAAATGGTTACTACTCGCAAGTTGTCATCGATAATGACCTGCGGTCCTTTTTACAAGGTTGGTAGGATTGTAGTCTTTAGTTGTTGTAAGTGATCACAGCGTTTAATATTAGGGGTGTAATGAAATCTATAATATTAATAGGCTAGGCGATTTTTTGTGACCGATGTTTTGTTCTACCCTTTTATCGCGATTTTGACCAAACGTATATTATTTGAAAGGTATTTCTTTTTAACCATTTTGCAGATTTACAGATTTTTAATTTTTCCTTTATTTTGAGTAAATTGCATTTAAAGTTGCTATTAACACATACATGAAATTATACATATGCTATGTATGTTTTATTAAATTTGTTAATGTGTTTTTTTTAACGTTTATTTATTTACATTAATATAACACCAATTTAAACTATTGTTTACGTGAGCGTGAAAGTGGTCCGACTGTTGGGACCTAGATGTCCAATTGGAATGTCACATGCAGAGGGCGCTCTAGTTTTTATCTTTTGTTTGACATTTATTTTATATACTTGTAAAATGTAATACATATCTTAAACCGCGAATTTGTTACTCGTTAAATTATCGTCAACGACCAAAGACCGCTTGCGAAGGAGCCGCGAAGTTTTATTAAATTAAACCAATAAACTTGTAAAACCGCCATTTTCGGAAAGAAAAAAAAATAAATAAAAGGAAAGTAAAATCGGATATACTTTGTGAAATTTTTTATAGAAAACCTTAACCTTGCGTGCTTTTTTATTTTGCTGTTTCTTTTGGTAGCCGTAGCTGGTGTTCCACATCAATTGGTGTTCCCCATTTTTCGTCATGAAATATTTACTATAATAAATTCTAGTTTCAAATATATTACATACATATATACACTGTCCCATAAACGGGCGCTCTATTATTATTGCTATAATAAAATTATGATTTATAACTAAGAAAACAAGGTAAATTACTTCAAATGAAGAATGTTTATGATTTTATGTAATGAAAAATTATATAAAAACATCACTTTGATATGAGGAATTATTAAAACTAAAGTCAGAGGTTAAAAGAGAAAAGGGATAAAAGAGGAAAGGGATATAATTGTTTATTATGTAAGCCACCAAAATTTTTTGGTTTTGGTTCTTTGTAGGCTACAAAGTTCTCTATTAGCTATGTTGGTATCATATCTGAAATTGGCATTTGTTGCTGCATTACAATTAACTGTTTTAATATTAGCCCGTCTATATTCGTGATAAAAGACTGGGATCCCGTTTTCATTTTGAATAATATTTAATCTGTCGAGGTATAAAAAAGCCTCGGGTGGAACAAAAACTTTTTGTAAGGTAACTGCTATATATTCTTCATTTGTATAGTAAGAGGGTGGTGTATTTTGTAAGCAGATATCATTACTGGTAATAGAACAAATAATGACAATGTTAATAAGCTATAAAGTACCTAAAGCACAAATTTAACAAACCATTTTATACTTATAGTGCTGTTTAAATTACCGTAATATGAAATTTTTTTGAGTAATATCATTAAAATGGAAAAAGTGTTTTACCGGCGGGTCGTGGCAGGTGCAAAAGTATATATAGGGTTAAAGAGTACACTTTCACCTTTCTCAAGCTGGTATACGTGCCTTGTTCCTTTTTGTTCCCTAGAAGTTCTATTCCACTAAAGTTAATATTTGACAAAAATATAGTAGTTTAATAAATCTAGCAGATTCCAGCGCTCGAAATTCGAGTGCAATTTCTAGGCAACTTTCAACTTAGCCAATTCACAAACCAACACTTTTTTGGTTTATTGTTATTGTGAATGAAGATGATAAACTCATTAACAAACACATCAAATTTAATAAATACACACATAGCATATGTGTAATTTTATATATGTGTTAGTAGCAACTTTAAATGCAATTTACTCAAAATAAAAGAAAAAATTTTAAAATCTGTAAATCTGGTTTGGTCAAAAGCGGGATAAAACGTCTACCCTATTAATATTATAGATGCCCCAATTAAGAAGAAATTATCTTAAACGATTTTTTACATATTGAGATTATATGTGTTTTAGCTAAAATTAAATTACATTATTTGCTCATACATTCCGCCTAACTCTCCGCTTTCTGTTTATGAGGATCATCTGAAAGCTGTTGATTTAATCCAAAATTATATAAAACCATCTGATTTATTAATGTTTATTGGAGATTTTAACATGCCGTCTACATCCTGGAAAGCTGATCCTGATACCAATTATTTAGTTCCATCTCATTATTCCGATTCTTCAGCTGCATTTATTCATAGTTTATTGGAAAATTGTCTTTTCCAAGTCAACTCCGTCACAAATGCATTTGGTAGACTGTTGGACCTTATTTTCGTTAATGAACCTAACCTAATAGCCCTATTTCTAATCCGGAAGATATATACCATCCAACACTTGAGATCTCTTGCTTTTGTTCCTATCCTCTTCATAAAAAAAATTTAACTCACAGCAATAAAATCTTTTGCTTTAATAAAACTAATTACCAAGATTTACAACTCCATCTATTCCAAATTGACTGGATAAATGTGTTATCTCGTTGCAATGATAACTTGGACTTGTGTTTGCGTACATTTTATCATCACCTCTTTGAATGTTTCTTGGCATCTGTACCTAAAATGTTACCTCCTAAATCGAATGGTCCTCCTTGGAATACAAAACATCTATCTCAACTTAAAAACAAGTAAGAAAATTATAGTCGGTCTAGACCGACTATACGATACCCTATACCGTGCGTTTAGAGATCCTATCTCTCAGGCCCAACTAACTGGATATAGAAAATAAGCATAAACCAAATTTGAGTGGGATTTTTATTAATTTTTTTGGCTGGAGATATGAAAAAGTTCATATCGGATGCTATATCAATATGGGGACTAGGTCCAGAAATGGACCGATCCTGATCATGTTTGGTAAAGTCTCTTGTATTTTGCAAAAATATATACAAACAAAATTTGAGAAGAATCAGTGCAATATTTTTGTTTTTTGAAGATCGGGAAGCAGCTCTATATGGGGCCTATGACTAAGAGTTGTCCAATAGGGATCATTTTTGGACTACTGATTAATGGATGTAATATATACATACAAACCCAATTTGACTAAGATTTGTATGATAATTTGGATCTTATGGCAATATATGTTGATTTCATAGGGGTCATTTGTATGGGGGCTAGGTCTGAACATGGACCGATTCTCACCAATTTCAATAGCGTTCATATTTGCGACCTGAAGTTTGATTACAAGCTTTACATGGACACACACGGACGGACGGACGGACGGACATCGTTAAATCGAATCAGATAGTGATTCTGATTCGATCGGTACAATTAAAGATGGGTGTAGGTCAAATATTTTTGGTTGTTACAAACAGCAGCACAAAGTCATTATACCCAAACCACATAGTGGTATAGGGTATAATAAGAAAAACAAAATGTACAAAAATTATAGAAAATATGGAACATTGATAGATTATATGAAATACTCGTTATCAAGATCGGAATTTATTATTGCCAATCGATTGGCCTATAATAACTATTTAATTAAAGTAAGGAATAATCTAAAAAATAATCCAAAATCATTTTATAAATTTATTAATTCTAAAAGACGTACTGCGGACTTTCCTTCGGTTATGAAGTACGGTGATTTAGAATCTTCAGATGATAACTCCATAAGTAATATGTTTGTAGACTTTTTTGCACCAACTTATTCTTCGACAGTATTTAATAATCTGTATCCATACATAATATCGGAATCTTCAATTATTAATATACCATCCATCAATCAACATACAGTTCTGAATGCCCTGACAAAATTAAAATTGTCGTATGCTGCTGGTCCTGACGGTGTTCCTAGTTGCATTTTAAAGCGCTGCGCACATTTATTGTATATTCCTTTGACTTATATGTTTAACATATCCCTTAAATTGGGTTACTTTCCTCCCATTTGGAAAGAATCATTTATTATTCCCTTCTTTAAGTCTGGATCTAAAGCTGGTATTTCGAATTATAGAGGTATTGCTAAATTAAGTGCTATTCCAAAACTATTTGAAAAACTTATATATGACACGTTGTCACATCATGTGTCCTCTATCATATCTCCAACGCAACATGGATTCTGCAAATCACGCTCTACAATAACAAATCTTTTGGAGCTTACAACTTTGGTAAATGATGGTTTTATTAATATGAAACAAACAGATGTTATTTATAATGATTTTAGCAAGGCATTCGATAAAGTAAATCATGACCTATTGTTGTTTAAGCTTGACCGCATGGGCTTTGGTATAATGCTAATAAAATGGATTGGATCATATTTAAAAGACAGAACACAATGTATTAAGTTTCGTAACAACATAAAAGTATTATCTGGTGTACCTCAAGGTAGTCACTTGGGACCTCTTTTATTTACGCTATTTATAAATGATCTTCCTTCTGTAATTAAACACTCAACTACATTAATGTATGCAGACGATGTAAAGTTAATTTTTACCCTCAACAATCTTGATCAACAATCACTTTTACAGAATGATATTGATCGTTTAACTACTTGGTGTAATATGAATCTAATGGACCTAAATGTCAAAAAATGCAAATATATGATTTTTACAAGATCAATTCCAATTAATGGTCGGTATATCATGAATAATGCTGTGCTTGATTTAGTGGATTCATTCAACGACCTTGGCGTACTTCTGGATAAAAATTTAGACTTTAGAAGTCATATTTCGCTAACAATAAATAAAGCTACTGGTGTACTTGGATTCATTAAACGGTGGGCTAAAGAGTTTTCGGATCCGTATACGACAAAACAATTGTTTACTACCTTGGTAAGACCAATACTCGAATATGGGTCTGTAGTCTGGGATCCGCAATATCATATGCATTCGAATAAAATTGAATCAGTTCAAAAACAATTTTTGTTATTTTGTCTTCGTGGTTTGGGCTGGGATCCTAATATGAGGTTGCCATCTTATGAAAATCGTCTGGCTCTAATTAAGCTTCCTACATTGAAAAGTCGCAGACATATGCTAAATGTTACTTTCCTGTTAAAAATGTTAAATGGTAGTCTTAAATCTGAATTTCTTATCAACAAAATAAATATAAATATTCCTTTTCGATCATCAAGAAATTATAACTTTCTAACTATCAAATATTATTGTACAAACTATGCTAATTTTAATCCACTACGTAGAATTTGTGATGAGTTTAATATGCTGTATCAGTTTATTGATTTTAATAAAAGTTTGGATATTGTGAGAAGAGATATTTTATTACACTTAAATGCATTAAATCAACTGAATTAAATAAATGTTATATATCAATTTTGTTAAATGTTTAATTATATATATAAATTATAATATAAATGTACATATACTTTAAGTAGTCTGTAAGGATGATTCCATAGACTAAATAAATAAAATAAATAAAAAAAATTATAATTTTTTAACCTGTTTATAATAATTATGAATCAATTTTTATTGATAATTATTAAAAATGGCCAATTTTCTCGGATCTCAAAATTTTCATAGTACTTATTTTAGGTCCTTGATAATCTTTGCGGGTAAACAAATTTGCAAATTTGTCAGCAAAAAATTTTTAATTCTTCAGTAGAAATAGCAAAATTTACAGTTGATTTTACTTTTTCTTTTTTTTTAGTGTAAAATTTTTTTTTAATGTTAACATTTAAAAAAAAAACCCCTTTATTACAAAAAATGCTTGTAGTTATTATTAAAATCCATATATGACATTTTTAAATAAATAAAAAAAATAAAAAAACCCGTATTTCACGCTAAAAGTTAAAAAAAATAAAAGTTTAACTTTGACCTAGAATTCCTCAAAAAGTATCAATTTTAATGAAATTAAAACAGACTCAAGTTCAACTAAATATCTATCCATTAAAAAATATTTTGATTGGTTCAAAAGTTACAGAATTTTGGCCAATGAAAAACGATTTTCAGCCACTGTGCGCCGTTAAGTGTGAGACAACTTTTTGTCAACTGCTGCCTATGCCCGCAAGAAAAAACTAAATATTTTTTACAATAATATTGTTAGATATGTATATATAGAGACTCATTCGATAACCTTCCTAATATAAGGGTTTTAATTTTTTTGCATAAAATTATTTACACCGAGAAACCACTATATCCTTATGATCAAATACAATTTACTAGATCCAGAAGAAGTAAAAAATCCCGTACTTTAATTATAAAACTTGTCTTGTTGTACAGGAAATTAATAAATAAAAATTAAGAAAAAATTAGTTTGGAATTTTATTAACATTCTATTTTTTTTTTAATTTCGATCCTACTAAAAACTTAAATATTTCTCTTTATACATAATAACTGTTGCTTAACTTTTTAGTACGACATTTAATTTTTTTAAATTAGCAATAATAAACTTGAACTTAAAATTGAGCAAATTGTCACATGACACGCAATTCATAATAACGAAAATTACATTTATTTTACAAATATAAAACTAATGGTTGAATGGCCAAGGCAGTTTTAGATTATACAATTATAAAATTTTCAGCAGTTCCCAAAATAGTTACCGTAAACATTACTTATTTAGTAGATTTAGTTTTTCCTATGAAAAAAAAAATTTGAAAAATTTTCAACTTTTACTAACAATTTATTATTATTTTGCTTATCGTTTTCAGTTACCCCACCTGCTCAACGTGTACAATTCATACTGGGCGAAGATGCAGATGATGGTACTCACGTATCACATCCATTATTCTCTGAATACTTAACACTGGTTAAGGAGGGAAATGAAATTGAGTGGAAGGAAACAGCCAGATGGATCAAATTTGAAGAAAATGTGGAGGAGGGTGGTAATCGTTGGTCAAAACCACATGTGGCTACTTTATCGTTACATTCATTGTTTGAATTAAGAAGCCTGCTGTTGAATGGCACTGTGATACTTGATATGGAAGCTAATAATTTGGATTTGATAGCCGATTTGGCTTGTGAGAGCATGGTTAATGCCAGAGCCTTACCAGCTGGTGCTCGAGATAAAGTTAAGGATGCTCTGCTGAGACGTCATCGCCATCAGCATGAGTATAATAAAAAAACTAAAATGCCAATTATACGTTCATTGGCAGATATAGGTCGTAATCAATCATCTTCGAAGAGTAAGTTGGTTTATAAATGTAAATATTTTCTATACATAAATAATCAAAAATGTGGCAACACTCATCTGGGCTTTCTATCATTAAAGGAGAAATAAGAATTCATATATTAACGAAGGTATTCCAAGTGATATTTGTGAATAAATTTTGAGAAAAATATATATGTAAGTCTGAGATGAAATTCCTTTGCCTTATCGTCCAATTTAGTATAAAGATTTTTTCAATACCCTTAGTCATGGAAGAGACTATTTTAATGGAAATTTTTGATGTGTAAACATCTATACGAGCACGGGGTAAATTTCTATTTCACAATACAATCACAATAGTAGCATAACATGTAACGCGTAAGACAAAATCGTTCTGACTTATGATTGTATTGGTGAAAAAATTATGATATGTAATAACCTGTTTGAAAATGAAAAATGAAAAATTAAAAATTAAAAATAAAAAATTAAAAATGAAAAATTAGAAATGAAAAATGAAAAATAAAAAATTAAAAATGAAAAATTAAAAATAAAAAATGAAAAACGAAAACCGAAAAACCAAAAATGAAAAATAAAAAATTAAAAGTGAAATCACTTGGAATACCTTTCTTGTAAATCATATGATTTGAAGAGAATTAAATTTAAAAAAACAAAACAATTACATCTCTCATCAGATATTTTTATAAATCACTTTAATTGTGTATGAAATCAAAAAATAACCATAAACATCATTGTAACTTAGAGGTTTTGTCTAAAAAGAGTAACTAATAATCATTGACATTTTCATTAAGTGCATTACGTGAATTGGGGATTTTGATAAGTAGAAGTTACAAGCAATTATTTCGATTTTCTAATACAAAATGTCTTAAGTACTTGTTTTTCCTTATAAATACTAAATAAAATTTAGGGGATTTAATATTAACCGAAATACTAATTTCATTTTCCTATCGACATACAAGATTTACATGTCTCTACAAACTCTTTGCATGTGAATGTGTCCTCTGCAGGACTAGATAGCAGTCATTTACATTCATCTACGGCATCTACGCAAATGTATGCCACCACTAAAGATCAGCGAGGTTGTTATCTCGCTGTACCAACAGGTAGTGAAAATTTTCTAAATCTAATGCTTTTAATTGATATACGCTTTTCTGAAAACTTGTATAGATATACCGAAACACCTGTACAATTGAAAAGCACCCAAAATAACTTGCCAATGTAAACAATTGCTTTACGGATTTGAGTTCGTTTAATAAATAAATGACAGCCTTTTAATCTTCACCATTATTTCTCATACATAAATCACTTATCACATCATTGCTATCATCACTCGTGCCATTATTTACGTTTAAATACTTAATAATTCAGTTCACGTAGTACTTGTATCACTCCCATACATACATACATACAAGTAATATTTTTGGCATAATTTGTATATTTATATTTTGCATTCATTATATTGTATTTAGCTGATATTGGTCATATTGCCACAACTCATCTGGGAGCTATTGGTGTAACCACTTGGTTTCATGCGGGGGCTTCCCCAGCCTCTCAAACCACTCAGGCTAGTTGTAGTTCTCATGGATTTTCAACTAACAAACATAAAGGTCTTTCTTAACATAACATTTATTTAAACATATTTTCAGTTCTGTCTTTTAATAATAATATCTGCCGATAATTAATCACAATTGAATTTCAAATCTTTTGAAATATTTTATTTTTGCATTTACTATCTATATCTCACTTTCTAATTCCTTGAGATTTTAAAATTATTTCTCTGTGATTTTTATTAAATTTTATTAAATTTATTTGAATGTTTCAAATTGTATATATTCAGAAAATACACATATTTAGATTGAAAAGCATTTAAGCATTTCTGTATGAAGCGTATGTTTTGTGATAATCCTAGAATTTCTTGATATTTTCTAATCCTTTCTCTTCTCACTAATATTTATATTTACTCTGTAAATGTACGCCAAATAATTGAAACGAAAAAAAAAAAAAAAACAAATTAGAGTTGTTGTGTGTTATCATTGAGATTTCAGTCAAAACCGGATAGTAGCAGTATCAGTGACAGTTGATTAAACCGATATTTTTACTAATCTCATTGGCACGAAATTATCAAGACTGATACGGCGTTCACACTGAATTGTTTAGCCAAGTGTTTAGTGTTTATGCGATAAACGAGTCAAATTGAGATGTTTACCCATACATACTTTCGTTTGGTTAAACACCTCAATTGGCATGTTCAAATCTTATATGGTGTTCACACTACGATATTTTGTGGTGTTTTAGCTCATGGTTTGCAAAACCAAAACACAGTCGTTCACACTTGATTTAGTGTGTTTAAGTTAAACATTTAGCAGATTGAACAGCTGTTTCAGAAATAAAAAAACAATTGAAAAGTTATAAAATTTTGAAAATTGATAAAAATAATGTCGTTAAATTGGCGGCCAACTACTTAAATTATATTAATGAAGAAATTATCAATATAGATGCGCTATTTTCATTTTTGTATTGTATTTTGTATTGTATTTTTTTGATTGTAATGCCACTTTAATATTATTGTTAAAAAACAAGGATGCCAACTTGGCAAAAATGAGAAATATTGCACTGAACATTCGCAAAGTTAAATACAACTCTGTCATATTTTCGGTTTTTGAGGTGTTTAAGATTTAAACATCTCAATTGAGATGTTTAGCCAAACGAAAAAATGTATGGGAAAACATCTCAATTTGACTTGTTTATCGCATAAATACTAAACACTTAAGTGTGAACGCCATACTAAACGTCTCAAAAAACGAAAAAATTACAGAGTTGTAATTAATTTTGCGCATGTTCAGTGCAATATTTCTCATTTTCACCAAGTTGGCATCCTTGTTTATTTAACATTACCATTAAAGTGGCATTACAATAAAAAAAATGCAATACAAAATATAATACAAAAATTTAAATAACGCATCTATTGATAATTTCATCATTAATATAATTAAAGTAGTTGGCCGCCAATTTAATGATATTATTTTTATCCATTTTTAAACAGCTGTTCAATCTGCTGAAATGTTTAACTTAAACACTATAATGCCGTTTTCTTTTCTGACAAAAAATGTCGCATTTTATTTGCACTTTTTTCGAAAATGGTACTTTTTTATATATTCTGAACTAAGAGCAACCTTATCTTATACACGAACCGAATGTGTCTCAAAGTCGAGCCCACGTAAATCGCAAAAAATTGCAGCCATTGACTTCTTTCAGGTCATAGTGTGAGAATATTTCCCCATTGTTCCCCTATTTTCAATATTTTCAACCTATTAGTTCAAATAGGTTAATAATATTTTTTTTGCATTTTATGAACACAGCACATTTGGACCTTTCGATTCATGTATAAGATAAGGTTGATCTTAATATATAAACAAATACACTTTTCGAAAGAAATGCAAATAAAATGCGACATTTTTTCTCAAAAAAGAAAACGGCATAAATCAAGTGTGAACGACTGTGTTTTGTTTTGCAAAACACGAGCTAAAACACCTCAAATAGTGTGAACACCTTATAAGCCGCATTGTAGCAGTTAAACAGATTATAAATTTAACTCGTTTACCTCCCAAAACTCTTTTTAATCGACTCGAGTTGTTATATGGAGCAAAAAAGCATTTTTCGATGCGTTACAAACGAAATGACAAACTGATATATACCCTCTTCACACTGGTGTGGCGGGTATAAAAACAGTTGAAAGAAAACGTCAGAAACTAATAATATAGGCCCATAGTGCAACCCCATTCCAATTGATCTCAACCTTGGTCCGTAGTCTTGTTGTGACTATAGATTAATTTTGGGGTAGTCACGCACAGTCACGCATAGTGCCGCATAGTCACGAAGTGCTTTAAAACCCATTTCCCCTTATCCGATCGATCTGAAACTTGGGCGATAGACTTGCCGTGAAAAAAGATTAACTTTGACATAGTCACGCACAGTCACGCATAGTCACGCACAGACACGAAGTGATTTAAACCCCATTTACCCTCATCCGATCGATCTGAAACGATTTAGACTTGTTCTGGCCAAAGATTAATTTTTAGATAGTCACACACAGTAACGCATAGTCACGCGCAGTCACGGACTGATTTAAACCCCATTTCCGCTCATACAATCAATCCGAAACTTGGTCCATAGAACTGTGGTGACCAAAGATTCATTTTAAAATAGTCACACAAAGTCACGCACAGTCACGGAGAGATTCAAAACTCATATGCATAAGGAAAGAAAGAGTTTTAATAAAAACTTTGTTATTATGGGTTAGATTATTATTGTTTCAATCAACTCTGGTACAGAAGTTTAAAAGTTTCCATTGTTTTGGCATCACTAAAAATTACTTTTTTTCGTTTATCAATTTTTAATTGTATTTTTTGCAACAAATTTGTCATCTTTCGATAGATGAGTGATTTCGCAACAAGAAAATACATAATTTTAGGACTTAATGCGAAATTTAAAAAGAAAAATTGGCAAATTTAGAGCTTTGTAAAAGTTTCCAATGTATTGTCACCCACTGTTTATCTAAAAAGTATTTTTGCTACATGATTCATTGCCAAAAAGTATTAAATTCGAAAGGGGTAAGTTCCAAAATGTTAATTTTTCTGTTTGGTTGTAAATGGTACAAGCCATGTATTGTTTAAGAATTTAAATTCACTTACGAGTTTCTCTCCTAACGCAAATAGTTACTAACTAATTGCGCTAATTATACTCAATCCCAATATTCGAATCGATAAGATCCCTTCACTTTAAGATATTAAACCAAATTACAACATTTTAATGAAAACAATACGAAAGTAAAGTAAATATATTTCTTTTTACAATAATTGAAGTTATATGTTCTCGTATGTATAGTTTTCTCATCACTTTCAAACACTTTAACTAAAAACACCCATTTTAGTGGAAGAACATAGCACGGCATCCGCACCGGGTTTAATAGCAACAACAACACCCATATCACTTACGGCTAGTTCGAATGGAAATACTAAGTGTGATGACATCAATACATTGGGTGGACGTTTTTTAGCAGTACCAGGCACCAAATTTCAAAAAACACTTGTTGTGCCAAATGGTAAACACACATTTTGAGATTATTTTTTTTTTATTACAAAGATAATTTATTTTGAAAAAACAACAGTATCTTTTTATTTGTTGGTTCTAATGTTTGCATACGTTATTGAAATTTCTTATTTCAAACACCTGATTGGTTCAATATAAATATAGTTCAATGAAAAAAAAAACACCAGCATGAGGTATTATTTATAATTCTTAACAACAACATTACTGTAGCTCTCTTTCTTACACTCTCGATAGCTTACACACTCTCATATTAAATACTTATAATAAAATAAAATTAAATTGTAAACTGTCTCCATTTCACTCTCTTTAACTGCTTTCACTATTCTCATGCTTTATGTATATATTTATGTACGAGTATGTTACAAATTATTGTTCCATGCTCTTTGAATGTTTTTGAATTCTTTTTAGTACCAATATTTTCTTTTTTGTTTTGTAATTAAGTAAATTGATTTTTTTTTTCTTCTATTTATTATTTATTTTTTTTTTTTATGATAACATCTCTAAATCCTGCTCGATTTTGAATTCCGTTCTGAAACTTGATTTTGTTGTTGTAATTTGATTTTATTTTCTGGTAATCTGTCTATTGTATTGGTAAAACTGTATTATTTTGAATAAATTTTATAATGAAGAAACAAAAAAATTACGTAAAATTAATAAAGTGCCCGTTATAACAGAGGAAATGATCAAGAGCCCCAGTAGCCAGTCGATACCACGGAATATGAGTGCCACAGATTTGAGTGATCATCGAAGTAATATGAATTTTATGCGCAAGATACCACCCGGAGCCGAAGCCAGTAACATTTTAGTGGGTGAGGTGGATTTCTTGGATAAGCCATTGGCAGGATTTATACGTTTAAAAGAAGCTTCCATAATGGGTGATCTGACAGAAGTTCCAGTACCCACCAGGTACTATTACATTCTTTTGTATATATACGATTTGTTATATTGTTTTTTTTCTCTTGTTCTTTGGCAGATTCATTTTCATTTTATTGGGTCCACCAGGAAGCCAAACTAGTTTTCATGAAATTGGTAGGGCTATGGCTACTCTTATGTCTGATGAGATCTTCCATGAAGTGGCTTATAAAGCCCGTAAACGTGATCATTTATTGGCTGGTGTGGATGAATTTTTGGATGCTGTTACCGTTCTACCTCCCGGCGAATGGGATCCTACTATACGTATTGAACCGCCAGCTGCCATTCCTTCGCAAGAAATACGTAAACGTCCTCCAGAAGCGCCCAAAGAAGAGTTAGATGAAGAAGAGGAAGAACAACGTATTAGAGAAGAATCTGGTTTATCAAGAAGTGGCCGATTATTTGGCGGTTTAATAAATGATATCAAACGTAAGGCTCCTTGGTATTTATCTGATTATACCGAAGCTTTTTCAATGCAATGTGTCGCTTCTTGGATTTTCTTGTACTTTGCTTGTCTGTCTCCAATTATTACTTTCGGAGGTTTACTGTCGCAAGCTACTGGCAAAAATATGGCTGCCATGGAATCTTTGGTATCTGGCTTTGTTTGCGGTGTTGGTTATGGCTTGTTCTCTGGTCAACCCCTAACGATTATGGGTTCGACAGGCCCGGTTTTGGTATTTGAAACAATTGTCTATGATTTTTGTTTAAAGCAAGGCTGGGATTATATGACATTCCGTTTCTGGATAGGCACTTGGATAGCCGTCATCCTGCTAATATTGACAGCTATAGATGCCAGTGCTTTAGTGTGCTATATAACCAGATTCACTGAAGAAAATTTTGCCACTCTAATAGCAGTTATATTTATTATAAAGGTAAGCTGTTCTTATCATAGAAACCGACTAGACTTTTTTCGTAAGAAGAAATTTTCAATGTGGTTTTTGATCGTATGAAAATAAGATACAGTGCAAGCTCGATTTTCGCGACTAATTAAAAACCAAACCTGTCGCGAAAACTGAATTTTCGCGATAACAGAACCCAAAATTTTATTACATAATTGTATGTAATTTTTAAAATTAGAATTGTTTTTATTGATGTAACATTTTAAAAGAAATTGGAGATTTTGAGTTGTTTTTTTGCCAAATTATATTCTAAAATAACTGCTGAATCACGTAGTTCGGCTTATCATTTTCCAAAGCCCATTGCATGCATATATTTTTATCGATGTTATAGCATCGTCTACTTAAATTTTGTTTTCTTCATGACCACTATCGTGGAAATCCTCCGATTCCGTATCTGATAATTCCATTTGCTCCTCATTACTTTCAACATGAAATTCTTCTTGAAGCCAGTTGCTTATATCAGCATTCATGAAAAGATGTTTCGTACCAATTTGAACTGCCAGTGTACCAATAGTTGAAAAATCTTCGTTTTCTTCCTGAATTATATTTTGTAAAATATTTAAGGGAATGTTTTCCTCTTCACTCCATTCACTACCGAATTCGAGCAAGGCGTTCCAGGATTTTTGGATATTGGACACTGATATTTTATCCCAGGACGTGGATAGAATTTAAACTGCATTTTTGAGATTGAAGTTTTTTAGTTTGAGCTCCAAATTTGTTCCCTTCTCGCCAAGCAAGTGGGTGAATAGTTGTTTTTTATAATTTAATTTGGGCAAGTTGGTAACGTTTTGATCTAACGGTTGAATAAGCGCAGTGCAATTGGGAGGTAGATTCAAAACTACTTTTTGCGGCAGCATTTAAAGGCGATTTTCCAACAACCAATAAAATCTGTATGTCTGTGCCATTCGCATTTGAACAGGGCAAAAAAGTTATTCCCTCTTTACATATTTTTCTTCCGGGAGCCGTTTTCTCATTACATGTGACAAGAGTGTGGAAGCATCCTATAATATAAACCGGATTCGTCGGCATTGTAGATTTGGTGAAAAGTCAACCCATGCTCATCAACGAAATCCTTAAACTCTTTCACAAATGGATCAATAAGATGAGGTTTCGAAGACAATTTCTCGCCCGTAATTTTTAAAAACCTAATTCAATGTCGACACTTAAATTTCTGCAACCATCCTTCACTGGTATTAAAACCTGAATTGGTTTGATAAATTTTGGAATACAAATGACTGGCTTTTGATCGTAAAATCTCTGCTGATATTAGAACATTTTTCTTTTTTGTTTTACAAACCACTTATAAAGCATTTTTTCCATTCTTGGGTACTCAGCTTTCTTTAAACTGCAGCATTTGCCAAGGCACTTTCTGTTGTAAGTACGAACTTTTTTAATGAATTTTCTTGCTTTATAATGTGGTAAACCGAAGACTTATGCAACTTGTAATTCACGCAAATTGAATTTATGGAATTTCCACTTTTCAATTTTTTTAAAATCTCTCATTTTTGATGGCTTTAAAATATGTTGAACTTTTTCCATAAAAAGAGATGAATAAACTGACAAAATTGAAGATCAAAATCATCCAAAAAGGTTAATATACCAAAAGACGGAGATTTCCCCTTTTTTTGGCTAAAGACATTGTAATCAAAATTAAAAAAACGGATACATAAAAGTCGAGAAAATGGAACCCGGTTTTCGTAAACTGTCGCGATTATAGAAGCCGTCGCGATAACGACATTGTAAAAAAAATTAAAAAAACGGACACATAAAAGTCGAGAAAATGGAACCCGGTTTTCGAAAACTGTCGCGATTATAGAAGCCGTCGCGATAATGGGTTGTCGCGAATACCGAGCTTGCACTGTATTAAATAATTCTCATTTTTCTAAATATTGTGCAATTTGTTTTAATTTTATATATAAATATATTAACAAATATATGGGGGGTTTCATGTCAAGTGCACCAACTTTTGAAACCGATGTCTTTCGATCGGGAAGGTTAGTCCTATTGGATAGTAGTTTAGACACAATTTTTCAACAAGATCGGTCAAGATCTCTCTGAGTTAGAGGGGATCAAAATTGACATTTTAGCCAAACAGGCGTTTTTTTCTCATCCATGTAACTTATTACCTATTGTTCTTAGAAAATTTTCTCCCAAATAGTTTAGATAGCTATTTCTTCAATATTCCGGAAAAAAATACTTAAAAAAAAAAAAATTTTTTTACATTTTTTTGCTAAATCAAAGCATTTTTTGCCTTTATTTTCAAAAAGGGCATTTTTGTTTTTTTTTTCATAAGCTTAGGATTTTGCCTTTAAGAGCTTTTTGGTCGCTTAGTGGGATGGGAGTGGGATATCTATCAAAATAAATGTTTTGTAACTCAACAAAACGGTTTTTCAATTTTTCACAAATGCACTATTTTGAATTTTTTCCTATTTGTGTGAAAAACCTTACAAATAAAACTTATACTAAGAAAATAGACAAATTAACCTTTCCGAAGGTATGTAACATACCTAACTAAAATTTCATGCCCTCGATACTGTAATACCCACAATATGTTAACCTCAGGAAAAAATCACTTTTTTTGAAAAATTATTATTTTTTATTTATTTGTTATAACAATTAAATTAATATATAATAATAATAATATTAAAAATAAAAAGATAAATAATTTAATAAAATTTAATCCTAATTACATTAGATCCATTTATATCATAACTATTTTTATACTTAATTTATTGTAGCTGATGAAGTATTTAAGTCTTGTAAATTTTTAAATGCCCAGTCTTTCATCCAACTTTTTTGTCGCCTTTATTTACTGCGTTTTTTTGTCAAAGCTTTCTTGGCGTTACTAGGTTCTGCTGTCGATTTCGCTGCTGTTTTATTTGTTGGCTTTGGAAAGAAATCACATTGAATAGAAGCAGAAAACTTTTCAACTTGAGTCTTCCATCGCAGCATCGAATCTGCTCTTCAGTGTTTTCAATGTTTCCTGATGATCATCTTTGCTACTAAAAACTATTTTAGTTTCTTTACAATAATTCTTTGTCCAATGGAATAAAGCAGTCGCGATATTGATGAGAGCACTGGAGGCTATACTTCGCTGCATTTCTTTTAAGGTTTGCTCCATCACATGCTCCTTTACCATGAGCAGTAGGATGAAAATGCCACTGAGCTGTCATTCCAAAATATTTTTCATGAGCCATAAGATTTGTGAAGCTACTTTTGTTTTTAAAATGTTGACGAGCTCCGTCCTTCTTTACTGTAAATTTAGATTTTAGATATTTTAGTATTACCTTCTGGTACTCATAAGCTGCAACGGTATCATGTTTTAAATCGTCGGATATGATTGCCATACTTTTGTGTTCCAGTTTTTCATCTTTCATGTAGTAAATAACTACTGTGAATATAGTTGCTTGGTCGTTATTGAAATGGAATGCTTGTATGGTATCCTGAAGAACATATTTATAGTTTTCTGCGAAATCATATGAAATAACGAATTCACCAGACTTCAAATGTATCTTCAAATCCTTGAAGAATGACCATTGCTCTTTGACTAAAAAGTCCTGGTTTCTCAAATTTAGCAATCCTGTACACATTTCTTCCACAAAATCATCCACATTTAAAATGATTGTTTTCAATGTGCATCTGTCAGTCTGAATCCAAGAATCAAATTTGACCTCCTCTATATATTCTCGATCTAAAGAGTTGATTAAATTTTCTTTGATGAATGTGGTTTTCGGGCAATTGGTACATTCACCTAAGTGGCAAGAAGTTGTTGCATTAGGACACATAGTCAATTTAAGGCAATCGCGGTAATCGTGTATATCTTCTGCCGAATAATCTGTTAAATACTTTAAGTTGATTTCCTTCAACATCAGTTTAACATTTTCATGGTAAATGCAAACGCATACTGTGTGAGTTCCGCTGCTTTCTGCCAAAACGCAATGTTTTGGCCTCATTTGGGTTAATTTCGTGAAGCCAATTCTGTGTTCAGATTGCAATGTTGCAAATAACTCTTTCAGGTTACAGATAACCATTCTCTTCTGTTATGTTATGAAGGCATGTTACATACCTTCGGAAAGATTAATTTGTGTAGTTTCTCAGTATAAGTTTTATTTGTAAGGTTTTTCACACAAATAGGAAAAAATTCAAAATAGTGCATTTGTGAAAAATTTAAAAACCGTTGTGTTGAGTTACAAAACATTTATTTTGATAGATATCCCACTCCCATCCCACTAAGCGACCAAAAAGCTCTTAAAGGAAAAATCCTAAGCTTTCTTATGAAAAAAAAAATGCCCTTTTTGAAAAAAGGCAAAAAATGCTTTGATTTAGCAAAAAAAAAAAAGTCTAAAATTTTTTTTTTAAAGTATTTTTTCCGAAATATTGAAGAAATATCTATCTAAACTATTTGGGAGAAAATTTTCTAAGAACAATAGGTAATAAGTTACATGGATGAGAAAAAACACCTGTTTGGCTAAAATGGCAAATTTTGATCCCCTCTAACTCAGACAGATCTTGACCGATCTTGTTGAAAAATTTTGTCTAAACTACTATCCAATAGGACTAACCTTGGTGCAAATTTCATCCCGATCGGAAGACATCGGTTTCAAAAGTTGGTGCACTTGACATGAAACCCCCCATATGTATATTATTTAAAATTAAACATGTATTATAATAATAGTTGCCTACCATCTAGCCTCTACAAAGCCTCTTATGGCGCTGAGGCGTAATTTGTAAATTTTGAATTAAAAAAAAAAATTATTGAAATAAAGAATACATCTACAAAAAAAAAAAAAAAAACAGTTCGGTGCAATAAAATGCTGGAAACTGAAACTGTATTATATTTGCTATGTCTGGGTTCACACAAGGCAATTTTTTTTCAATTCTCTTTTAAAGTTGCCTTAATGTTCACACAGAGAAATTTATTGCCGCAAGTTTTCGTTTTCTTTTGCTTTTAAATTCTTACATTTTTGACAGTTCACTTTATTAGCTTATGTAAAAAGAATTTATTATTGGTCCAAAGTGAAAAATCTATTTGTGTGAAAAAATGGAAGTCAAAGAAAAAATGAAATAATAAAAAAAATTATAAAATAAATGAAATAATAATAATTTTTCACAGCGAAGCAAAGAATAAAAAGAAATGTGAAATAATAAGCTGCAGCTAACTTCGTGTTTATAATTACGAATTGCACAACAAGCAACTCCGTACCAAAAACCACTCTTCCCCTCTCTCCTACAAACTCAAGAACTGCACAACAAAAGTTGCCTTGTGTGAACTCGGACTATACAAAAACGTTGGGAAAAATTTAAAAAAAAATTAATTAATTTAAATTAAAAAAATATTTTTTAATTTTCTCTAACCTTAATATTTTATGATATTTATTTGCATTGCTAATTGATTGATTTTTTCAAATTATATTCAAAATTTCAGGCTGTTGAAAATGTTATAATTATCGGTAAAGACTTTCCGGTTAATCAGCCGATTTACGATTGTATATGTACGCCGCCACCGGGTAGTAATGCTACCATTTTGGACTTTGCTAAATTCGATAAAAATCATTGTTTGGTAAATTGATAAATTATTTCTGTATTTTTTATATTTTAGTCTGTAATACATTTTTTTCCTTTTTTTTTCTCCTTATGTAGGATAATTATGGTACACTAGTTGGTGAAGATTGTTCAAAACCTGATACCTCAAATATATTCCTTATGTCCGTTCTATTGTTTTTGGGTACATTTACCATTTCTACAATTCTTAAGGATTTCAAAAATGCTCTATTCTTTCCCACAATTGTTCGTCAATATATCAGTGATTTCGCGGTTATAATCGGTATTGTAAGCATGACTATGCTGGACTATATGATGATGGTGGAAACACCAAAATTAGATGTACCCCATGTGTTTAAACCGACGTTGCCTACACGAGGTTGGGTTATACCACCCTTCAGTGAAAAAAATCCAATATGGTCTCCGATTGTTGCCGTTTTTCCCGCTATTTTAGGAACTATTTTGATTTTTATGGATCAACAAATTACAGCGGTCATTATAAATCGCAAGGAAAATAAATTGAGGAAGGGTTGCGGCTACCATTTGGATTTATTCGTTTTGTCAATTTTAATACAAATTTGCAGCTTTTTAGGTTTGCCATGGTATGTTTCTAACTGTTTCACACCATCCATACAAATATAAATAATTCTTCATGCTTTCAATTTAGGTTTGTGGCGGCCACTGTTTTGAGTATTAATCATGTTAACTCTTTAAAGAAAGAATCGGAGTGTTCGGCCCCCGGTGAAAAACCACAGTTCCTCGGTGTTCGTGAGCAGCGTGTTACACATATTTTAATTTTCCTAACAATTGGTTTGTCGGTATTTTTAACACCCATTTTGTGTCATATTCCAATGCCTGTATTATATGGTGTCTTCTTATACATGGGCGTTGCTTCACTGAAGGGTTTACAATTCTTCGATCGTATTATGATTATGTTTATGCCTGCTAAATATCAACCGGATTACATGTTCCTTCGACAGGTAAGTAAAATAAACATTATATATTTTGTCAATTATTTAATAATATAGCGAAAAAGCGAAATCGTAACAAAATAAAAAAAATTACCCGAATTATATACAATAAAAGTTTATTTTTGTTTTCATGAAACAAGTTAATAATAAATAATTAAATTCCAAAATTGAATTTCATGAAAACTACGACTCTAATGAAAATTTTAGATTATTTTATTTATGTACTCTACTTCGGCATTTGCTTGTGTAAATTTAATAAAAAAAAATTTTTTTTTCTACATTCCAGGTCCCTATTAAACGTGTTAATCTCTTTACTTTCATACAACTGGCTTGTTTGATATCCTTGTGGTTAATCAAATCATTCTCATCAACTTCTATACTCTTCCCACTGATGTTGGTGGTAATGATTGGTATACGTAAGTCATTGGATTTCGTGTTTACCCGCCGCGAACTGAAAATACTCGACGATATTATGCCTGAGATGACCAAAAGGCAAAATGCTGACGATCTACATCAATTGGATGCTGAGGTGGGATTTTTTGGAAAATTGTTACCTTGTTTTGGTGGTAGAAGTGGTTCAAACTCTAAAAATGAGAAATCCACTAAAAATAGTAGCAAAATCAACATAAATAATAGTAGTTTTACCCAAGCCAATGAAAAAGAATTGGAAGCAGAAAGTTCCTTATTGAAAAAGTAATACAAAAGACTCAACAACAGTTAATTATACTCAAAATAGAAAGAAAAGCAATAAAAGCCCTCTTTGAGAACATTACATCATAGCACACTCCTCTCTCTCACTCTTCTTTCTCTTGCACTATTCACAAAACAAGCTCTTAGTCCAAAAAGAATTTATACTTAATTCAGTATAGCCCATGTTTACTTTGCTACTATTTGTACACGAAATGGGGGAATTTTAACTTCAAACTATTTTTAAAAAATTTTGTTTTTTATGTGTATTTAAGCACTGTAGTTTTTTATTCGTAGTGCACTGTAGTTAAAAAAAATATATATTTTTATTTTATTTAAATTTAAATTTTAAATTGCTAAGAAAATCAGTATTGATTATTATTTTTATTTTTTTTTAGTAGCCATTCATTAATGTGCATTTGTTTTTAATTATAATTATTTTTTGTTTTTACTATTATGTATAAATTTTAAGTAATGTTTTATTAAATGTTTAATACCTGCATTTTAAAACGATTTTTTATGTACTTTCAAATGTTAGCACTTTTTAATTTTAATAGAAATATTATTCTTTCGATATATTTTATTAAATATTAATAAAATAAAAATACTTTTATTTTTTATTTTAAAAAAAAGTTTTTGGAACAAAAATGCTAAGTCAATATAAAAACGTACCTAAAAACGTATTACCTTATAACGCTATATACAATTTTATATTTACTTATAAAAAAAAATAAAAAAAGACAATGATTTTCTAAAAAAAATCATAAAATCTTAGAGAAATGCTTCGGACAAAATTTAACAAACTAAATAGAAAATAAATATAAAATCGCAATTGTCATTATAGAAAATTAATTCATATATACATATAAATATTTTGTTTTTATTTATAAGCTGTATGTAACGCAACATTAAAATACATAATTTTAAGTAATTGTTTAGAAAATATCTTATAGTGATACGTATAAAATAAAATTTCACCAAAAAAAATCCACTACACACTCTGTTTATTTTCCTTCTTCAAAAATTAAAAAGAAAAACCTAAAATACTGGTATTTTTATATATCCCCAATTGGCAACTCTTTTCTTACAATTTTAGAACTATTTCACTCTTAGCTCACCACATAACTTATTGGCTAAGTAAATGAGAACACAAATTATGCTACACTTTCTTTCCTTCACTTATTTTATTTTGTTTGGTCACAATTAAAGCGACTTTTGGATGCGATACAACGTTACGTGTAAAACAACATCAGACTTAAATTACATGTCTCATCTAGGATTTTAATATAGATAATAAATAATTTATTATTTTCTATTTTTACATATATATAAATAAAAAATAAAAAATCTTTTCAATTCAATTCAATTTTATTTATTTAAATAACATTTTGATTACAATAAATTAACAATTTTCTTAAAGAAATTAGGATAGCTTGTTCCTTTTCTACTTAAAAATTTAAATAACAATTTCCTTATCAAGTACATAGTTTTTAACAAAATAATATTTACAAGTAAGGGGGAAAACCTTGTTAATAAAAAATCTTATTTTCGATCGTTATCATTTTAATGATTGCCCAGCAAAACCTTGCTAGTTATTACCGTTTCCATTACATAGTAATGTTAACCTCATACCTTCTGAATGATTTCAAGCTAAATGTAAGGAATTCACGGTAATGATTATGTTAATACTTACTAGTAATGACCACTGTTTGTATTATTAAAAACTGTAAATAATGAGTTAAATTTAATGAAACAAACTATTTCGCGGCGATAATCATCATTGGACATTGAATTGAAATTAATCAAGCTCATTATATGTAAAAATAGAAAATACTAAATTAAAAATTATGAGGGCCTTTAACACTAAATATGAGTCTAGCAAAAACAAATGTATTCTAATACAAACACGTATATTTTAGTATGCTATGTGTACTCATATACAAACATATTTGTTTCTAAGTTGCTTTATATTTTAGTGTGTTATATTGGAAAAATACTAAATTAAAAATTATGAGGGCCTTTAACACTAAATGTGAGTCTAGCAAAAACAAATGTATTCTAATACAAACACGTATATTTTAGTATGCTATGTGTACTCATATACAAACATATTTGTTTCTAAGTTGCTTTATATTTTAGTGTGTTATATTGGAAAAATCTTAAACTCCTTGCTGTGACTCTCATTAGTTTGGTTTCAGCAAAGGTATATGGATTTAACTTTTTACCAAAGAAACTTTCTACTGCTTTCGGTTACTGATAAGAGTTGGCAACCTCAAACAGCGGAATAGAATATAACATTTCTAAATCTTCCAAAAAAAAGTGGAAAAATGTCTCTATCCACAAAACTAACTAACTAACTACAATCTGATTTTCGTATAAAGTTATGTGTCCAGGATTTAGGATGCTTTGAAAATAAAATTTCCTATTAAACTTTAAAATCTATAATAAATTTAAAAAAAAAAAATCATGTGAGTCCGATCACAGGGGATATGTGTAAACATCTAGTAATTAAAGATTTTGTTATGCCACTTTTTTAAAATCCAACAGAAAGCGTCATCTATGTATCACTTTTAGCAATCAACTGCAGGGGCTCTGCTAATATAAAAGTATTTATTATTATTTATTATTTGAACCGGTTAATTTTTAACTTTTCGTTTTTATTTTTTATTCTTCATTTTTAATTTTTCATTTTTAATTATTCATTTTTCATTTTTATTTTTCATTTTTCATTTCTCATTTTTTATGTTTCACTTTTTATTTTTCATTTTTAACTTTTTATTTTTTATTTTTATTTTTATTTTTAATTTTTTATTTTTATCATTTCAAATTTTTCATTTTTAATTTTTTATTTTTCATTTTTCATTTTTCATTTTTCATTTTTCATTTTTTATTTTTTCATTTTTCTTTTTTATTTTTCTTTTTTATTTTTCATTTTTATTTTTAATTTTTAATTTTTTATTTTTCATTTTTCATTTTTTATTTTTTCATTTTTCATTTTTATTTTTCATTTTTATTTTTCATTTTTAATTTTTTATTTTTCATTTTTATTTTTCATTTACCGTTTTTTATTTTTTATTTTTCATTTTTTAATTTTCATTTACCATTTTTTATTTCTTATATTTCATTTTCCATTTTTAATTTTTAAATTTTTATTATTCATTTTTAATTTTTTAATTTTTCATTTTTTATTTTTCATTTGTCATGTTTTATTTTTCATTTCTCATTTCTAATTTTTCATTTTTCATTTTACATTTTTCATTTTTCATTTTTCATTTTTCATTTTTCATTTTTCATTTTTCATTTTTCGTTTTTCATTTTTCATTTTTCATTTTTCATTTTTCATTTTTCATTTTTCATTTTTCATTTTTCATTTTTCATTTTTCATTTTTCATTTTTCATTTTTCATTTTTCATTTTTCATTTTTCATTTTTCATTTTTCATTTTTCATTTTTCATTTTTCATTTTTCATTTTTCATTTTTCATTTTTCATTTTTAATTTTTAATTTTTAATTTTTCATTTTTCCTTTTTCATTTTACATTTTTCATTTTTAATTTTTCATTTTTAATTTTTCATTTTTCATTTTTCATTTCTAATTTTTCATTTTTTATTTTTCATTTTTCACTTTTCATTTTTCATCTTTCATTTTCGTTTTTAATTTTTCATTTTTTATTTTTAATTTTTTCATTTTTATTTTTCATTTTTTATTTGTCATTTTTCATTTTTCGTTTTTTATTTTTAATTTCTCATTTTTAATTTTTTATGTTTCATTTTTCATTTTTTATTTTTCATTTTTCAATTTTCATTTTTATTTTTCGTTTTTCATTTTTAATTTTTTATTTTCCATTTTTATTTGCCATATTTTATTTTTAATTTTTAATATTTTATTTTCAGTTTTCATTTATTATTTTTTATTTTTCATTTTTTATTTTTAATTTTTCGTTTTTAATTTTTTATTTTTCGTTTTTCATTTTTCATTTTTTATTTTTCGTTTTTTCTTTTTCGTTTTTATTTCTAATTTTTATTTTTCATTTTTTGTTTTTCATTTTTTATTTTTTCATTTTTTATTTTTCCTTTTGATTTCTCATTTTTTATTTTACATTTTTTATATTTTTCATTTTTTATATTTCATTTTTCGTTTTTCATTTTTCATTTTTTAATTTTTATTTTTATTAATTTTTCATTTATTATTTTTCATTTTTTATTTTTCATTTTTCATTTTTCTTTTTTTATTTTTCATTTTTTATTTTTAATTTTTCGTTTTTCATTTTTTCATTATTCGGTTTTCGTTTTTCATTTTTTATTTTTCATTTTAAATTTTTAATTTTTTATTTTTCATTTTAAATTTTTCATTTTTAATTTTTTATTTTTCAGTTTTCATTTTTCATTTTTATTTTTCATTTTTAATTTTTCATTTTTCATTTTTTATTTTTTATTTTTCAATTTTTAATTTTCATTTTTCATTTTTCATTTTTTATTTTTTATTTTTCATTTTTCATTTTTTATTTTTCATTTTTTATTTGTCCTTTTGATTTTTCATTTTTTATATTTTCATTTTTTCATTTTCGAACATATATAAAATTTTTCACCAATACAATCATAAGTCACACCCATATTGTCTTACATGTTACGCTGTTTTTGTGATTGTATTGTGAAATAGAAATTTACCCCCCTGTGCGTAAATCGTGCCACATTTTAAACCTACAAATATACAAGCTATTTTGTACTTATTCTCTTCTAGAGGTTAAAATATTGATTTAGGCTTTGAAAATTTATATGTGCAAAGATTAAAACAATATCTTCAATATATACAACCGAACTGTGTACTTAATGTGTACTTAATTATCGCCAATCGCATCAATTGTGCCCAAACTCATTTTTAGTTTCAAATCTCCATTCCTCTAAACATCTCAACTTTACACAAACATATAAGCAAGAATTTAGCTAAATACATACATGAAGTAGAATATATAATTATTATTTTTTTTTTTAATAAAACAAAAAAATATGAACATCATCCTATTACTTTAAGGAGCATCATGATAAATACGAAAAATTTAACTCTACTATTGATCCGGGACCGACTACAATACACATACCCCTGGCAAATGGAGCTACTAGTTCACCTGCACTACAACCAAACCATATAAAAGTATCTCAAGAGATTCAAAGAACCACCATATGGCAACAGGTGAATAATGATGGTACTACTGCCGACCAATTGATAATTCCAGTAACTGCCAAAGTACGACAAATCAATGGCAGCCAAAAGTAAGTTTGGTTTTTACAACCTAATTAAACACTTGTACAAGAATCAAAAATAACTAGAAAAATACTCTAGAATTATTTTTAGAATTTTTAAACGGCTAGATTAATAATATTAAAATTTGTTTCTTCATTTGCTTTTTTTCATACAAAATATATTTACAATATGTAAACATTTAGTACGAATCAACGTTTATCTACTATGAATGAGGAAGATGATGAAAACTCATCTATATCTAAAAGTATTAATAATATTATGACTAAAGTTGAATCGTCCAAGGAAGAAACTAACAACAGTACCCGTACAATATTGGACGTGTCCATAAGTGACATAACTCCAGTTTAAGAATAATACGTACAATTAGAACATTTTTATATTATATTGCTTTTAGTAGATATACGAGTACATTTAAGGATAATCGAAATTTATACGTACAATATTATACCGAGTAAATACAACAAAATTTTAAGAAATGTTCCATGTTAATGTGGAAATATTAACAATAATAATGTCCTCTAGGTATTTAGTTTTATAAAATATAGTACATATTAAGTATTAAGTATTTATATTATTGAAATGGCATTTACCTAGTAGCAAATCCAGAACTATCCATCGATATAAAAATCGGAATTTATCACAAATTAAGGTAACTTAATTTATAAATAAAAGTTATTGGCAATCCAATCGCTACAAATATATTACCGGATATCCGTATTGCCAATTTAGAATTTTGAACTCGTTTAGTGGAAAAAATAATGGACTTTGCATTAAGAATTTTTTCGAAATTTTTTAGCAATTTTATATTAGGAGTTTTAGGCTAGATTTTTTTTTGGTTTTTGCACTTTAGAGGAGAAAAATTGTATACTGTTTTTCGCAAAAAAAAAAAAAAAATAAATAAATAAAATAACTTAAGACTTTAAATATAATTTTACCACAAACTCTTTGTTGAAAATCAAAAATATATACGTAATCTGTTAAAAACTATGGTTTTAGCCTGTCTCAATTGTGATCGAAATTATATTCTTTAAAATAATTCAAAATCACATTAGTTTCACTTTTCGACCAATTTTTCTTCCTTTTTTTGTTTAATATATTTGTTCTAAATTTGTTATCCAATTGTTATATGATTTTTTTAAGAATTATTAAAAGGTAAAAAAATTTTACCAAGGTTAAAATGGCAACAGAAAAAACAGCGACCCATTTGGATTTCTTGTTCCCTGAATTATTAGGTTCCTTTGAACGTACAGTTATGTGAAAAATAATAGGGACAATAATATGCAAGACATACATTTGATGCAAAATCAAGTAAAATGAGAAAATTGCCTTAAGTTAACGGAATGTTTGCTTATAACTACAAAAACAAATACTGTTGAGAAGTCATTATGAATTATTTATTTTATTATATAGAAAAATATATATATATATATATACATATATATATATATCTTGTGAAAAAAAATAAGGACACTTCTAGTTTTCGAACAAAATAAAAAAAACAAAATAAAATTGCACAAGTTGCTTTTAAATACCTTCAAAGTTTGTCTCATACTTGGTTGAGGACTCTTTGTTGTTCGAGACGCTCGGCATCGCCAACAAATTTCTGACAAATTGATACCGGTACCGCTTTCCACGGAGCCGTAATAAATTGCCAAAACTCATAACTGTTGGTTGGACACTTTCCTCTAATCGACGTCTTTACTACATTCAATAAATTTTCTATTGGATTTAGAGCCGGGGATTGTAGTGGCCACTCTACGATAGTGAGGTTATTGCTATTAAACCAATTCTTTCAATACATTTTGCTACGTATTTGGGATAATTGTCCTATTGGAACACCCACTTAGGCGTCATATTGTCTTTAGTGTACGGTAACACATTAGTTTAATGAAGTTCAACATAACCTGCTGCCTTCATAATACTTTGTATTCCATGTAGCGGTCCCGCAATATTGTATGAAAATGTTTCCCTTGTCATTGCTGTATTTAATTGTGTTAACAGTAAACTTGGGGTTGTACGCTGTGTTAGCAGGTCTTCTGATGTTATGAATACCTCGATTTGAGTTAAACAAAAGAATATTGTTCTTTTTTAATAACATCCATTACAAAAAAAAAAAAAAATCATGTGAGTCCGATCGCAGGGGAGATGTGTAAACATCTAGTAATTAAAGATTTTTTTTTAGCACTTTCTTAAAATCAAACAGAAAGTGTATCGCTTATAGCAATCAACTGCAGGAGCTCTGTTAAAATAAAAATATTTATTATTTTAACCGATTAATTTTTAATTTTTCGTTTTTTATTTTTTATTTTTCATTTTTCGTTTTTCATTTTTAATTTTTAATTTTTTTTTTTAATTTTTCATTTTTTATTTTTCATTTTTTATTTTTAATTTTTTCATTTTTAATTTTTTTCTTCATTTTTCATTTTTCATTTTTCATTTTCCAATTGTTATTTTTCTTTTTTCATTTTTTATTTTAAATTTTTTTTTTTTCAATTTTCATTTTTTATTGTTTATTTTTCATTTTTTATATTTAATTTTTTATTTTTCATTTTTTATTTTTCATTTTTCGTTTTTAACTTTTCATTTTTTATTTTTCATTTCTTATTTCTCATGTTTCATTTTTTATTTTTAATTTTTTAGCTTTAATTTTTTACTATTCATTTTTTATTTTTTATTTTTCATATTTCCTTTTTATTTTTTTTTTAATTTTTTATTTTCATTTTTTATTTTTCATTTTTCATTTTTCATTTTTTATTTTTTATTTTTCATTTTTATTTTTCGTTTTTCATTTTTATTCTTAATTTTTTATTTTTCATTTTAAATTTTTTTTTAATTTTTAATTTTTCGTTTTTCATTTTTCATTTTTTATTTTTCGTTTTTCATTTTTTATTTTTCATTTTTCATTTTTCGTTTTTAATTTTTAGTTTTTCGTTTTTTATTTTTCATTTTTAATTATTTATTTTTCATTTTTTATTTTTCATTTTTCATTTTTTTATTTTTAATTTTTTATTTTTCATTATTCATTTTTAATTTTTTTTTCTTCGTTTTTAATTTTTCATTTTCCAATTTTTATTTTTCTTTTTTCATTTTTTATTTTTCATTTTTTATTTTTCAATTTTCATTTTTTATTTTTTATTTTTCATTTTTTATATTTAATTTTTTATTTTTCATTTTTAATTTTTTATTTTTCATTTTCCATTATTCATTTTTAATTTTAGTTTTTCATTTTTCATTTCTTATTTTTCATGTTTCATTTTTTATTTTTCATTTTTTATTTTCAATTTTTTAGCTATAATTTTTTACTATTAATTTTGTATTTTTTATTTTTCATATTTCCTTTTTATTTTTTTTTTTAATTTTATATTTTCATTTTTCATTTTTTATTTTTCATTTTTAATTTTTCATTTTTTATTTTTTATTTTTCATTTTTATTCTTAATTTTTTATTTTTCATTTTCAATTTTTTTTTTTTAATTTTTCATTTTTCATTTTTTATTTTTCGTTTTTAATTTTTCGTTTTTCATTTTTTATTTTTCATTTTTCGTTTTTAATTTTTCATTTTTTATTCTTCATTTTTCATTTTTAGTTTTTTATTTTTCATTTTTAATTATTAATTTTTCATTTTTCATCTTTCGTTTTTTATTTTTCATTTTTTTTTCATTTTTTATTTTTCATTTTTAATTTTCAAACATAATTTTTTCACCAATACAATCACATTTTGTCTTACATGTTACGCTGATTTTGAAATTTACCCCCCTGCGCGTATAGATGTTTACACATCAATAATTTATATATACATATATATATTTAACCGTACTTCTACCTTGAAAAAACTTTATAATCCTACCTTTGTGTAGTTTTCTACTTATTGTTTGTTTTATATGGAAATAGGTTCATTTTGTAAACAAAAATTTTTTAATTTAAAGAAAAATCAGTTTTACGTATGTATGTCTTTACGTGTAAAGTGATGAATTTAATATAGATTTTCATATTTTCTATGCAAGGAACGCAGTCTCTTTGGTGTTGGTGAACCTTGCAAACGGTTTTTCGCAGACAGCAAGCTAACCCATGGTTATAATTTGCTTTCGCGTTCTTTTCTTGCACATAACATACGCATCTGCCTCTTTTTTCAATAATGCAATGCGCGAGGCAAAGTTTAGTTCAGGAGTATATTCTACCACCCAGAAGTAGCACATATATCTCGTTTTCTCTGCGCCATGTACGGTTGGGGAAGAGCAAGTCCCAGAGCACGCGAAACAAACGATGCTTTGCATGGGTTAATTCTAAAATTACATGAAAGTATTGTATTAAGTTCAATAAATAGTTGCATTCAAGGCTGGTATATCAATCATGTTACTTAGTACAATCATTGACCGCGTGTTTCCTTTTTCGGTTTCTATTTAACAGCATATTCTACCATCACCGAGTATCTCTGAGACCATTCTATAAGAATTTCCTGCGTTAAACAAATCTTTAATACTCTGTCGAGCCACAGAGTCTCACGCCCGTATTCATAATCAAATTCTAGCAGTTGGCTAACTTTTTTTCATACAAATTTTGAAATTTTCGTATGAAAAAAGTTAGCCAACTGCTAGAATTTGATTATGAATACGGGCGTCAGTGTTTAGATCTACCCATATTTGGCTAGTAGATGAAAAAATAATATATGTATATATATTTAATTGAAATTTCTACTATTAACACTTTTTTTACTTTTCACATAAAAAGAACTACGATTTCATTTTTGTTAATTCTCACAGGCGAAAACTATTAATCTTAGAAGAATATTTATTTCTTTGTAGATGTGTGCAATGGCAATGAATTTTATGACGAAATTTATTTTTGTTAATTACAATAAGAAAATTACTCACTTACTCATTTTACTTATTTTCATCTTGCACATTACTGTCCTTATTATTTTCCACACAACTGTAGGTACACATGATGGAGAAGAAAGTTTTGTCTTCAGGTCCTAAAATAACCCTATGAAAATCCTGGTTTTATAACTTACGACACATTCACGTAAGATATGTGTCATTATCTCGTTGACGTTTTACGTTTTCTACTTAAACTGTTTTTTTTTTCGATCAACATTTAAAGATTAAAACAAGCCCAAGCGATTTTTAACTTCTTTTTAACTTCTTTATACTTTAACTTATCTATGATTTGTCGATAAAAAAACTATTTTCTATGATGGTGGATCGGCTGGATGGTATATCAATTTTTAAGGGAAAAATTTTTTTTCCTAAATCTGAAATCTGAAACCTGTTTTCCCATGTAATGAAATCAATTTAGTTGTGTTGAATGAACAAACACAATTTAAAAAAAAAAAATTAAACATATAAGAAATATCGGTAATATCAAGATTTTTTTTAGGTAAACGATTTTAATAAGTAGATAATGATCAATTAAATGGAAAACTAAATTTTCGTCAATTATAAAAATTTGTGTCTAAGAATTCATTCATGAACCAATAACATTCATTTAGCTAAAATCAGCATGCTACAACGTTTTTTGCAGTTTTTTTAATAAAATGGACAAATAATACGATAATAAATAGTTTTGAAATTATGAGATTGTGTGACAGTTGTCAATTTTAATAAGGAAGACAACGTTATTATAACCCACGTTTTTAATGAAAATAATTAAGGGCAAAAACTATCATTATTTATAAAATAAATAACCTCAAATATGTTCATTTATTTACTAATTTCTAGCATTAATTTTTTATAATTCTAGAAGTATTGCTTGCTTAGTTCTTAGTAGTATCGCCTCAACCCTAAGCGTACCACTCTGAGTCACATTTTTGATTTTTAGTTTTTTACATACATATATATTTTTTTATATGACCGGTTTATAATAAACTGAAAACCAAAACAATTTAATTATTCCCATGTACCCTAAAAAAACCTTTGGTACGATTAGGGTTAAGGGAAACTTCCGCAACACGGAACAAATTTATCAAATTTAAAATTTTGTTGTGATAACCTAATTTATTTAACAACCTAATTTATTTAATTATTTCGGCGTCTTTTTATTAAGTAATTTCTTGTTGTCAAAGTAAAGTAATATAGAGATGTTTAAAAAAAATGGCTGACCTGATTGCATGACAATCATGTTATAGTGCGTTTACATCTGAGGAAAATCTAGTAGATTTTAGTTGAAATCTATTTCAAAATCTATACCGTTTACATCTAACTTTTTTGACATTTTGTGAGATTTTGTTTTCACAAAAATAAACAGCTGATTAAAATAAAACAATAAAATATGTACCAAAAATAAACAAAACAATAGGAAAATGGAAATATGGAAAATTTAAAAAGGGACAGATTTTAAAATTATATTATGCATCAAAAATGAAAAAACGCAAACTGAAAGAGAAATTTTGCGAAAAAAAATCAGCATTTGCTAAATGTATTGTTTGAACAACAAAATTTTCCACAATTATTATTTAGCAGATTGGAATAGGCACATGTCAGTATAAAAAGTTATAACTTTTCAATTGCTGAATATTTTTTTATTACAGATTCGTCATTTTTTTTACTAATAATTAATATTTTATTTCCTTTTTATTCAACTTGTTTGCTTTTGTTTTTAAAAGTAAATTTTTCAGTCACTGCGTTGTAATTTTCTGCTACAATATTAAAAAACACAGTAGTATCATTTGGTAGTGCCCTAGTTTGACAAGATTTTGCGAGATTTTATACAAATCTAGTAACAAGCTAGATTTTTTGTATGGAAAATCTAGTAAAAAGGAGCTAGATTTCGCTCGAAATCTCGTATATACTAGATTTTGCTTAGATGTAAACGCACTATTAGTATGTATTGCTGGCATAGCAACAACATTTACTTGCAAAATTAATTGTCACCAATTGTTTTGACAATAGTTACGCTTTTTTATTTTTAATGTAGACGTAGCGTACGTAATATTACAAAATATAGTGGCATTTTAAAGTATAAAAAAGCTTTGTAAATCCTTACATTTGTTACGTATAAAATTTAATTATTTTTATACCCTCCACACCACAGCGCAGAGGGTACATCGCATTTCTAACCATCTCCATAAAGTATATTCTTGATCCTAATAACAACTCGAGTCAATATAGCAATGTCCGTCTGTCCGTCCATTCACATAATATCCCATTCACTTGGGTAAACTTAAGAATTTGTTTGTCATTATTTCGAGCAAAATGAGGTACGTCAGCCATCATTGTGCCAAGATATGACCTAAAATATGGAGACACCTCTAGCAAATGTTAAAAATTCAGTATGTTTCTTGTAATAATTTAGTATTAAATTTATCGAGTTATTTACTTGTTAAAATATTTTGTTTATATTTGATATAAATAGTACAATAAGTCCAGATAATAATGTAAACGTAAAACCCAGATGGAGGGTATCAAAGGTTCGGCATAGCCCAATTTTACATTCTTACTTGTTTTATTTTGGTGTTAAAGAAATTAGTCCAGTGAATAACATTTTATATGTAAGTTACCCATTAATATATACATTAAATTTAGCTTAATAATTTATGATAACTCATATTGATTTCGCTTTTAAATTTTAAACATACAAGATTAAAACTTTTAATAACTTTAATCCTTTTGAATGTAGAACGAAGCAATATTTTGGCACATGTTAAGAAATAATATGAAATTTAAAATTACTCAAGTCAAACCTTCAGAATTTGTTAAAATATTGGCGCCCGAGTGTTTGTTTAAAGTAGTTTGTTCCTTTATTTGTATTGACAGACACAATAGAAAAATGTTTGTTTGTTTGTTTTAAAAATAGAATGATTATACATAATTGTAATTATAAGGCTGTGTTATTATTATTTGAATCTTAATTGGCTTAAACTTTTAATTCGATATTTAATTCAATTAAGTTTTTTAAAACGCTTCGTTATTATCTCCGTATTTTATATCAATTCTTAATAATTTATCTATAAATATATTTAATTTTATGTATTAAAAAAAAAATTAAAATAAATAGAATTTGTCAAATCCCATCTTTGTTTTATTTCTTCGACGATTTTGTGTTCCAATTATTTCCAGTTTTTAAACTAAAAATCACATAAATGCAAATCATTCTTTATAAGTTCTGGTAACTCAGATAAAGTAGTTGGTGTTGTTGTAGATAATTTCTTTTCTTTCTGTTAATATTTAATTAGTTGAACTGTTCTAGATCTGTTTCACTTTTATAATACCTAAATCCACTAATAAAAAATCATGTTCATCATCTTTTAGAAATAAACGTATATATAGCTCCTGCACAATGGGGCAGACGTATAAGAAACTGCATGTCATTTGTAAAGCATGTGTGCACAATCGTTTTTACACCGTCACTTATTTGTAACTTAATTAAATTGGCAATTGGCACATCTTTTGCATGTATTCTTTCAAAGGAAATGACTTTAAATACATATGTACTTATATATCTATTACTTTTAAATATTGTTATCTTTCTGTCTCTTTCTAACAGAAAACATGCAAGAGATATGTCAATTAATAAAACGTTAAAACATTTTTGAGCACTTCTATGTTTTCTATGTCATTTGACGGATCTGATTAGTTTGATATCTGTAGTTCTTATCTGGAACGCAATCAAATTTACGGTATATCCAAGCATACTGTTTGATCATCTACAGACCCGTAAAAATCATATTCATTAGTTAAATATTTGAAATTAAAATGACGTTTGAATTCTAAATAAAGATTTGTCTAAATTTCAGCACAAAACATTTGATCCGTCGATGCAAATATGGCACGGATATACAAATAATCGACACTTCTACATCTCACCCTCAGAAACGTCTGTTTGAATCTATGATCTGATTATCAGAAAGGTCAAGTTTTATTAATAATTTTAATTTTAATTTTAATTGATTGTATGTGTTCACCTATTCTACCGCCATTATCATTAAAAGAAGTAGCATCAACAACAACATCTTTACCGAATAAAGTAATGGATATAGACTTGGAATGTTGAAAATCCTGCCATGTTTTGTATTTCACTATTTGGTGTAAGTTAAAAAATTTTGGCTTGAATTCGGATATTGGTATTAACCCATTTTTTTTTTTTTTTTTTTTGTAAATATAAAATAATGTCTTTCAGTTTAAAATAATTTCTATTTTTTGAGCAAAGTAAGAATTGAATAGGAAAATAAAAAGATATTAAACATTGCAGAACACTTTCGATTTGAAATCTTGGTGATATGCCGAACATGGCTGGTAATTTCATTTTCAACACAAAACCTTTCATATTTCGGTATAAAAAATTTAATTTATAACTTATTTTGAGGTCTGCCAATTTTTCTACGAAATTACATCTCCAAATCAGACCTTTTTATTATAAATTTGTCAAGAATCAAAACACATTATATTAATTTTGTTAAATGAAAAATGATAAAAAGAAATGGAGAAAGTTAATTTGTAGAAAAGCCAATTTTAAATTGAGAAAATTCAAATTGACATTGATATAGCTAATTGTGGAAGACAATGACTATCGCTTTCACTTTAGGTTTTTAGCTTTAGGAAAAATTTTATCTGGTCGAAAATATTTATAAATCGATAATTTAATCAATATCATTTTGTTTTGAAAAAGATTTATTTAATTTATTCACTAGTTTTATTTAATTTAATTAATAATAATTAAAGGTCTGTAGACTTCAAAGAACTAATTTAAGAGATATTATTGATATATATAGCGATAAATTACATAATAAGCCCTCTGATATAAAAATTTGATATTGAGAAATTAAAATTATGTGACCTTCTCCGTGAAAATTAAGTTTTGAGAAAAAAACGCATTTAAAGTTTCTACACCCTTTTAGGTACCAGAATCCAACGTTTTTGACACAACCCGTTTTTTGACACACTAGGTCCCTTTTCTCGGAGAAGGTCACATATATTGAAAAAGCCAAATTGATATTGAGAAGCAAAAATATAAAATATTGTACATTTTTTTTTATTTATTTATTTATTTAATCGAGCCCACAGGGCCATATATGACTAATACATTTAATAATAATGAACAGTAAGCTATTAAGGTAGAACTAAAGAATAAAAATAATACTTAATTTGAAGAAAAATAAATAACAATCCTTTGGTAAGTTAATGATTAATAGCGAAATACTCCAATTACTTATGTTTCATGACGGATGCCGTTTAACTTAAACTTTTCAGATTCACGGGAAGCCCATTCCAAAGTCTGGACGCTGTTATGTGGAATGATTTTTCAAAAACGGAGGTAGTAATCCTCGGAAGAATTATTTCAGGGTGTCTAGAAGATCGTGAGAACTTGAAGGAGTCAAAAATATCCTTGGGTTCACGCGAGGCCATTAGATGGTGAAAAGTTAGCAGGGTTCTAATTTTTATAAAGCTTTGAAAAGAGCAATGTATAAAATTATAAGAGTAATTAGATACCGGATCAGAGATTTTAAGGCCGAAAATATACCTCAATATTCGATTAAAAATTAAACGCAAACGCTTTAAATTTGTTTTATTTGTTCCACAATAAACATCTAAGCAATAAAGAATGTGAGTCATAAGAAGTGAGTGAGCAAGGTTAATTTTTATTCTTACTGGCAGAAAACAGTCAAGATTATGGAGTGATCGAAGAGACATACCCACTTTCACCGAAACCGCAGAAATATGGTTTCCAAAATTGAGACCACTATCAAGAGTAACACCCAAACATTTGAGGGAATCTACAATTGGAACATGGACACCATCAAAGTGGATGTTTAAAGTGTGAAGAACATTCGCAGTAGAACCAAAAATTAAGACCTTAGTTTTGCTAGGGTTAAAATCAAGCTTATTACGAACCGCCCATGTGGAAACAAGAGATAAAATATAATTAATGTTAGCTTCATGACAGTCTAAAAACTGTTTATCACCAGTAAACAATAGGTTAATGTCATCTGCAAATAGAAAAGTCTTACACTGTGTGAGGGACCAATACACTCAATAAAGTCATTTAGATACATTAAAAATAACAAAGGGCCAAGTATAGAACCCTGAGGCACTCCACTAGAACACAGCCTAATGGACGAAGAGCTTTTACTTACACCGACATACTGTCGACGATTAGCACAGTAAGAATGCAATAATTTACAAGAAGAAGAGGAGAAACCAAATTCGTCAGAAAGCTTATCTGTTAAAACATTATGATTCACTGTATCAAATGCTTTGCTTAGATCAAGTGAAATCAAGGTTGAAAAAAATTTTCTATTAAAATTTGTACGAACATTTTCAGTCAAACTGAGAAGCAAAGGAGAAGTACTAAGACCAGATCTAAAGCCAAAATGACAATCGCTAAGCAATTTACCATTGTTTAAATATTCAATCATTTGATTCTTTAAAATTAGCTCAAATTCCTTCGATTGTCCCAACTGGAGGCGCCACATTTTTTCTTTATTGGCACAATTATTGAAGTTTTCCATAAGTCAGGGAAATGGGAAGTGGTAAGAATGGTATTAAAAATAAAGAGGAGATATTTTTCAATATATGGGTATATTATCCTAACAAATTTAATTGGAATCCCATCTGACCCCAACGCGTTAGATTTGACAAGTGAAATTGCATGAAACAGTTCAACATTATCAATGCACCTAAAATAATCTAACCCATAAAAACAAAGTTTTTATTAAAACTCTTTCCTGCCTTATGCATATGAGTGACTGTGCGTGAATTTGGGTGATTATCTTAAAATTAATCTTTGGCCATAACAAGTATATGGACAAAGTTTCAGATCGATCGCATGGGCAGAAATGAGGTTTTAATCTCTCCGTGATTATACATGACTATGCGTGACTGGGCGTGACTACGTCGAAGTTAACCTTTTTCACAGCAAGTCTATCGACCCAGTTTCAGATCGATCGGATAAGGGGAAATGGGTTTTAAATCACTCCATGACTGTGACTATGCGTGACTGTGCGTGACTATGTCGAAGTTAATCTTTTTTTGCAGCAAGTACATCGACCAAGTTTCAGATTGATTGGATGAGGGGAAATCCGTTTTAAATCTCTCCGTGACGTACGTCACCATGCGTGACTGTGGGTGACTAAGTCAAACTAAGGGGAAATGACATTTAGATCACTCCGTGACTGTGGGTGACTGTGCGTGACTACCCCAAAATTAATCTGTAGTCACAACAAGACAATGGGCCAAGTTTCAGATCAATTGGATAAGGGGGAATGGCGTTGCCCCACGACAAACAGACAGATAGAAAGTATGAGTTAAAAGAAAGAGTTTAAAAAGAAAAATTCACGAAGCAAAATCGATGGTTAACAGTTAAACACTCCACGAGACAGGATTCTAATTAAAATAAAATTTAAATTATATGCATATATTGTAAACAGAAATATTAATTTGAGTTCATTTTGTATTTGCTCAATATCAATTTGGCATTTCTCAATTTGATATTTTCATTTCTCAATATCAACTTTTTCTTTCCCAGTATCAATTTGTATTTGCAACATAAATTTGGCTTTTCTCAATTTCATATTTTCGTTTCTCAAAATCAATTGGTTGTTTTCAATATCATTTAATTTTAATTTTTAATTTCTCGATATTAATTTAAATTTTCTCAATTACAATTAGAAAATTTGTAGAATAAAGCAAAATTTAAATATTTTATTGCATACAAAATAATAAGTCGCCAGCTCTGTTGATGTTAAATGTAAGTGTTCGTGTGCGTGTAGAATTGTCATATAAGAAAAATTGCTCAAACCGTTACAAACCTCTGAAATAAATAAATAAAATTCCATACATACCGATTTTACGAACATATCAATCCTCAATGTCATCGTTTTTATGTAAAAAATATATATATTATATAGTATTTTGTTAAATGTCTTGTAATTATAAATATAAAACGTGTACGAATAAACCAGAAAAAAAAAACAATTTTAATAACGCTGATTTTATATGAAATTTCTTTGCACACTAAACTAAAACAATAAATACAGTAACCTAACCCATAAAAACAAAGTTTTTATTAAAACTCTTTCTTTCTTTATGCATATGAGTTTCGAATCTCTCCGTGACTGTGCGTGACTTTACGTGACTATTTTTAAATTAATTTTTGGTCACAATTCTATGGACCAAGTTTCAGATTGATTGGATGAGGGGAAATGGAGTTTAAATCACTCCGTGACTGGGCGTGACTATGCGTGACTGGGCGTGACTATGCGTGACTGTGCGTGACAAAGTCAAAGTTAATCTTTTTTCACAACAAGTCTATCGGACAAGTTTCAGATCGATTGGATAAGGGCAAATGGGATCTAAATCATTCCGCGACTGGGCATGACTATGCATGACTGTACGTGACTATGTCGAAGTTAATCTTTCTTTACAGCAAGTATATCGATCAAGTTTCACATTGATTGGATGAGGTGAAATCCGTTTGCCTGAATTGTTTCCGATTGTAATAATTCTTCTTTTAAATGACCTAGTTATAGGCGGATGGCCCCAGTGACATACCATCATCTCAATACTTGATGTTATATATAAATTGGTTATTTCCTTCTGAAGTTTTGTTAGAAACACAATCAATAAATGATAAATAACAAGTAAGAAAATTATAGTCGGTCTACACCGACTATACGATACCCTATACCATGTCCTATCTCTTAGGCCCAACTAACTGGACATAGAAAATAAGCAAACACCAAATTTGAGTCTGATTTTTAGTAATTTTTTTGGCTGCAGATATGAAAAAGTTCATATCGGATGCTATATCTATATGGTGACTAGGTCCGAAAATGGACCGATCCTGATCATGTTTGGTAAAGTCTCTTGTATTTTGCAAAAATATATACAAACAAAATCTGAGAAGAATCAGTGCAATATTTTTGTTTTTTAATAGATTTAAGTGAAGATCGGGAAGCAGCTCTATATGGGCCAAAGGTATCATTTTTGGACTACCCATTAATAGATGTAATGAACGCATACAAAACCCAATTTGAGTAAGATCTATATGACAATTTGGATCTTATGGCAATTTATGTCGATTTCATAGGGGTAATTTGTATGGGGGCTAGGTCTGAACATGGAACGATTCTCACCAATTTCAATAGCGTTCATCCCATGGCCGATAAAAGCTTATTTACCAAATTTCATCAAAATAAATTCATATTTGCGACCTGCAGTTTGATTACAAGCTTTACATGGACACACAGACGGACGGACGGACGGACATTGTTAAATCAACTCAGAAAGTGATTCTGATTCGATCGGTATAATTAAAGATGGGTCTAGGTCAAATATTTTTGGTTGTTACAAACAGCAGCACAAAGTCATTATACCCAAACCACATAGTGGTATAGGGTATAAAAACAAATTTTACTTCTTTAAAATGAATCTTTGACGCAATTGATTGCTCTCCAGAATTGCAAGAAATTGAGACTCTTTGCAAACTGTTCAGCAAAGCAATTGACGACACATCCTAAAATTAATTTAAACAGTCGTTCTTATTGTGTGTTTCTTTATGGTCACAATTATTTTAATGTTAATTATAAATATCCAAGTATTTTATGAGTTGTTTACCTTGTACCAACTGCTGCAGTGATGATATTTCTTCCTGAGCCTTTATTTCCGATACCACCAATTTCGTTTTCAGTTCATCGAGCTCTCTTTCTTTTTGCACGAAAAGTTCTTTAAGTTTGGCCCTTTGAAACTTAGTTGCATTTTACGATTTTCTTCTTCCCATTGCCGTATTTTCTGCAACAAATCTATTTATACAAGGTTTAGCTGTGGGTAATTTGTTGTAAACCCAATGATGGTGATGATGCATTATGCTCTTCACGTATCGGCTTCAGTTATTTGCTTATTTTTCGAATCGTTTTCTTCCATTTTTTGTGCAAAACAAATAAAATTTTCATAAAACAAACAGAAAATCGCTATTCGGTTTTATACCAAAAAGCAATACATGAAGTTTAATTGAGGAAAACTACAAAGATGTATGTATAAGAATTATCTTATATTTATAATTATGTAAATAACAAATAAGTTCTGTTTAAGATTTTGTTTGACAAAATGAATATCACTTCTGTAAAAATTTAAGCAATTTCAATCAGTTTTTCGATTATAAACCTACGAAACGTTTAACAATTTCAAAACAATATGGCAACCTTTGACGTTACTGTGTATGTCAAAAGCACACTAACAAAATTCTCATAGTAGAAACAGCTGATTATTTTTTTTTTATTGAACGGGGTTTGCGTGTGTTGTTGCAATTGGTTGTCTTCTGTAATTCCAATTAATTCTTAAAGAAAATTATCAATTGAACACACGAAAGATGGCTTTAATTAAACGTTTGGTGAATAGCAATTTAATAACAAGTTTAAAAAATATAAAAACCTTTAAACAAGTAAGTTAATTTAAATCAATTTGGTGGGGTGGGGAGAAGGTTATGTAATATAACATGTAAAAATGTATATGCAATATCTTATTTTTTTCTTAAAGAATGGTTATTGTACTCATCTGAAATTTGCGGAACACAAACCCATTGAGAAGATTCGTAATATTGGTATATCGGCTCATATTGATAGTGGAAAAACTACATTGACTGAACGTATATTGTTCTATACCGGCCGCATTGCTCAAATGCATGAGGTTAGAGGAAAAGACAACGTGGGAGCCACTATGGATTCAATGGAATTGGAAAGACAAAGAGGTATTACTATTCAATCGGCAGCCACTTATACGTTATGGAAAGATATCAACATAAATATAATTGATACTCCTGGCCATGTAGATTTCACAGTGGAAGTTGAAAGAGCTTTACGCGTTTTGGACGGTGCCGTTTTAGTTTTATGTGCTGTAGGTGGTGTTCAAAGTCAAACACTCACTGTAAATAGACAAATGAAACGTTATAATGTACCATGCTTAGCTTTTATCAACAAACTTGATCGTATGGGTTCAAATCCCTATCGGGTTTTATCGCAATTGCGCTCCAAGATGAATCACAATGCTGCCTTTATACAACTGCCGATTGGTTTGGAAAGTGATTGTAAGGGTATTATAGATTTGGTAGAGGAGAAAGCCATTTACTTCGAGGGTGACTTGGGTACTAAAATACGTTACGATGAGATTCCCCAAGACATGCGTACTGAATCAGCAGAAAGAAGGCTAGAGTTAATAGAACATTTATCTAATGTGGATGAACCCTTGGGTGAACTCTTCTTGGAGGAAAAGACGCCAACCGAAAGCGACATAAAGGCCGCCTTAAGAAGGAGTTGTATTAAACGTACATTTACTCCTGTAATGTTGGGAACCGCTTTAAAGAATAAGGGCGTACAACCGTTATTAGATGCTATTGTTCAGTATTTGCCCAATCCCGGAGAAGTGGAAAATTTGGCCTTCATAGAAGAAAAAAATCAAGAGCCACAATCGATTGTCTTAAATCCAGCTAGAGATGGTAAAGATCCTTTTGTTGGCTTAGCCTTTAAATTAGAGGCTGGTAGATTTGGTCAACTTACCTATCTAAGATGTTATCAGGGTGTTTTGCGAAAAGGCGATAATATTTTTAATGCTAGAACCAATCGCAAAGTACGTGTTGCTCGTTTGGTACGTATGAACTCTAACAATATGGAGGATGTAAATGAAGTATTTGCTGGAGATATCTTTGCATTATTTGGCGTTGATTGTGCCTCTGGTGATACATTCACTACTAATCCACGTGATGGTCTCTCAATGGAATCTATATTTGTACCTGACCCTGTGGTATCGATGGCTATTAAGCCCAACAATCCTAAAGATAGAGATAATTTCGCTAAAGCTGTAGCCCGGTTTACAAAAGAAGATCCTACTTTCCACTTCTTCTACGATAACGACGTTAAGGAAACTTTGGTCTCCGGCATGGGTGAATTACATTTGGAGATTTATGCTCAACGCATGGAAAGAGAATATAATTGTCCAGTTGTTTTGGGCAAACCTAAGGTGGCCTTTAGGGAAACTCTGGTAGCTCCTTGCTCCTTTGACTTCTTGCATAAAAAACAGTCTGGAGGATCAGGCCAATATGCTCGTATTATTGGTATTATGGAACCTTTGCCACCACAAAAAAATACTCTGTTGGAATTTGTAGATGAGACGGTTGGAACTAATGTTCCCAAACAATTTGTTCCTGGCGTAGAAAAGGGTTTCCGTGAAATGACCGAAAAAGGCATGTTATCTGGCCATAAACTCTCTGGTATTCGTTTCCGTTTACAAGATGGTGGACATCATATCGTAGATTCCAGTGAATTAGCTTTCATGTTAGCTGCTCATGGTGCCATAAAAGAAGTATTTCAAAACGGTTCTTGGCAAATACTTGAACCTGTTATGTTGGTAGAGGTGACTGCTCCCGAAGAATTTCAGGGCGCTGTTATGGGTCAGTTAAGTAAGAGACATGGTATTATCACCGGAACCGATGGTACTGAAGGTTGGTTTACTGTATATGCTGAAGTACCATTGAATGATATGTTTGGTTATGCCGGTGAATTGAGGTAAGTGACAAAAATAATATTGAGTTTTAAAAAAATTTATATTTTTAATAAAACTTCATATGTTGAGCTCGAGGTCATTGATTTTTATTATATAAATATTCTCCTTATTTAATCGATATTTCGATACTCTTTGAGTATCATCATCAGGATTATTCCCTAAAATTTTTAACAAAAAACAATAACTTAAGTATATGTAGCATAAATAACAATAAGACAACATAACAACAATAATTATTATAATACTTTTAACATGAATACAAAAACTTACAGTGAATGTTTACATGAACAAAACTAAATATTTTAAGCTATAGTTGCTAACACATTGTCATCTGTTATTGCACTGAAATATACTTAAAACTAATTATTACACTGTGCCTTTGTTTATCAAAAATCTGTAACTTTGAGCGTAACTATTAATATCAGCTTTAAAATTCATTCTCTTTGTTGTTGGTGTATTAATAATGTGGAGCATTTCTAACATGTAACGGCGTCTATAATTATTCTCGCTTTGTAATACTCTCACATCGTCAAAATTTGGTGAGTGTTTATTCTCTACACAATGTTGTGTCAGTGCAGTTTTTTGTGTATTACTGCTACGCATTAACCTTTGGTCTGATTTGTGGCCTGCTATGCGTGACTTTAATTTATTTTTCGTAGTGCCCACATAGACTTTATCACATATCATATTTTCACCACCACTGCATGCAATTTTATATATTACGTTGGATCTTTCCATTGTCCGTATTTTATCCTTGGTTTTACTGTATAGTTTAACCATATTGTTGTCAGTTTTATGTGCAACTCTAATATTTTCACCATTAAATAGATGTGATTTTTCAAATCTTTCGGAAATTCCAGCGACGTACGTTAAAGATTTGTAAATAATTGGATCCTCAGTTACTTTTTCACAGTCTTGCTTTTCATATTTAAAATCTCTTATTAGTTTGTTCGTAAGCTCCTTAGGGAAATTATTGTCATGTAATATATTTTTAATTTTATTTATATTATTTTTATGAAATTCTCTATCACTAATGTTTAATACTCTCTTAATGAGGTTATTGGCTGTGTTTATTATTATTCTTTTTGGGTGTTTGGAATGAAAGTTAATAATTCGGCTGGAAGCTGTTGGTTTTTGATACCAATCTATTTTAATATTGTCATTTTCCCTGATAATCATCGTGTCAAGATACGGTAATCTGTTATTGCACTCCTTTTCAACTGTAAACTTAATACTATGGTGAAAACTATTCAATTTCGTCAAAATCTCCTCAATTGCACTTTCCCGAGCTATACTAAAAATATCATCCACGTATTTCGTCAAGATTTTAGGTTTTTCTTCCAAGTTGTTGTTAACTGTATCCAGAAGCCCTTCCATCACAATATCAGCAACTATAGGGGATGCCGGTGATCCCATTGGTAAACCTCTTTTCTGGATATATATTTTTCCGTCGTATTTAAAATATATATTATCTTTAATACAGAATTTCACAATTCGTAGAAATAATCTTTTCGTCATAGTTGTATAATTTGCAATTTCGTCCCATCTATCTTCTATTATAACTAATGCTAGATCCACAGGAATACTAGGAAACAAAGACACAACATCAAACGAACATAATTTCTCATCTTCTTGTAAAGTCAAGTTTCTAATCTTATTTCTAAATTGCACTGAATCCTTAACATTATATATTGAATTTTCTGTGATTCATCTTAAAATCCCGGTTATATATTTGCACAGTTGACTAGATGGGGCGTTTATGCTAGAACAAATAGGACGTAAAGGATATCCTTCTTTGTGGATTTTCGGAAGACCATATATTCTTGGAGCCGTGGCAGTATCCGTCTTAAACTTTTTCTTTTCATTTTCTGTGATAATGTTGTTTTTAACAAGTTCTTCAACCAGTTCATTATTCGTCCGTTGGAGACCACTTGTGGGATCTTTTGTCGATCTCTGATACGTCATCATATCACCTATAATATGTTTCATTCATAGAAGAAAATTCGACAAACTGAAAGATGAAAGAAAACGAGAACTGGAAATAAAATTGAATGAAAAATGGTTTGTCAATAAAACTAAAACAACTATACCAGAGGAAGTGCAATGGATACTTTCCCTAGGACAAAAACACGCACTACCGGTGACTAAGTATGATTTTCCGATGTTTAAATACATAGCTGATGGGGAAGATTTTATACAAACAATTCAAGATAAGGAAAAAGAGGAAATTGCTAGGACACGATTTGCAACGATAATTGACAACCACTGTAACAAAATGAAGATTGACAACAGGGATAAATTTACACTTAATATTTTGGAAAAGACTAAGCGATTTTTGAAAAACAATAATATATTGATTCTAAACGCCGATAAGGGCAATGTGACGGTGGCAATGGAGAAGAGTGATTATGATATGAGAATGAAACATATTATAGGTGATATGATGACGTATCAGAGATCGACAAAAGATCCCACAAGTGGTCTCCAACGGACGAATAATGAACTGGTTGAAGAACTTGTTAAAAACAACATTATCACAGAAAATGAAAAGAAAAAGTTTAAGACGGATACTGCCACGGCTCCAAGAATATATGGTCTTCCGAAAATCCACAAAGAAGGATATCCTTTACGTCCTATTTGTTCTAGCATAAACGCCCCATCTAGTCAACTGTGCAAATATATAACCGGGATTTTAAGAAGAATCACAGAAAATTCAATATATAATGTTAAGGATTCAGTGCAATTTAGAAATAAGATTAGAAACTTGACTTTACAAGAAGATGAGAAATTATGTTCGTTTGATGTTGTGTCTTTGTTTCCTAGTATTCCTGTGGATCTAGCATTAGTTATAATAGAAGATAGATGGGACGAAATTGCAAATTATACAACTATGACGAAAAGATTATTTCTACGAATTGTGAAATTCTGTATTAAAGATAATAGATATTTTAAATACGACGGAAAAATATATATCCAGAAAAGAGGTTTACCAATGGGATCACCGGCATCCCCTATAGTTGCTGATATTGTGATGGAAAGGCTTCTGGATACAGTTAACAACAACTTGGAAGAAAAACCTAAAATCTTGACGAAATACGTGGATGATATTTTTAGTATAGCTCGGGAAAGTGCAATTGAGGAGATTTTGACGAAATTGAATAGTTTTCACCATAGTATTAAGTTTACAGTTGAAAAGGAGTGCAATAACAGATTACCGTATCTTGACACGATGATTATCAGGGAAAATGACAATATTAAAATAGATTGGTATCAAAAACCAACAGCTTCCAGCCGAATTATTAACTTTCATTCCAAACACCCAAAAAGAATAATAATAAACACAGCCAATAACCTCATTAAGAGAGTATTAAACATTAGTGATAGAGAATTTCATAAAAATAATATAAATAAAATTAAAAATATATTACATGACAATAATTTCCCTAAGGAGCTTACGAACAAACTAATAAGAGATTTTAAATATGAAAAGCAAGACTGTGAAAAAGTAACTGAGGATCCAATTATTTACAAATCTTTAACGTACGTCGCTGGAATTTCCGAAAGATTTGAAAAATCACATCTATTTAATGGTGAAAATATTAGAGTTGCACATAAAACTGACAACAATATGGCTAAACTATACAGTAAAACCAAGGATAAAATACAGACAATGGAAAGATCCAACGTAATATATAAAATTGCATGCAGTGGTGGTGAAAATATGATATGTGATAAAGTCTATGTGGGCACTACGAAAAATAAATTAAAGTCACGCATAGCAGGCCACAAATCAGACCAAAGGTTAATGCGTAGCAGTAATACACAAAAAACTGCACTGACACAACATTGTGTAGAGAATAAACACTCACCAAATTTTGACGATGTGAGAGTATTACAAAGCGAGAATAATTATAGACGCCGTTACATGTTAGAAATGCTCCACATTATTAATACACCAACAACAAAGAGAATGAATTTTAAAGCTGATATTAATAGTTACGCTCAAAGTTACAGATTTTTGATAAACAAAGGCACAGTGTAATAATTAGTTTTAAGTATATTTCAGTGCAATAACAGATGACAATGTGTTAGCAACTATAGCTTAAAATATTTAGTTTTGTTCATGTAAACATTCACTGTAAGTTTTTGTATTCATGTTAAAAGTATTATAATAATTATTGTTGTTATGTTGTCTTATTGTTATTTATGCTACATATACTTAAGTTATTGTTTTTTGTTAAAAATTTTAGGGAATAATCCTGATGATGATACTCAAAGAGTATCGAAATATCGATTAAATAAGGAGAATATTTATATAATAAAAATCAATGACCTCGAGCTCAACATATGAAGTTTTATTAACAATTTGAAAGGTCGAATAAATACAACTATATAATTAATTTATATTTTTAATAAACATTCAATCAACCTTTTCTTCCCTCAATTTCAGGTCCAGTACCCAGGGTAAAGGCGAATTTACTATGGAATATTCTCGTTATTCTCCCTGCTTACCAGATATCCAGGAACAAATTGTACGTCAGTATCAAGAGTCCCAGGGATTGGGACAAACGGAAAAGAAGAAAAAGAAAAACTAATTTAATAATACGTGCAATTCATTCATGTTACATATAAGTCGAATAATTTGTAATCTACAATATATCTAACCATAACCATAGTTAATATTATAAACATATGTTAAATCATTTTTTGTACAGCTGTGATAAGAAATAAAAAATTATAAAACTTCCTTAAACATGAATACAATTAAAAGTGGGTCCAGACCGATTCTCCGACAAATAAGTCATGGGAATGGCTAAATCAACTACTAGATTATGAAGAATTATTTCTTTTTTTAGATCTAAAAAGCTTTAACGAACTGCCTCTACATCTGCGGATGAAGCAAATTATAACATTACAACTTCGTGAATTATAGACAACCATAAAATAAATTTAGATCGTCTTGTATTTCTAGTTAAAAAAATTAAAGCATATATTAGGGGTAAAAATTCAATTTATGCGATCGTTGAGTAACTGATGGGCGCAAGTACAGTGGTGGCCTTATAATTAGAAACGATGTTTTAAGAAAATAAAATAGCAGTGCAACTTCTTTTAAGACCTACACTGTAAATTATAAGAACCGTTATTCAACGAGTAGACATTCAACATTGTTGTCGATGCAAAATACGTGGATTTCAAAGTTTTCTTATTAAAAAAATTAAAATTATTTTACAAGTAGTTGCTTTTGGCTGGCCATCTAATTAGAATCGTGCAATTGTTATTTTAATTTCTGAACTTATTTTATTATTAGTGACAGAGTGTAATTTGAAAACCCGTAGATTCAATTCTAATAATTTTGATGCGTTTTAGTTTCTAAAATGGGCAAGAACAAGTCATGTACTCCAAAAATGAGGGAGTTGATTGTGCAGTGTTATCAAAATGAAAAACAGTCAATGGCGGCAATTGCACAAAAGTTTGTTTGCTACAAAAAAATGGTATTTGGTGCAATTCACTTGTACAATAAGACAAAGGAGTTTGCAACCCCAGTTAGGAAGCCTAGTGCACGAAAGACAACTCCAGCAGAAGACAGAACTATTTGTAGGGCCGTAAGAGAAATCCATTCATGTCTTCGCAAGAAATAAAGGCTGAAACTGAACAGCAAATAAACGCAGAAATATCCACTCGGACAATAAGGAGGCGCTTACAAGATTCGGAACTTCGTGGATGCATTGTACAAAAAAAAAAAAAAAACCGCATGTCTCAAAAAAATTTATTAAGAAGCGGTTGCGGTTTGCAAGGAAAATGCTTGCAAAAGATCCTCGTTACTGGAATAGAGTTCTCTGGAGTGGTGAATCCAAGTTTAACTTGTTTCAATCTGATGGAAAAACGTATGTGAGACGTCCTCCAAACAAATCATTGGACCCCAGGTACACTGTGAAAACGGTGAAACACGGTGGCGGGTCTAATTGTACGGATTCAGGGAATAATGGATCAACATCAATATAAAAGTATTTTGGAAAATGTAATGGAACCGTACTCCTTTGAGAATATGCCCGTAATGTTGATCTCAACCCAATTGAAAAATTATGGGCAATTGCAAAAAGAGATTTCAAGGACAAAAATCCACGAAACAATGATGAATTGTTTCAAATGGTGCTGGGATAATATATCTCTGGAAATATGCCATCGTTTAATACAAAGTTTACCGAAAAGACAGGCGAATGTTGTTAAAAATAAGGGTTATCCAACAAAATATTAATGGATATGTCTATTTTGTTTAACTTTACGAAGATATTTTTAAGTTGTATATAAGTTAATATTTTTTGTTGTTTCTAATTATGTGACCAAATTGAAATTGCTGTTTTTTGTGTTTAGTTAATTTTCTTAAAAATGTTATTCATACTGTGAACTTTGTGTTCTTTAAATCAATGCTGATTTGTTACTTTACTATTTCTAGTTCATAGTTTTCATATGATAAACTATCGCCCGTATTCATAATCAAATTCTAGCAGTTGGCTAACTTTTTTTCATACGATAATTTCAAAATTTGTATGAAAAAAAGTTAGAATTTGATTATGAATACGGGCGTATGTTTTTAAAATATATTTCCAAATACATATGCTGCAAAGCCGTTTCTAATTATAAGGCCACCACTGTATATAATATATAAAATTTTATTCAATTTAACCAAATGTAATGGAAAAAATTACATTGATACTTAAACTTGATCCAGTTTGAATTTTTGTTCCTTAGCAAAGGCATCGCTACGATGTTGTTGATATAACAGACGCTCCTCAATATGTTTAACAGCCTCAACAGTCAAAACTAAAGTATCATGTTTCAACATGGAGTAACAATTTAAACCATAGGCAGGCATAATATTAACGAATCCCAGTTTATCCGAGGCATAACAAATATTTTCGGGGAAGATGTCATTCCTAAAACATAAGCAAAATGCATTAATCTATAAGTTCATGTATTTAATCTAACTACACTTACTTATCGACTATCAATACTGAAGGACCCCAATTTCTTTCCTTAATTAAATCCAATAAAAACTCTGCATCTGTGCTGGGTATTTCAACATCTTTGACAATATGTAAATCATCTTGGGCCAATTTAACACTTAACGTAGATGTCAAACCCATTACTCGCTTAAAGAATGGCAACATATAAAAGTGGGTAGTTGGTGATCGGGGACCATGAGACATGGCTCCACCCTTCAACAAGGGAGATCTAATAGAACCATGACGTGCTCTGCCACCTCCTTTCTGCGGCCAAGGTTTTCGACCGCCACCGCGTATTTCTGCTCTGGATTTTGTGGTGGCAAAACTTACATAACGATATTTCCTTTGCCATTCAATATTTTCTTGGATTACATCCACTCTGGGTTGTGTTGCAAATACATCGGGATGCAACTCGATTAAACCCAATTTTTTTTCTTCCACTGAATCAATATTTTCTATCCATGCTTGACGGCAGGCTTTAAGGTTGACCGGAGAATATTGCTCAAAATTTTGTGGCAATATTAATGCCGGTGCGGGAAGTGCTGTCGTAACAGAATGTGTAGTTTCTTCCTTTATCCCCTCAGTTGAAGTTCTTGTTGCCGATGTTAAGGATATTTTCCGAACGACGGGCAGCAAATTTAATCGTGTTTTATTTAATAAATTTATCATTTTTGTATATAATTTCAAGAATTAAGCTTATGTACCTATACAACTCGTGCGAAAAAACACACAAAATCAGCTGTTTTATTATTTATTAAACAGTGTTGCGTCCTTTGGTATTTAAAACATAAAAGTTAATTGAAAAGTTTTTATGATTTATTTGCAATTTCTTGAGAATAACAATCCGGGGAAAATCGTTCATTCAATCTTATCTAAATAATATTTATTTCATAAAATTTAAATTGTTTGAAAAAACAAGAACAACAAACACATATGGATATAAAATGTATTTGTTTTCGAAAAACGTTTATTTCTTTATTGCAGTCTATGGATACAATTGTATCCTTACAGACTAGCAATTTTATTTACACACATTGACTGATACAAGTTTCACGATCCACAAACGTTCCGTAAAAGCTTGATCATGATTCCGTTCGCTTGGTACTAGGGCTAACATAGCAAATAAAGGTAACGTTACGTTACGTGCACATTCTCATCATAAAAAAAAGGAATAAAGATTATACATGGTTGTATTTTTCTTGTACATGTTTAGTAACTTTTTACGTTATTCAAGTTTGACAAAAACGTCAGCAATATCAATAATTTTAATTAAAAATTCAAACTTTCCGTATATATTATATATCTTCTGTGTGTTCAACAAATATTTATAATGAACTAAATGTATATAAATAAATATTTGCAACAATAATCATTTATATTTATATATATACTAACTAGCAGATTCCAGCTCTCGAAATTCGAGTGCAATATCTAGGAAGCTTTATTTTTCAACTTAGCCAATTCACAAACCAACACTTTTATGGTTTATTATTATTGTGACTGAAGATAATAAACTCATTAACAAACACATTAACAAATTTAATAAAACACAATTTAAATAAACACATAGCATATGTAAAATTTTACGTATGTGTTAGTAGCAACTTTAAATGCAATTTACTCAAAATATATGAAAAAATTTAAAAATCTTCAAATAATATAACATACGTTTGGTAATATAATATACGTTTGGTCAAAATCGGGATAAAACGGTAGAACAAAAGATCGGTCACAAGAAATTGCCCAGCCTATTAATATTATAGATGTTAATACATAGTCCCAATATACACGATAACTTTTTACCTTGGTTGAAAACTTATACATTCGTTTCGTGTTTGTATGCGATTGTATTACGGTCGTATTCTGCTTTTAGAATGAAAAAGACTTTAACGAAATTTAAATTTGAAAAAAATTATGTAAATTTAAAATGGAAGCAAAAAATTAAATTTAAAATTGCTTCATTATTTTTTGTAATTTTCTTTGTGGACGAAATAATTTTATATTAAAACGAATTTCATTAAAATCAGTCCATCCGTTTTCATAGATGCCGTTAGTGGTACAATATTGAAATTTGATTTGTCCACACCCTTACGCTCACAGACCAAAAATCAAATATCAGACTTACAGTGTAACGCGTCACTATTCTAAAGATTACCTCAAAATTTCATCAAGATCGGTCCAGCCATTTTGGAGTCCATACGGAACATACACAAATACATACATCCATTTTTATTATATATGTATATAGATCCTATAAAAAAAATTGTTTTAACTTTGTTTTAACACGCATACCAACAGGTTAATTCAATATATAGACAGACCCAACAACATGTTTATGAGCATCAATTATTGCCGTTGCCATGAAGGCTAAAGACCTATTTAGGTTACACAGCTGTTTCGGGTCAAGTCAACGACCCCCAGCAAAGTTTTCATGGACACACAGACGGACAGACGGACGGACGGACATCGCTAAATCAGAATAACTTTCAGAGTCGATCGGTATAATAAAAGGTGGGTCTATGTCAAATATTTTTGGCAGCTACAAACATCAGCACAAAGAAATTATACCCTGACCACATAGTGGTATAGGGTATAAAAAAAAAACTTTGTTTAAGAAAATGGTTTGATCATACCCAGAATCACTTTCTGAGTCGATTTAGCGATGTCCGTCCGTCTGTCCGTCCGTCCGTGTGTCCATGTAGACCTTGTAATCAAACTACAGGTCGCAATTAGGAATATGTTTTAATGAAATTTTATGTACAAGCTTTTATCGGCCATAGGATGACACTATTGAAATTTGAGAAATTCGGTCCATGTTCAGACTTGGTCCCCATACAAATGACCCTTAAATTTCCATAAGGTCCAAATTATCATATAGATCTCGGTCAAATTGGGTTTGTGTGTGTTTATTACAATCATTTATCAATTGTCCAAAAATAAACCCGATATAGCAATTCTTCGTCATAGCCCCCATATGAAGCTGCTTCCCGATTTTCACTTATATCTATCAAAAAACAAAGATATTGCACAGATTTTTCTCAAATTTGGTTTGTATATATTTTTCCAAAATATAAGAGACTTTACCAAATATGGTCACGATCGGTCCATTTTTCGACCTAGTCCCCATATAAATATAATATTCGGTATGAACTTTTTCATATCTGCAGCCAAAAAAATTAATAGCAATGCCACTCAAATTTGGTTTATGTCCACTTAGTGGGATCGAAGAGATAGGGTCTCTATATTATGGTATAGGGTATCGTATAGTCGATATAGACCGCCTATAATTTTTTGCTTGTGTTGATGATCAATATCCGCTTTATCTTTTTTTCAAATCAAAAATATATATATTATTTGATCAACATTGATGACGATTGGAAAAATTTTTGACTAAGATGTCATTAAATGATAATTTCTTATCATATGACATTTTCAGCAAAAAAAATTCCATATTACTAAGAAAAATACCCATAAGAATCATCACACACATCAGAGTCACACCACGTAATTCCACACATTTTGTCAACACAAAATAAATATGAATAACAGAACACTTCAGAAGAGAATAACCCGCTAATATTTCCGCATGTAAAACCCAAGTGGCAATAACGAAAAAAAGATACTCGTACATACCGCAACTAACAATCAATATAGAACTCGTCAAATACATCCATACAGACTAAAAAATATCTATGTATGTATGTAATCTTTCGAAATTGTTTGTATTTCCATTTCTATTCAAATTTCCAATTCAAACTGGCGCTAACCTTACAGCCAACCAGATGGATCATATATGTGAATGCGAAATTACATACATATGAGTAGATGTTTTAAGGAACGCGAAATTAGCGCATTTTCAAGTACCAGTAAATTATCATAAATTTTCAACTTCATATCTTAAAAAAAGAAAATGTTAAACAACTTTGCAGAAAAGCGGAGAAAATTAGATAATGCTTAACAGGTAGAAAATGAATTTACACATACAAATAATCCTGAACTATTGCCGTTTCTGTTCTTAATGCTTATGAGATAGGACATCCTTCTCTGTTATTCTTGTATTCAATGAACTTAGATTTCAAAAACACTCTTTTACTGGAAAATACCAGAGGTGAAAACTTTAATGATTCTTCTGTTTCATTTCAAAAGGGTAGTATACAGTAATTTTAAGATTTTAGTATGATAGAAACATTTAAAATTAAAACACGTACTTAATTTGAAAGGTGTTCAGAATAAGTATCACACCAAACAAGAATTTTTTAATTATAGCGTAAGTAGGTTTAAACAAAAATTTATAATTTAGTGTGACTTCGAAAAATATGAACTGTTGATCTCTTGACGATGTGTTGGTAAATAAAATATACAAACAAATATAATCTAATATGCAATACTTAGATCATAAATTTTGTCGTTGTAGATTAATGACAGAGAAGTATCGGAAATTTTACAAAAAAAAGTGGTTAATAAATAGTTGTATTTGAATGAATTGAATTCCATAAATACAAATTTTATTAACTAAAAATTGAAACCAATGGAGTAACAAAAATTTCTAAAAAAATTTCGCAAAAAATATTTTTATATATATAGAAGTGAAATAAATTACAAATTTGAATATTAAAAAGAAGGTAAATTTGTTGAATAAAATTCAATTAGTTGTATTTTCTAACGACTTGGTTTTAATAAAACCATTTTTAATAATTGTAATTTGAAAATGATGGCGCACCAAAATTTGAAAAAAAAAATAATTATAAAGAAGATGGAGCACAAAATATTAAAAAAAATTCGAAATTACTTATTGCTTTTTTGAACATTAAAAAAGGTATTTGCAATGAATGAAACTCAATTAAATAAATACTCTTTTTATGTGAAAAATGTAAATGCAAGTAATTAAAAAAATCCAATTGTTTGACAATTGTTTTTGAATATACATATATCACTTCATACGGTGTCTCGACTAGCTATAATTCATGGCAATGAATTAGTCATGTCATGACTTAAAAATCCAACTTTTTGTCATAACAGAAATTCTGCCATAAACCCTGCTATTAATCTGAAGTTTCATTCGATTTTTACGTTTAAGTGTTTTAAATTAAATAAAAGCGAAATCATTAATATGAGTGTTTATAGAACTACAAAAGTGAAAACTATAAAAGAACGAATTTAAAAATAAAAATAATTCTTTCAAAGCATTGAATACAATAACGCATTTTTGTTGATTACGCTTCAAAGAAATGAAATGTTTAGACATAATTTGCCCACTTCGCGTTTTGACGTTATTATGTTTCTACGACTGGAACATGAACATTGCAATGAATTATAGCTAGTCGAAACTCCGTGTTAAAAAGAATTATCTTTGAAATTAGAGGTGTAGTTTCGGAGCATTTTCTATGTCTCTTGATATAAGAACTTGTTATATTTTGCGTAAACATTGAGCACATTTTTTTTTGTATACATAATTTTTTAATGAATTTTATTATATTAAATACCGTATCATTCATGGAAATCGTCGATAGAACTATTAAAAATTGTGAGATTCTATTTTCCAGTTTACTATTCTGCTCGTCTGGGGGAAAATCGTTCATTAATTCCAATTCTTCTAGATATTTTATTTCAAGTTCCTCATTTTCGTCGGGATATTGATCCATATTCAAAAATCGATGTTTATTTTGTTTGTGCTGTTTTTAACTTTTAATAAAACATTCATTTGTAAAAAAAACACTCTGTAGTATTTATTTGCAGCTAAAATATGCGATAAAACAGTCGTTCCTACCAATATTGTTGATCAATTTAGTATCAATTTTTTGGGAATTTTTTGGGAATTTCCCTTTACACTCATTATAAAATACATATTTGTTTCGTATATATATTTTTTTAGTAGGGAATGAACAAAATAAAGATAATTTTCCGATAAAATGCCAACAAAATGTGAATTTAAAAAATTTTACTTACCAACTATAAAAGAGAATTGGGAAAATTGCATGAAATATTTCATAATGTCCGACCGCGGGCTGGAGATAGTTATGAAATTTTCCACATGGAATTTTCATAACATGAAATTTTCCACACGAGCTTTTTCACGTTTTAATATTTTTCACAATGCCATTTATATACAACTGCGTTTACATAATACAACTATGTATACTAATAAGCATATTTTAGTAAAGAGGAAATGAGAAGCAAAAATAAAACGATATTTTTTTAGTCTCAACTAGAAAGCGAACGATTAAAGACGTGTTAAACAATTCAAACAAGCAACTTGGTTTTTAAAATTTAATCATTCAAGTATTGTACAAAGAAAAAGCATTTGAAGGCTTTAACAAAAAAAAAAATCCGGAGTTATATACATATATTTAAAAAAAATATCTTAATTGAAAGCATTAAGAGAAAAGTGACAATATCAAACATAATAAAGGTATCAAAATAAGAATTTACAATAATTTCAAAAACAAGTGGCCATTTTGATTAAATTATACATATTGTGGAACGAAAAAACTTGAGAAGTGAGAAAATGAAACGAAACTTGCAAAAAAAAAATCAGAAATACGAGTGAATAATAAAAATATTTTATAAATTGAGAATAAAAACAAAAAATTTTAAATGTTCAGTATTTGCTTTAAATTCTTAACTTTGGATTTGGAATTATTGTTTGCAGAACAATTCAAAATATAATTTCTATGCAAAGTTTAAAATTCCCTTTAGTAGCTATTTTTTTTTTAAATAAAAGTATAGAAAAGAATAACAACAAGTGTCAATTTTCTTTTAATGCATTTAAAGACGTGAGCTAAAATTCCTAAAGAATAAAGGGAAAGGGAGAACACAATAGACGTTGATATAAAATACAAAAAGAATATTAAGTATAGCTAATTGCAGTTTGATTAATGTTTTAGATGTGAAACAGTAGTTAAATTTATAGATAAGGTATACAAAGGAAACAAAATACATAATAAATGATATGAAATAGGAAGTAATCAAATAAGGAATTATAAAAACTAAAATACAACTCTATATGTAACTGTTGTAATTAACACTTGTCAAAACATTACAACTTAATTTTTTCCCTCTCTCCACTTCGTTATCACTCTTTTAAAACTTCTTTATTTAAACTAAATCTCTCATTTAAATAACAGTTTATATCAACCGAACATTATAGAAGAAAAGCAAATTAAAAAAATAATATATAAAGACTGCACTAGAACATTAATCCTGAGTTTAAAACAAATTTATAAAAATAATTAAACTAAAATCAATAATCATTATAAAACTAAAAAAGCTACAAAATGTGGAATCCAACACCGTCATCAGCAACAACGTCGTCAAGTGATAATAAGCAGAATATTAAGGAAGTTGTAGATGTAGATGATTGTAAATGTAGTGGTGTTGAACAATTAGAACAACAACAAAAAGAAAAAAGTAACAGTATATATCCTCAACAGACGTCAACTTTTGGCGCACAATTGACAGGCTCCACAGAACAAGAAGAAGATCATAATAAGAAATTCCTTGACTTGGCTGTGGAAACTACAGATTCTGGATTTATTTCGGGACCACAGACAACATCAAATATTTCCTTTGAAGAAGAAAAAGCGGTCGAGAAAGGTGGTGATATTAAAAAACTAAATATACCGGGATCTTTAAGTGATCCAAATCAACAATATAAATTACAACAGCAACAACAAGACGAAATACCATATTTAGATTCGGGTTGTATAGACGAAGTTGAAGACGAAGAACAACAACAAAAACAACAATCAGCTTCACAAACCACAACAAACGATCCAATGCTTTTTAAAAATAATGTTGATGCTGGCATGTCAGAATGGTTTTGCAATCTTAGTTTGGTAAATAATCCAAACGATGTCAACAATACCAACACTGCCGTCTCCAATTCACGTACAACAATTCCCTCAATGTCGGTAGCGGGTTCAGTCATAAATAATTTAGATACACCCAAACACACGCAGCAACATCAAAGTTCATTACAACAAAAACCATCATTATCATCCTCCTCTTATGCAGTTGGATCAACACAAACCACCACAGTTTCACAGCAATTAACACCAGCAAATGCGTGGGAGAAATATTATCAACAAAATGATGATGGAGACACGTAAGTTTACATAAATATTAAGAAGAGAAAATGTTGCTTAGAATTTAAAAACATAAATCTGATAAAAGTTTTTTAAAAAATAATTTATAATTTTAAAATAATAATTGGTTTCCAAATAAATCCGCATACACATGCACTTTATGAATTATATTATGGGATTTTTTTTATAAAAAACATAAAAATCAGTATCTTCATTCTCGATGTTAAGTAATTGCTATTAAGGTGATGTTAAGTAATTGCTATTAGTGGAAACTGTTTTTTTCATTTCGTTGTTAAACTAACGACTCATAGAAAATATCATTTTAGCGATAATTTATGGAACTCAATATTTATAAATATTTTATATCCTTAACAATTATATTCACTGGTTGGAAAATGTATTCGTTTGAAAACAGATCAGATACTGAAAATGGATCAAAAATTCTAATCAAAATTAAATCTTGTGATTTATTTAAGAGTTCATAAGTTCCAGACAATCAAATCTGTTTATATTAAATTTATAATTTTTTCTGTAAAATCGACAATATTCCTTCTTCATAAAATCATTATGTACCTGTTCTAGTGGTAATTAGAAAAAAAAAATTGTAATCCTTCGCCATAAAATTTACCTGCTTTTTGGCAAACAACAGCACAACAGGAGGATCGTAAACAAAACGACTAAAAGAATTAGTAAGTTACAGGTCAGACATACAGTCATAAATCACCTGTTACCTTATTACTTTTGTTAAGTTCCGTAAAAATTTCCCAATTTTCTCGCAATAAAACAGGTTTTTGTGTTTATTCCGCTACGTGTTTTATTTTAGAGAAGGATTGTGAAAACAATAGATACGAAAGTAGGAAGTTGTATCTGAATACATACAGAAAACAGGTGTTTTCTTAAGACAGGTGGTGCTACAAGTTTTCGTTTTTTTTTTCTTGTTTTAAATAAGACACAGATGATTTGTTAGCATTTTACATATATCGATGGATTATATTTATTTGTAATATATTTTCTTTTTATTGTTAGGCCTTTACATTTAGCATGTATATCTGGATATGTAGATGTTGTGGCCGCTTTAATACGTATGTCTCCGCATCCTTGCCTTTTTAATATACAAAATGATGATGCTCAAACACCATTGCATTTGGCCACCTTAACAGCACAACCAAAAATTATTAGAATGTTATTATTAGCAGGCGCAGAGGTAAGAATTGCCTTCAATTGGATTACCTAATTTAGCATATTTTTTTCGTATCTTTAAATTAATTTTGTGCAAGTTTTTTCATGAGTATATTATTTTAAAAAAAATATATGATAATTCTAAAAACATTTAAAAGACAAAACTATTTCATTGTACCTATTTGAGTTATAAACAATTAAAAAGAAATTTACAAATTAAATAAAAAAAGCTATTTTTAATGATTAAATTAATTAAACTAAATTAAATTAATTAAAAACAAAATTAATAAAAAAAAACAACTTTTTTTCGCTTTATAAAATTTAAATTTTTTATAATTATTTAAGCCCACTGTACGTGATCGTCATGGTAATACATCATTACATCTTGCTTGTATATCAGGCGAAATACAATGTGTTAACGCTTTAACAATGCCTATTTGTGCCGCTGAAGTAAATGCGGCCCATCGTCAATATGGTCATCGTGCCAATGATAAATCCTATGTTAAATATGCCCTCTTACCCTCCGATTTGGAAATTTGTAATTATGATGGTAAGTACTTTACTTATTTCTTTACTTATAAAAACCATCTTAAACTATTAACTTAAGCTTAAGGTCTTGTTTTTAAGATATTGGATACATTAAAAAAATTTTCTAAACAGATTTAATATTAAAATCTGTTTCATTAAACTTTTAAAATAGTCATAAAACAAGAAAAAAAAAAGTTATTTTTAATCTACATATCGCTCATTTGCGAGAAGACCGGCATAACTCAAAAAACACGATTTTTGAGTTAATGAAGCACAAATATGGGTCATACCGTAATCTAAAACATATCAAAAAATGGTATTGATATCTCTTTTTCACATAGAGTGGCGACCAAAAGTGTTTTGTACTTTACTCAGCAGTTAGGCTCAATTGAAAACTTTAAATGCATTTATCTCAGTATCGCTTTTTTTTAGTTATGCCGGTCTTCTCGGAAATGAGTGATATGTATGTTCGTATTAGTTTTAAAATACACACATACATACATACATATTAGAAAAAACATTAAACTTTTTTTTTCAGTTCTTTAGTTTAGAACATAAATAATTATATGTTTTGTTTTGCGCCTATTCATTCATTTTGCTTAAAATTTATTATAAATAATTTTTTTCAGACGGGACGTCTTTTTAAAAATACTAATGAATTTAAATAAAAATATATTTTTATTCTTTTGTCAATTATATTTCATTTTATTTTTTGGCTAGCCATAGTCATAGACATTATTTACCGACAATATCACACTCTGTGGCTGAAACATTTGGGTTGCACACATATGTATTGTATGTATGTTAAATTTTTCTACATTTAAGAATTTTCCGCTTAGTTGTCTGCTATATATTCTCAAGAAAATGTTTATTTTTTTCTCATGGCTATTTTTATATAATTATTTCTGTTTGTACGTATGTATACATATTAAGAATATCTACAGTAAGATGAAAAAAATTTCCACATATATAAAATTTCCACATATAATACAAATTTGTGTTTTGTGAAAAATACATATTTACTTGTATATATTATTTAATAAACAAATTAATACATACATATATTCCTTTGACGTCAGTCTGTTAAGAAAATTATATTTTCAATCTGTCGGTTTTTTTTTTTAATATTAACGTTGAATTTTGTTTTTTGTTTGTCACATTATTTGACGTCATAATTATAATTATATGGCATACACAGACCAATTTTCTAAAATTGATTTAAGGATAAATTATTTTTTATATTTATTTTTTATATTATATTATTTTCCCAATATTGAAAACAAGACAAAAAAAAAACGAATTCATTGTTGCTAAATGTAGTAAGACGATTTCATAGCTTAATTTTTTTTTTAATTTGTTGATTTATTTCTGACACAGAAAATTACTCAAATTGAGGTTATAAATTTTTATACATTAACAAGTAACATTGTTAAATGCGGCTGTGTCGAATCTTTGATACCCTCCACCTGTATCTTAAACTCAATATTATAACGTTGGTTATGGGGTTGTTGGTTATGGTTACCATTTTAACAAGTTCCTTAACCTTGACGTTCTAAAACCAATTAAATTTACAGTAAATTGTTGTTCTTTTTGGCCAGTATTTATTATAATGTCTTGTCTTTTTTTAAGACAATTATGGTTTTTTCCAAGAAACAATTAACTTCTGTCTGAAAAATTGCATATTTTTCTGTTATTAAGCAGTGGTTTCTAGCTTCTGTCATATTATAGCTTGTAGCGCGCACCCATGTGTAAACAAGAAAAGAAATCGGCTAAACTCTACTATGACAATTTTAAGTTAGCTGAGCCTAATAAATAAAGCTTCAGAAAAAACCAAAAAAAAAAAAATTTTTTTTATTAGCAGTATTTTTATTGAATTTCAAAACTTGAATTTAAATACAATTCCTTTTGGAGCCGGCAACGGAGCAGACGGCTTTAATCTGCAAGACTTGGACCTCTTCGAGTATAACCAACAATACACATTAATGAAGCAAACGCTACAAACACATCGACGACAACAAGAACAATTACAGCTATCACACACCAGAAATTTTGAATAACAACTTTAACAATTGCATAGAAAAATCATCGCCCGTATTCATAACGAAAATTTCAAAATTTGTATGAAAAAAAGTTAGCAACTGCTAGAATTTGATTACGAATACGGGCGCATATTTCTTGATTTGAAAATAATAAATAAAAAATAAAAATAAAAAATTAAAAATAAAAAATAAAAAATTAAAAACTAAAAATAATAAATGAAAAAAATAAAAAATGAAAAACGAAAAGTTAAAAATGAAAAATAAAAAAAAAAAAAACGAAAAATGAAAATGAAAACAAATAAAAAATTAAAAATGAAAAATAAAAAAAAAAAATAAAAAAATGAAATCTGAAAAATAAAGAATGGAAAATAAAAGTTGAAAAATAAAAAATTAAAAAAGAAAAATAAAAAACGAAAAATGAAAAATGGAAAATGAAAAAATTAAAAATAAAAAATTAAAAATAAAAAATTAAAAACGAAAAATTAAAAATAAAAATTAAAAATTAACCTTTTTAAATAATAAATAATAATAAATATTTTTATATTAGCAGAGCGTTTCAGTTGAGTGCTATAAGTTTTACATAGATGACGCTCTCTGATTGATTTTAAAAAAGTGCCATTAAAAAATCTTTAATTATTATGTAGATGTTTACACATCTCCCCTGAGATCGGACTCACATGATTTTTTTTTGCATTTCGTTCATATCTTGGGACCTACTGAATCGATTTTAATGATTTAATTTGGAACCTGCTCAAGATGCCAATAAATTATTTTCACTAAAACTGAGCAACGCAAGTGATCTATTGAGGGCGTGGTCGTGATTTCCACAGACGGACAGACGGAAATCGCTATATCAGCTCCGATTGTTATAGGATCAAGAATATATATATATGTATATTAGAGTGCGTCAAATTGTAGGGGCCGAAAAAATCTCCATGGGCTCATCGCCATTCTGGTACTATGGCAAGGCAAATATACTTGTTATGGCCCATAATACCAGAAGTAAAAATAATTGACCCACCCTAATATATATATATATATATATATTTTATGGGTCCATTGGGGGGGATAATAAAAAATTTACAATAACAGTTTATGCTCTGAGTCCTGAATTATATAATAATAATTTCTTAATCTACTACAGATTATATACATAAATATTCGAATTTATGTTAAAATGTTTTATTTGATTTTGCATAATTTTTCACTTACACCCACTACTACCTATATGTATGAATCAAATTATTATAATAGACGCATTGGATATAATGCCATATTTGTAAGTTTTTTTTTTATAAACAGAAATTGGGTTTATACAGAAAAGTTAACCACATACATATGTAATATTTAAGAAAAAAAATTTTTGTCGATTACTGCAAGAACACATTAGCAGTAATATAACAGATCTCAATGATGTATTCCTATTTTTGAAATGCTTTTCATTAGTCTTCAACTTATTTTTTTAAGTCTTATTATTCCACTGTTCGTAAATACTCGTACTAACTTACCTAATAGCTTAGTAATTATTCGACGTAAATGATAAGAAATATATTTTCTTTTGTTGCTAATAATATGACAAAGCAATTTTAATTGAAATTCCCACAATGACATTAACTTAATTAACCCATTACGCTGTATTTTTTTTTTTTTTTTTGAGAATAATATTATTAGTATTTTGATACAAGTTCTTTACACTTCTTAACATTTCGATTTGACTTAACCTTAACCTTAAAAATATTGTAAAAATGTACGACTAGTCGATTTTCTTATGTATAGACAATTTTATAATTTATTGGCTTTATCGTTACTAAACTATTATAAATCAAAAGTGAACTGTAAGAACACAATCGCTCTTATATTATACCAATAATTATGTTAGGGCTTTCGATTATTTTAACCATTAACCAATATATTTCAAAATATTAAAAACATATTGGCATTAAAGGTTTAACAATGCAACATTATTCAGTAAAATTCCCGAAAAAAATTACATTGACAAATATTATGTTCTAAGAAAATTTTTAATAAAATTATATTTTTTTCTTTTCTGGAAATAATACACAGTATTATAATATCCCCTAAACTCAATAGAATCAAATATTAGTTTTACTAAACTTAAATTTCCGATTATAAACAAAACCTTTGATAAAGTTGTATGGCAAATTTACTTAATTACGATTTAGGCTCATTTGGGTGGTAACTACCAAAATAACTTTGCGTGACTTTGTTTAAGAACCTACATGCATACATTTTATTTGGATCTAATTTTAGTACACACGTTTTTTGTTTTATCGATTATTTGGTTAAACACATCTCGCTATATATAGGGGAAAAAATAACCTTCATTTGTAATTTAACCTTTGACGATAAACAAATTACACTTAGTCATTATTTATGTTTATTTTAAGTAAAATCGTACCTATTTTTTTTTTTTGTCAGAAAAGAAAATAATAATTTTAGAATTTGTCAAAAAAATAAAATTTCATTGGACTATTTGACGTCTAAATTTAAATGTAACAACTTTTAATAATATAAATCTCTTTTTTTGTAGTTTTATTTTAACTCTCTTCTACTCTTTTCTACAAGCAATTCAAAGCTTTGTTATTACATGTTACTAACTCCATCACAAGTACATAAATGCACAATGTACATAGTATATACCCCAGTCAAACCATTAAAAATGCTTGTTCATACAAATTTGAGTTTTTTAACACATCCCCACACTTTTAAACAGTCTGCCGCCCTGTTTGTCATTTTCATTTTCGTTTCATTTATACATACATATGTATAAATTTTTTCGCTATTGCTTCTTTTTTTGACTCTTGTTGCTGGTAGCTGCTAAAAATAAAAATATTTATTTTGGGTTTTTCCCAAAAAATTATAAAAAAGAAGCATTGATATTGTGTTGAAGACCATCATATGGCTATGATGGTATTTATACACAAATTGTTTATAACAATTTCGTAGCTATCATAATATGCTCATTAGGGGTTTAACTATTTTTGGGGGAAAAAATACAGAGCACTATCATATGATGAATATTGATTGCACTGATAAAAAAAATCGTTTATTTTTTAAAGTGAATTTTTAACAAAATTCTTGCGAACCAAAAATCCTCCAAAAGTTTTTTATTTAAATTTTTTTTTAATGAATTAATGTGTAGATTGTTAATACTTGCAGTTATAGTTATACATATTTATACCTAGCGATGTATTGTCTTGCACTGTTTTTATAGCTCGGTCTGCGCTGCAACTGGTTTTGGTATCCAGTGTCTTAGAAAACATTCGTGGGCCTTCTTGAAGGTTATTAGAGAATGGCAAATATTTTTTATGGAAAGAAATAATGTTGCAAATATAACACAACGATTTAAATAATTTCTAATATTCATAAAATATCGTAAAAATGCGAAACTTGGTAGTGTTGGCAAATAAATCAATATTTGTGTTGCTTTATAATAATCTATTCTTAACATCAGGGATCTAATCGTCACATTCGTTGTCGAAATTTTTCTATTTTCCAAAATTAAATACTAAGAATAATTTTACTTTGTCAGAGTTAACGAATTATGGCCCCTAGCTGAGAATAAAAGTGATATAAGGTCTGACGTTTGTCCGTCTTCTTAAAATAATAAACCAAAGTATGGAATTTTGATTGATTTTCGTCGATAACGAATGCGAGGATTTGCCCCCCTGTATTACTTTAAAATGTAAAGCAATATGCTACATACATTTTGCATTATTTAAGAATATAATATATTAATTGTTTGATAATGTTAAAAATAAGTAATTATTAGTTGTCCAATTTTATTGTCCAAATTTTGGAGTAAAGCTTTTTTGTTTGGCGTTGCCAGCTTTACTCTCGATCTCGCTTCCACATTAGAAAAAATCATACTGTCTCATTCTTGTTTTTTCTCGAACTCGCAACTCGCAGTGAATGTGTTTAGGGCTCTAGAGTATCACATACCCTTGTTCGACCATTTATCACCACTGAACCGACTACAATATAACCAGCGAATAACCACTTATTTTGCAGATCTTCGTAACATGTATTTACTTTTTAGGTGATCACTTGTAATTATAATCCTGAGAAATATCAATTTATATCTAGTGAATACGTTAAAGTATCCTTTATATGCAACATTACTTCTTAATGGAAGTTTTTGATGAGTAGTGTATGTAAATAACAAACAACTAGATATGTCATTTTAAGATAATATCTTAAAAAAATATTTAACTCAAAACTTCAATGCGTTTGTTGTGGAAAATTTTGAACGATCGCGATAAGCAATAGCATAGTTCTTGATATTTTTTCATGGCTCATACGCCTATTTCATTTAATTTAAGATATTGGCAAAAGGTTATATCCCTAATGTTCATATTTATAGGAGATTTGACTTAATAATAACACACAAAAATATGATAGTACACAGATTCATATGACGTCTGAAAATTGGCGTAAAATGTAGCATTTGAAAATTAAAAATAATCACCGTATGAATTAATTGTATACCACAAAATACTTGTCTAATAAAATAACCATATATATATATATATATATATATATATATATATATATATTTGTGCAAGTAATAAATTAAAGTCTCTCTACAATTATACATACATATTTAAATAAGTATAGATATTTGCAGTAATAAACGTGAGTTATTATTAATATTTCTCGAATAATATGTCAATGGAATGAAGAAATAGAGAAATTTCTGACTCGTTTATATAGAGGAAAAGAGTCAATTTTTTTTTTTGCAAATATCTTTGTGATTTGATAACCATCATTCTGGGCCTTCATTATGTGTTTTTTTGTCATGTTAATTGGATTTATAAAAAAAATGTTTGAACGACAAACATATGAATGAACTTAACATTATAGTTGTTTATTTGTTGAACTTAATGATACTTATACCCTATACTACTAACTATGTGGTCATGGTATAATGTGTTTGTGCTGATATTTGCAACTACCAAAAATATTTGACCCAGACACATCTTTTATTGCACCGATCGACTCACAATCACTTCCTGAGTCGATTTAGTGATGTCCGTCTGTCTGTGTGTCCATGTAAACCTTGTAATCAAACTACAGGTCGCAAATATCAATGTATTTTAATGAAATTAGGTATATAAGCTTCTATCGGCCATAGAAAGAACGCTGTTGAAATTGGTGAAAATCGCTGCATGTTCAGACCTAGTCCCCATACAAATGACCCCTATGAAATCGACTTAAATTGTCATAAAATCCAAATTATTTTATAGATCTCGGTCAAATTGGGTTTGTATATGTTTATTACTCCCATTAATCAGTAGTCCAAAAATAAACCCTATAGGGCAATTTCTAGTCATAGCCCCCATATAAAGCTGCTTCCCTATCTTCACTTAAATCTTTCAAAAAACAAAAATGTTGCACAAATTTTCCTCAAATTTGGTTGGTACATGTTTTTGCAAAAAAACAAGTGACCTTACCAAATATGGTCAGAATCGGTCCATTTTTCGAGCTTGTCCCCATATAAATACATCATCCCACATGAACTTTTTCATATTCAAAGGCAACAAAATTAATAACAATGCTACTTAAATTTGGTGTATGCTTATTTTCTATATCCAATTAGTTGGGCCTAAGAGATAGGGTCTCTAAACGCATAACATAAGGTATCGTATAGTCGGTGTAAACCGTCTATAATTTTCTTACTTTTTTTTATTTGAAATTATAATTTACCCGTGACGTTAATTGTCACACAATTACCAAATACATTTTTTGCACGTCATACATTTTCAACACATTTCCAAAATAAAGATGGACAACAAAAAGCACTGTAACGAAGTAAAGTAATAACAGCTATAATAGCAGTCATGAAACTACAGATTAACCCAAAATAAAATTCAGTTACACACAAAATTATAAAAATAACAACAAGACGTATATTAGAGGTGGCATAAATTTTGCCCGTGTCCAACTTTTGCCTAAGTTCGCGCCTAAAACTTTACATTTTAATTAATCACGCAATAATTTTGTTTTCAAAATAGCAATAAATCTGGGTATAATGAGTTTGTGCTGATGTTTGTAACTACCAAAAATATCTAACCAAGAACCACCCTCTATTACACCGATCGACACAGAATCTTTTGCTGTTTGTACGTCTAAGTTTCCATGAAAACTTGTAATCAAACTACAAATATTAATATATTTTGATGAAATTTTATACATAAACTTATGTCAGCGTTAGTCCTTTAACGCTATTAAAATTGGTGAAAATCAGTGCATGTTCACAACTAGCCTCCAAACAAACGACCCTTATGGGTTTGACTAAAATTGCCCTAGAATCTAAATTATTATGTAAATTTCGGTCAAATGTGTTTATTACAACCATTAAATTAGTACCCCCAAAAATAACCCCTGTTTTACCATTTTTCGTCATAGTCCCCATAAAAAGTTGATTCCCGATCTTCACTTAAATCTACCTAAAAAAAAGTATTGCACAGAATTTTTTAAAATTTGGTTTGTATATGTTTTTAAAAAAATTAGTGACTTCACCAACTATGGTCAGGATCGGTCCATTTTTCGACCTAGTCGCCGCATAAATTTATCATCCGATGTGATATTTTCCATATCGGCTGGCATCAAATTTATAACAATGACAAATTTGATTTATGCTTTTTTTATATATCCTACTAGCTGTTTTTACCCGGTCTTGCCCGGAATAAAAAGGCCTTTGTCTTGAAAAATGGTTCACCATGCTTACCAGGCGCTGAGTAATTAGTCCCCAGTTAACAAATTCCCCAATAAAATTAACTTTCTCCCCAAAAATTTGTATGGGCAGTAAATTCATTTTTTATTTCAATTAAAAATTTTTTGATTTTTTAATTTAGAAGTTTTTTATAAGATGCTGCAGCAAAAATGCTTCAAAAATAAGCGGCGAAACCGCTTTAAGTTTTTTTTTTTCAGTTTATTTATAAACATCAAATATAACGGAATGGTTCGCAAATTAAAGGAATAAGAACTTTTAAAAATTGAATTACTTCATTTAATAAATGGTCATCATTGAGCAGAGACATCAAATTCAAGTTTCAGAAATGAAAGACTAATGCGACGTTTAATATTGTGTCGCAAGGTTTCTTTTTAAGCAACTGCTTATAGTATATGTGTGGCCTCTTTTGATCAATAGGTAATTATTTCACATACGTAGATAAAATTTATCATACGACATTTCACTAAGCTGTGTTCCGCGAGCGAGTCGCGTCCGCTTCCGCGCGTTTGGCAGCCACACCCGTGCTGCCGCGCAGTTGTCAACTTATTTTAATCTCCAAAATATATTTTTCAGATCATTGCAATATTTTAGCTGAGCTGTGTTCCGCGAACGCGTCGCGTCCGCGTCCGCGCGCCTCGCGCCGCTTCCTAGCAGCTACTACCCGTGCTGCCGCTTAGTTCCCGTTAACTTATTTTAATTCCTAAAACATATTTTTTAAAGCATTGCGATATTTTAGCTGAGCTGCGTTCCGAGAGCGCGTCGCGTTCGAGTCCGCGGTCGCGCACCGCGCGCCGCTTCCGCGCGTTTGGCAACCACACCTGTGCTGCCGCGCAGCTGTTGCCAACTTATTTTAATTGTCAAAATATATTTTCCAGATCATTCCGATATTCTGGCTAAGCTGTATTCCCCGTGCGCGTAGCTTCCGCGCAACGAAATGATGCTATTGAAAAGAATACTCATTTTAAATGCATTTATTGTAGGACATATATTGAGAGCAGTATGCAAATGTTTACTAAAATAAATATTTAACAAAATTCATTAAATAAAAATATGTAAAAATTTAAGAATGAATTTGGGGAGTAAGTTTAATTTTTATTTCGATTAAAAATGGCGAATTTGTTCATTTCTTGTGGGTACCTTTTTTTAAGTTTGGGGAATTTGTTCACCGTGTAGTTATTTCCGTGTAAACCAAATTTCAGAGAAATCCGTTGAAAAGTACAAATTTGTATAGGGAAGAAATATACCACACAACAAAATATGAATTTTATATGAAACTTGGGCGTAAAAGTAGGCGTGGTCGGTAAAATCATATGAAGACCTTCCCTGGAATATGTACTCAATTTCGGAGAAAGCCATTGAAAAATATAAGTTTGTATAGCAATCAAATAAAGAAACAAATAAAAGGATAAAATAAGTTTTATATACATAGAAGTTGGCGCAAAGTAGGCATGGCCTGTAAGAAGCATATTGTGACCTTCCCTATAGTATAGAGATCGTGTGACCAAATTTTAGACATCCCTTGAAAAATAAAAATTTCTATAGTGCACAAATATACCAAAAAACAGAAAATTAATTTTGTATAAAAATTGGGCATAGAAGGAGGGTTGCCCGCAAGAATCATATGGCGACCTCTCTGGAGTACAGAGATTGTGTGTATCAAATTTCAGAGAAATACGAAAAACAGAATATGAATTGTATACAAAAAGTGGGCGTACCAGTAGGCGTGACCGGTACGAAGAATATGTCGACCTTCCCTGGAGCAGAGAGATCGTGTATACCAAATTTCAGAGAAATCGGTTTAAAAATAAAAATTTGTATAGCGAACAAATGTACCAAAACACAAAATGAATTGTATACAAAAAGTGGGCGTTAAAGTAGGCATGGCCGGCACGAAGCATATGGCGATCTTTCCTGGAGTACAGAGATCGTGTGTACCAAATTTCAGAGAATTCCGTTGAAAAATAAAAATTTGTATAGCGAACAAATATACCAAAAAACAGAAAATGAATTGTATACAAAAAGTGGGCGTAAAAGTAGGCGTGGTCGAAAAAAGTATATGGTGGCCTTAGCTGGAGTACAGGGATTGTGTGTACCGAATTTCAGAGAAATCTGTTAACAAATAAAAATTTGTATAGTGAACAAATATGAATAAAACAGAACATGAATTTTACATAAAAAGTGGGCGTAAAGGTAGGCGTGGCTGGTAAAAAGTATATGGCGACCTTTCCTGGGGTATAGAGATCGTATGTACAAAATTTCCGGAAAATCGGTTGAAAAATAAAAATTTGTATAGTGGTCAAACAAACAAACAAACAAATAAACAAACAAACAAACAGAAAATGAATTTTATATATATAGATTAAGTGGATCTAAGGCCCTTTCTCTAAACTCATGCTATATAGATAATACCTATTCGGTCTAGACTGATTATAAATTTATTATACCCTATACCACTATGTGGTTTGGGTATAATGACTTTGTGCTGCTGTTTGTAATTACTAAAAATATTTGACCTAGACCCATCTTTTAATATATCGATCGAATCAGAATCACTAACTGATTCGATTTAACGATGTCCGTCCGTCCGTCCGTCTGTGTGTCCATGTAAACTTTGTAATCAAACTGCAGGTCACAAATATGAATATATTTTGACGAAATTTGGTATATAAGCTTTTATCCGCCATAGGATGAACGCTATTGAAATTGGTGAGAATCGGTCCATGTTCAGACCTAGTCCCCATACAAATGACCCCTATGAAATCGACATAAATTGCCATAAGGTCCAAATTATTACATAAATCTCAGTCAACTTGGGTTTGTATTCGTTTATTACATCCATTAATGAGTAGTCCAAAAATCGTCCCTATGGGACAACTCTTAGTCATGGGCTCCATATACAGCTGCTTCCCGATCTTCACTAAAATCTATCAAAAAACAAAAATATTGCACAGATTTTTCTCAAATTTTGTTTGTATATATTTTTTCAAAATATAAGTGACTTTACCAAATATGGGCAAGATCGGTCCATTTTTGACCTAGTCCCCATATAAATATAGCACCCAATATGAACTTTTTCATATCTGCAGCCAAGAAAATTAATAGCAATGCCACTCAAATTTGGTTTATGCTTATTTTCTATATTTAATTAGTTGGACCGAAGAGATAGGGTCTCTAACCCATGGTATAGGGTATCGTATAGCCGTTCTAGACCGACTATAATTTTCTTATTTGTTTTTTGTTTATTCATGACCGTAAGCCAATATTCACTTACATGCCCATCTCTATCAAAATTATGAATTGGCTCAAACAAATCTAAAATCAGGGGCCAAATCACCGCTTTCGTTATTGAAATTTTTCGATCGAAATTATTTTTTTTATTTTCCAGTCAACGAATTATGGACTCTAATTAAGAATAGAAGTGAAACTAGGGCTGATGTTTGTCCGTCTTCTGTAAATAATAAACCAAAATATGAAATTTCGATTGATTTTACTCGATATCGAATGTATAACACAACATGGAACAGATAAGAAAATGGTTTAGACCTACTATACAATGCTCTATACCTTGGATCCAACTTTTCTGAGGCAATAACTGGTTATAGAAAATATGCATAAACCAAATTTCAGTGGTATTGTTTATTAATTTATGGCATATAAATATGAAAATGTTCTAAAATGGACCGTTCATGGCCATTTTTAGTGAAGTCACTTACTTTTCTCAAAAATATATATAAACCAAATTGTTGGTTTGTTTTTTTTTTTTTATAGATTTTAGTGAATCAGCTTTATATGAGGACTATGACTACAAATGGTCCTACAGGGTTTATTTTTAGTCTACTGATTAGTGGGCATAATAAACATACATACACCAAATTTTGTCGATTTATATACATATGAATATAGATCTTACAACTATTTCATTTCGGTTTCGATTTTTGCCAATTTCAATAACGTTCGTCTTTTGAGCGATAAAAGCTTATGTACTAATTTTCATTAAAATATATTCATATTTGCCACCTGTAATATTAATAAAAGGAGGACATCGCTAAATCGACTTAGAAACTGATTCTGAGTCGATCGGTATAATGTTTTTGATTGTTACAAACATCAACACAAACGCATGATACCCTCACCACATAATGCTATAAAAATACCACCTACGATTATCAGCGACAACATGTGCTAACTAATTGATAACAGAAATATAGATTTGTACAATCATTATTTCCTTGGGGGCTTTCTATATTTTTCTCAATATATTTTAATGTTGTCAGTGTTTTTTATTTTTTAATACTCGTATTTTATTTTATCAATATAAAAGTTATTGCCTTTTTATATAAAATAATCTAAATGTAGGAAATTATAAAATAATTTATTTTTGTCAACATTCTAATTTAGATATATCTACATATGTACATATGTATGTATGTATGTACACATTGCATTGTACTACAGTTGTTATCTTAACTGTTTGGTTTAATTAAAATGGGTTTCCCCAAAGAACTTCAATACTTTACGATACTGATAAGACAAAGAACTTAGTCCAAGTTTTTTTGCTATATTTATTAACTTTATACCTATGTATGTGTTGTATATTTATCAGATAATACATATTGTATATCTCTATGAGTAAAACCGTTATAAAATATCTGCTATAAGATAAAAAAAAACATGTACGTAATAGAAAAAATGTACATTTATTTTGATTGATTGATTGTTTTGTTTTTTTTATTTGATTTTTTGTTTGTTTTCAAAATAAATTTTAGTGATAATTTGAAATATTTGTATTTTTTGCTTTAAAACTTAACAATAAATAAAGTAGCATTGCATGATATTTGTTCGAAAATCAAAAGTTTTGTTCTACACTGTTTAATTGAAAGCGTAACATGCCAAACTATTTAATTTATAAAAAAAAAATCTATAAATACAATGCAATTTGGTATTTTAAAAGAGACTAAATTTAAAAGACATTCATAGAATATTTAATTAATTTAAAGTTGCGAGGGCTAATTGTTAAGTATAAAAATATTATACTTTTTATATTATTATACTTAAACAAGACAAATTTTTTGAAACGCACAAAATATTAAATAATAATTTTGGCAGATTAACAAAAAAAAGAATCTAAAATTATATGCAATAGATTTGTATGTATGCAGTATATTTTTGTCTAGCTTTTGTGTGTTACATTTTGAAATTGATAATAAATACAGTCACATGACTATAATTAAAATAAGAAGAATTTCAAAATCTCTGTACGAGTGAGTGTATTTAAAATTCTATATACCTATGTATGTACATATGTACTCGTACTTCTTTTTTAGTATTATAAAAATATATATTTTATGGTTACTGCGTGTGTGCAAAATTGAAATATTTCAGAAAGCTTTAAAATCAGAATTCATGCAAATTTATTTATTCAAATTATGTTCTTAATTGCGTATGTCCAATAAAAAACATAAAAAGAAATTTGCGTCATTTGCTTAAGAAAGATGAAAGAACTTACATAACAACAACTGAATTGGTCAAAATGGGTTTTTATTTAGGATAAATTTTAAATTCTGTTTGTAATTTGAAATACCTAAAAAAACATATTATTTAATTCTCATATCTCATACATAGATATGTATGAATGAATGGTACCGTGTGTATGTATGTTTTTTTTTAAATATTTAGTTCCTTGCAATGAATTTCTTAATTTCATTAAATTGATTTTAATGTTTTGCGACGTACTTTTTTTTTATTACTTTGCACTTTAAATGTTCAACACGCGCATTTAATTGTTTTCAATTGGAAATATTTGTTTTTGTACGTTTGGATGTGTGTATAAACTTACTTTGCAAAGTGAAAAAATAGGATTTCCCTAAGATAAATTGTAATTAAATGTATTTTTAAAAACTACAAAAAAAAACGTAAACATAAACAATAAGATAGCGTTAGTAGTAATTATAATATGTTTACAAATTTGAAATTAACAACAAAAATCAATGAATCAATTTATAAAAACTAAAGGAAAACGAACAGATAATACTGATGACTCCTCATCGGTGAAGAAAGAATTTTACAATGAAATACCTACTCGTACAATATAATTCATTATAAACCTATTTTAGAAATAAATTAAATGATATGATGATATGTATGAATCAAGGGTTTAACCCAGTGTTGCCATAATTTTAAATTGTAAAGATGCTAAATTGCAAAAAAAAAAAAGATGCTAAAACGTGCTGGAGTCAAAAAAGAGATGCTAAATTTTTTTTCAAATTTCATTACCTTTATATTGAAAAATTAAATACATATTAATAAATTCTTTGGTTTATAAATCAAAAAATTAATGTAAAACATAAGTTTCGATTTATATTTTTTAAATTTTAATTAAAATTATTTTGGATTTCATCTGTAATTTTTTTTACATCAAATTGAGTTTTTATACCCTATACCACTATGTGGTTTGGGTATAATGACTTTGTGCTGCTGTTTGTAACAACCAAAAATATTTGACCTAGACCCATCTTTAATTATACCGATCGAATCAGAATCACTTTCTGAGTTGATTTAACAATGTCCGTCCGTCCGTCCATCCGTCCGTCCGTCTGTGTGTCCATGTAAAGCTTGTAATCAAACTGCAGGTCGCAAATATGAATATATTTTGATGAAATTTGGTATATAAGCTTTTATCGGTCATGGGATGAACGCTATTGAAATTGGTGAGAATCGGTCCATGTTCAGACCTAGCCCCCATACAAATTACCCATATGAAATCGACATAAATTGCCATAAGATCCAAATTTTCATATATATCTTACTCAAATTGGGTTTGTATGCGTTCATTACATCCACTAATGAGTAGTCCAAAAATGATCCCTTTGACCCCATATAGAGCTGCTTCCCGATCTTCACTTAAATCTATTAAAAAACAAAAATATTGCACTGATTCTTCTCAAATTTTGTTTGTATATATTTTTGCAAAATACAAGAGACTTTACCAAACATGATCAGGATCGGTCCATTTTTGGACCTAGTCCCTTTATAGATATAGCATCCGATATGAACTTTTTCATATCTGCAGCCAAAAAAATTAATAAAAGTCCCACTCAAATTTGGTTTTTTGCTTATTTTCAATGTCCAGTTAGTTGGGCCTAAGAGATAGGGTTTCTAATCGCATGGTATAGGGTATCGTATAGTCGGTCTAGACCGACTATAATTTTCTTACTTGTTTAAATTTTAAATTAATTATTTTTAATTTTAGAGGGATTTTTTTTTATTACAAATATAACAGAATTTACAGTATCAAGAGATACGATTATGTTAAAATAATTGGTTTATGTAATCTAATATTTCTGTGATATCTTCATCTTCAAGTTCTTCTTGGCTCTGATATTTTTCTGACGATCGACTTTTATCAACGACATCGCTCGGTATATTGTAAGTGTAATAGCACCCATTTTTCAATTCCAAACCATCTTTTATACGTATTACAGAACCTAACAACTCGGATTTTATTCTGTTAAAAGTTTGCTTTTAACTAAAGCCATTAAACTAATCAAACGTTCAACTCTGCTTTTGAGAAAAACAAAACTAATAAAGATAATACAAATATTGATAACTCTTTAAATGGATTTTCGCCAATAGAATTTTTGTTAACTTCAATCCATAAAGAGGTTGTATTCCGTGTTGTATCCCAATATTGTTCTGTGATATAACTCCATTGGATTTGAATTTTTTCTGTTTCAGATGATCTAAATTTAAACTATTTAAATTATCGGTTCATTTACCCGGTTAATGTGGTTTGTGTTGAAAATTTTTGCATTTTTTTAATACAACAATATTTTTTGGCAATAGTCTTTTTAATTCATTAAAAACTGTTGTTGCTGTTTACATTCTTCTATTTCAAAATGTTTTGTTATATTTGTTGAAAGAAACGAGCAGAGTGGTAAAAAGAGTTGTACACAAAATTCTCGTATTACACTTTGAGAAATTAAAACATATCAATACCATTAAAATTAAAATTGTGTATTCAAAAATAATGAAAAAAAAAAACAAAAAACGTGCTAAAAGCAACTTTTTGTCAATAAAAGATGCTAAGTTAGCATCTAGCATCTTTTCATAAATTTTGGATGCTAAACGACAAAAAAGTTGCTAAATCTAGCAACTAATACGCTAAAATGGCAACAATGGTTTAACCACCTATTTATTAAGAAACACTTGAAAATAAACAAGTAGGAGTGTTAAATTCGGCTGCGCCGTATTTTTTGATACCCTCCACCTGCGTCTAAATTTTTAATTTTGAATTTATAATTTTTAATTTATAATTTTTAATTTTTAATTTTTAATTATTAATTATTAATTTTTAATTTTTAATTTTTAATTTTTAATTTTTAATTTTTAATTTTTAATTTTTAATTTTTAATTTTTAATTTTTAATTTTTAATTTTTAATTTTTAATTTTTAATTTTTAATTTTTAATTTTTAATTTTTAATTTTTAATTTTTAATTTTTAATTTTTAATTTTTAATTTTTAATTTTTAATTTTTAATTTTTAATTTTTAATTTTTAATTTTTAATTTTTAATTTTTAATTTTTAATTTTTAATTTTTAATTTTTAATTTTTAATTTTTAATTTTTAATTTTTAATTTTTAATTTTTAATTTTTAATTTTTAATTTTTAATTTTTAATTTTTAATTTTTAATTTTTAATTTTTAATTTTTAATTTTTAATTTTTAATTTTTAATTTTTAATTTTTAATTTTTAATTTTTAATTTTTAATTTTTAATTTTTAATTTTTAATTTTTAATTTTTAATTTTTAATTTTTAATTTTTAATTTTTAATTTTTAATTTTTAATTTTTAATTTTTAATTTTTAATTTTTAATTTTTAATTTTTAATTTTTAATTTTTAATTTTTAATTTTTAATTTTTAATTTTTAGTTTTTAATTTTAATTTTTAATTTTTAGTTTTTAATTTTTAACTTTTAATTTTTAATTTCAAATTTTTAATTTTTAATTGGTAATTTTTAATTTCAACGTTAAAAAAAATATATGGTAGGTAATACTAGCTTAGATCAATGTTAAACGTGCAGTATAAATATACACACAACTACAGTGTCTTCAACAATACGAAGAAATACAACATATACAACATATCTTAAAAAAACAACAAACACACTGAACATTTTTATTTTTTCAAGAGTTTTTTTTAAAGTTTCTTTCGTATCTCGTGACCCTTTTGACCAATTTTGATGATTTTAAATAGCTTCTTTGAGATGTTAATAAACGATATTATATAAAACGAACGGTCTAGCTTAGATATTGAGGCGTGAACGTGATTTCCACAGACAGACGGACAGACAGACAGACGGTCATCGCTAAATCAACTTCCCTTGTTATAAGGATCAAGAAAATATATGGTTTTCGAGTCTCCGGAATTTATTTCAATGTGTTACAAACGGAATGACAAACATATATATATCCCCTTTGCCACTGAGGTGTGGAGGGTATAAAAATTTCAAAACTTTATAAGAAATAACATTCCAAACTCTGTCATCTATAATAATTTAAAGTGGTAATAAGCTAATTTTGCGTCATTTAGGTAGTTTAATACAAAAAAGCCATTTAAATAATGATTATGACAATTTAAAAAAAGGCTTGTCTTCTTATTTACACAAACAAATCACAAAAAGTTCAAAACAAAACGCATTTTAAAGCTGTTAATGAATAAGTCGTATTAAATATTGTTTTATAGTTTTTTTTTCTTTCTTTCTTACGGTTATTAACATCAAACAAAGTTCAAATCAAAAACATTCTCAAACTCAAACTTACTTTGTATTTCAAATTAATTCAACTTTTGTTTTTGTTTTAGTAAGAGCCAGCTAGTCTCTTAAATTAAGCAAATTGCTTTTGAATGTATTTGGTTCGGGTTTTCTTACTTTTTTCAAATACTGGTTATTGAACAATACACACTTACTGACTTTTGGAAATTCCCACCCAATCTCAATTTAAGCATCATCCAGACAACCTACTACCATCATGATCATAAAACATGTTATAAGTATATATTTAACCCATTCACGGACAGTATTTTTTTTTTATGAAGTATTTTTTTCTTTTTAAAAAATATTTTAAAAAAATATCTAGTTCATTGAGCTTTTATTATCATCTTTATGGACATTAATTTTTCTATTTTCTATTTTTTGTGTGGTTTCTTTACTGGCACTTTTTGTGCTTTTGAACTTTGGGTTTATTTGATCTCCATATTTCTAGGTTGTGATCGAGGTTTTAATACCTCCGGAATATTACAATATATGTATTCATATCTATCTATAATATTAATAGGCTTGGCGATTTCTTATTACCGATGTTTTGTTCTACCGTTTTATACCGATTTTGACCAAACGTATATTATTTGAAAGGTATTTCTTGTGTAAATTGCATTTAAAGTTGCTATTAACACATATATAAAATTATACATATGCTATGTGTGTGTTTATTAAATTTGTTAATGTGTTTGTTATATTGTTAGTTTGGTTAAAGAAAATGAATTATTTCTTCGCTTTCACTCAGTAGGTGAGACATGATTAAGTCATAAAGTTGAGTTCCAGCCGTACTCTGAATGAGAGCAAGCTTATGTGCCAGCAGATGTAAAGATACGTCACTTTCTTTTGGCTGATTGGATTGGGTGACCTATTTTGTAAATAGGAATCACTTTATCGATCTTTCATCATGAGTATGATTAACTTATTTCCTGATAGAAAGGGGTATAGCATGGCTATCCAATTATTTATAATCTTATCTTAAAATAGTTAATGGCAATATGTTACCTTAAATTTCTTATCACTACTAGTTTTCTCTTCATCCATTTTAATACGTTCTTCAGTTTCATTTTGTAAAATAAGGGGAAAACCCAAAAATTTAAAATTCCTGATTAAATTTATGATATTTTTAGTATTAGTAGCATTGTATTATCATCAGAATGGGTTAATTTCGTTAACGCTTTCCTTAGTTTGATAAGAAAATAAAAATCACCAAATGAATGTGTTAAGTGGTGCTGATATTTCGTTTAAGATGGTATTTTTTTTTTTACAAATGACATATTTAAATATTTCTTTTAAGGGTTTTGTGGCAAAATCGTTTTATAAACTGTAAAAATTTGTTGTTATTGAAATTTTAATGTTTCTGTTAAACACTTTTTACATGTGGGTTTATTCACATTTTTTTTAGGTTTTTACCAAGCGTGCGGTGTTCGACCCCCTTTTTTTGTTGTACGTTTTTTCACAAAACTGCCAGGTTTTTTTCATTGCCGTTTATACATTACTTTTTATATCTTATGGGGGGAATTTCAAGTCACGCTTAAACGTTTATGTTTACTTGCACTCAATTGAGCGAGTGAGTAAATGCATTCATGTTTGAATGAATGAATGCTTCCTTTAAACGTGATTATGCATTTCTTTTTTGTATACCTATAATGTTTAGTGTACGATCCATATATGTGAACAAAGGGAAAAACCACTTTCATAAAATATGTTTGGTATTTAAAGCTTGAAATTCGAAAGTTGAGGGATTTTCCACAATCAATTTGTAGCCAAATAAAAAAAATAAGTATATTTTAATGTTTTTGCGACCATAACTGGCAACATGTTTTTTTATAATTGAAATTAACAATTTTTTAAAGAAGTTGTAAAGAAAGTTAAAATTTTTTTTAAATACAAAATAATTAATTTGGATACACTTAGTCGCAAAACTCTTTTTTAATACTTTTTACTTTTAATAGAAAAACATTAAAATTTTTTTATTTTTTTTAATAAACAGGATCTATAATATAGGCTAGGCGATTTCTTGTTACCGATGTTTTGTTCTACCATTTTATCCCGATATTGACATAACATATATTATTTCAAATGTATTTCTTTTTAGCTGATCACCAGATTTACAGATTTTTAATATTTTTTCTTTATGTTTAGTAAATTGCATTTAAAGTTGCTACTAACACATATATAAAATTATACATATTCTATGTGTGTGTTTAATAAATTTGTTAATGAGTTTGTTTTCATCATTCACAATATTAATAAACCAAAAACGTGTTGGTTTGTGAATTGGCTAAGTTGAAAATTAAAGTGGCCTAGAAATTGCACTCGAATTTCGAGCGCTGGAATCTGCTAGTAAAAGATAATTAAAATAAATAAAAAAATCACAATTCATATAGTCAAACAATATTAAATAAAAAAAAATATATATAAAATTCAGTCGCCTTAGCGATAGCAAAAGTTTACATACGACGTATTTTTCCGCACTTTGGGATAAATTCGTAAATTTTCAATGGCTTGTATGTCCTCCTTTTGCCTCGAAAACTTCTTTAAGTTAGGCATCGAAGAAACCAGGTTTTTTTGTGATTCAGCGGAAATATTTGCCCATTCTTCCTTCAAAATCGTTTTTAGCTGAGAAATAGACGATGCCCGCCTATTGTTAAGTTTTTGCTTCAAATGAGCCCATAAATGTTCGATGACAGTTGGGTCTGGGGATTGTGGAGGATGTGGAAGTTTCGATTTTACGTTATAAAGTAGACATTCTTTGACAAGGCCTGAGTTATGCTTGGGGTCATTATCATACATAAATATAAAATCATTTTTCAGATTTAATTTTTCAACACTCGGCACAAAATCGTTTTTCAAAATATCTATGTAACCACGACTATCCATAATACCATCAATAAATCTTAATTCTCCGACTCCATCAGCACTCATGCACCCCCACACTATCACTGAACCACCACTATGTATTACAGTACAGCATAAATTTTTTCTCCAAACTCTTGTTTCCGAAAATCTGTATAATTAACCCTTTCCCAAAACATGGGGTCATTTAAATAAACGTCTTTGTACTTAACAGCATAATCATAACGCTGCTTTTTATTGATGAGGCTAATGTACGGTTTTTTTCTAGCCATGTACGACTTGAGTCCATTTTTTTTTAATCAGCGACGAACTGTATCAGCATGGACATCAACTCCATACTCTTTTTTACATCATTTATCAGTTCTACACTACTTTTTTTTTTTGATACTCGATGACTTCTCTCAAAATTTTACGCCTTAATCTTTCATTAAGTTTTGATGGACATCCCGTTCGTGGCAAACTTTCATAGCTGTCAGTTCTTTTATAGTTCATAAGGATAGTTTGAACCGTAAATTTTAACAAATTAACGATTTCCCCCACTTTTGCCATAGATTTCCCTTCATTTGATAGCTTGATAACTAATTTTCGAACATCGGTGGATATTTCCTTTCTTTGCCCCATTTTTTGTTGTATTGCATTAATATTAATACATGACACAAAACCTCACCCACGTAGCCCAAATGAAACTAATGAAATCCCAATTTGAAATAAACAGGGCTACCATAAAAAAAATCTATAAAATTCAATGAAGTTTGTAAAATTTGCTACGCCACTAAGTTGCATATTGCAACAATTTCTAATTTACCAACTAAAATAACCATGTTGTTTAAACTTTTTTAATTTCGTGTTTTTAAGCCGACCCCGTTAATTAGTAAGTAGTAAAAATTAACGACAAATGTTACATTATGGTTAAAATAGATAAAATATGTATATCGTATGTAGAGTTTTGCGACTAAGTGTATATGTACTTCGGTTATTATATATATGGGGGTTTCATGTCAAGTGCACCAACTTTTGAAACCGATGGTTTCCGATCGGGATGAAATTTGCACCAAGGTTAGTCCTATTGGATAGTAGCTTAGGCACAATTTTTCAACAAGATCGGTCCAAATCTCTCTGAGTTAGAGGGGATCAAAATTTGACATTTTGGCCAAACAGGTGTTTTTTCTCATCCATGTAACTTATTACCTATTGTTCTTAGAAAATTTTCTCCCAAATAGTTTAGATAGCTATTTCTTCAATATTTCGGAAAAAAATATTTAAAAAAAAAAAAATTTTAGACTTTTTTTTTGCTAAATTAAAGCATTTTTTGCCTTTTTTCAAAAACGGCATTTTTTTTTTTTTTTTTTTTTTCATAAGAAAGCTTAGGATTTTTCCTTTAAGAGCTTTTTGGTCGCTTAGTGGGATGGGAGTGGGATATCTATCAAAATAAATGTTTTGTAACTAAACAAAACGGTTTTTCAATTTTTCACAAATGCACTATTTTGAATTTTTTCCTATTTGTGTGAAAAACCTTACAAATAAAACTTATACTGAGAAAATAGACAAATTAACCTTTCCGAAGGTATGTAACATTCCTTCATAACATATGAAAGAGTTATTTGCAACATTTCAATCTGAACACGAGGATGTTAAAATTGGCTTCACGAAATTTACCCAAATGAGGCCAAAACATTGCGTTTTGGCAGGAAGCAGCGGAACTCACACAGTATGCGTTTGCATTTATCATGAAAATGGTAAACTGATGTTGAAGGAAATCAACTTAAAGTATTTAACAGATGATTCGGCAGAAAATTTACACGATTACCGCGATTGCCTTAAATTGACTATGTGTCCTAATGCAACAACTTCCATATTCAGACCTAGTACCCATACAAATGACCTTTAAGAAATCGACTTAAATTCTCATAAGATCCAAATTATCATATAGATCTCAGTCAAATTGTGTTTGAATGTGTTTCCATCCATTAATCAGTAGTCCAAAAATAAATCCTATAGCACAACTCTTAGTCATAGCCTACTCCCCCTATAAAGCAGCTTCCCGATTTTCACTTTAATCTATGGAAAAAACAGATTTTTCTCAAATTTGGTTTTTATATATTTTTGCAAAAATCGGTTCATTTCTCGAACTTTTTCATATCCGAAGGCTAAAAAATTAATAACAATACCACTCAAATTTGGTTTATGCTTAATTTCATATCCAATTAGTTGGATCTAACAGATATGGTATATAAACGCATGGTATAGGGTATCGTATTGTTAAAGTTAACAATCAATACATTCTTTTAAAAGCACAATTCAATATGAAACACAAAACACAGATTTCCTGTGACAAATTTTTCAAGTATTCTTTTAATGTTACTACTCACTGGAAATATTGTTTTGTTTTATTTATGATTCAGGAATTGTCGCATTTAACACACAAAATTCCACTTAAAAGCTGAAATTTCCCTAACTGATGCGTAATCTCTTTTGTTTTTCTATTTACCAACAAAAAATATGGGATTTTTTTTTAACTTTAAAATAATAAAATTTCTGTTGAAAATTGTTTTAGAAATAATGATTGTCCGTGAATTCAATGGTAATCCAATATTGTTTTTATTTAATAGAATTTCCCATGGTCTCTGTTTAATTGTGGTTTCGTTAAGATATTCAACTAAATATCGAACGAAAAGTAATTTTTTTCTTTATTCTTTATTGCTAAAAAGCCCGCAATTGTTAATAGAATTAATGTTTTTTTTTTTTAATTATTACTTTGTGTAAGAAATTAAAATAGCATTTTGCATCATACTGGACTTTCACACCAGCAATTGTTACTTACAGCTTTTACAATATATTTCGAAATAAATTCAATTCATACAAAAAACCTTATTTTGATTGAAATTATTCAATTAAAATCTTACACAATTTGAGACACATTTTTTATGCTCTTCAATTTCCTTTTCCTCCCTTGGTACAAAGACCAAGTTATTATTTTTTTTTACCACTCAACAGCTTTCTTACCGTAGTGACAGAATAACAAATCGGGACAAAAATATATGGACACCTTGTGTTGGCTTATGAAAGGAAATTGTCTTTACAAACACTCCTTAATATATATTTCAGTATTAATAGAGCCCATTCTAACAAATGACTTGCTTGTTTTGCCGCAACTGCATATTGCTTTTTTTCTATTAACCTACACTCAGGGGATGCCCCCTACAAATGCAGCGCAATGTATTGATTTCAGGAAAATAGATTATGGGAAGGAGGAAAGAGGGTGTAGTGTTTGTGGATATTTGACTTAACATGTATTAGATTGTAACTCACAGGAAAGATTTGTGCGGGGAGTCTAATCCATATATGGCTAGTTCGACTGATAAACGAATTTTGTCTGTAATACGTTGTGCGGTCAACTGGACAGTAGACTGCAAACGGATTTCATCTACTTGAGAAGCGGGTTGAGCGAACTGAAACTCGGGCACTTGGAAAAAGTTCGCTAATCTCAGAAGAACTTTTCCTATGGTAGTATCTATAGAACAGTGTTACACAACACACATTTCGACAATGTTCCAACGAGTCAATAAAGTTGGATACCCAATTGCCATTAATGAGCATCAAAATAGACTTTGAAGCTCCTGCCCAAATATGAGAGTTGTATTCCATTTTCGGTCAGATGTTAGTAGTATAGATGTTAAGGAGATCAGAAAGAGTGAAGTAATTTTTGCTCCCTTTTAGAAAATCAAGACACTTAATGCTTCTTTCGACACTTGAAAACCATGCTCGTACCAACGAACATCACATTGAATTCTCATAACCAGAACATCAAGAGTATCCGATTCCTCAATACCTATAGCACCCTTATATGCAGATGACATTGTGGAAGCCATGGCCCTATGGGTCAACAAACAACATTAAAATCAACCCTATTCGCCTTACCGCACTCGGAGATTGTTAACAAGTCTTGATTGAGTGTGTCATTCATTATCCGCCTTTTGCCCCCCCCCCCCCCCCCCCAACCACCAAAAGGCTTGGCCTACAATTAAAGGAAAATGAATGACAAATGTTGTTGTCATCTGCGAATGAGTAAATAGAATTAAAAGTTTGACCAAGAAGGTCGTTCAGAAAGATGAGGAAAAGAGAAGGAGAAAGAACGGAACATTGGGGTACCCCTGAATTAAGCTGATAATCATTAGATAAGACCCCATGAATAACAACACGTATTGTTCAGTCTCTGAGAAAACGCGATATAAATTGAGAGAAGTGAATTCCGACACCTAATGCAATAAGCTTTGATATCAATACACCGTGCCACACACGATCGAATGCCTTGGATATATCCAGAGCGACCACTTTACTTTCGCCAAAATTGCGAATGGATCGACTCCAGCGCTCAGAAAGTAGAGCTAATAGGTCTTCCATGGAACGATTTCTACGGAAGCCATACTGTAGATTATTAAGAAGTGAGCTGGCCTCTAGGTAGTTTACAAGATGGAAATTGATCATTCTCTCCATCACCTTTGACAACGCAGAGGAGATTGCAATTTGACGGTGATCTTCAGGGATTGGTTGGACACTAGCAACCTTCCAGCAAGAGGGAAAGACTCCCGCATGGTACAAAAGGCTAAAAAGGTTGGCCAATGGCCTAGCTATCGTCGAAGAGCACTGTTTCAGCATCAGTGCTGGTATACCATCCGGCCTCGCAGACTTATTAACGTTGAGATTCGAAAGAACCTTTTTGAGTTGATCGCTATCCGGCAAAAAGTTCTGCTTGCCATACCATGACCTTTTTTTTTTTTTGGATATTTCCAAAAATCTGCAACATGATTTCAATTTCCGTGCTCTGTTTTTGGGCTAATTCTTGCCTAAAACATTTTGGACTTAGTAGGTTCTCAAACCTGCATTGGCTTTAACTTATTTTAGGACGAAGTTGGATTTTGTTGAAAATATTTAATATTTTAGCACGTACTTCTATTTCATCATTCATTCTTATAAAACTAACAACAACAAACAAACAAGATAATAATTGACATATTTTTCAAAGATAACTTGAGCAAAAAAAAAAAAAAAATCAAATAATGCTTGCTAAAAAGTTAAGATATTTTCGTGTGTTAAGATATTTCCTTAATATCACTCATAATTCAATGTCCGATGTGATAAGTTTTATTAGATGGATTACGATTTCGGTAGATTCAGAAATCAACTCACAAATATATGTCACTAAAAATATTTTAAATAGCCCTCATATACTCAGTTCAGTAATATTAGACCTCTACTACATGGAAATTTTTGGATTTGAAATCAATTTTGTACTTCAACTTAATCTCCGTTAAGTGAAATGCACTTCTTCCAAAGATCCTCTAACATTTTGATATTCTTGAAAAAGTACGATTTGTCAAACTCCTCAAAATAGGCTTCCGTCTCTGATACGACTTCGTCATTTGTGGAAAATCTCTTTCCCTGGAGCCATCTTTGCAAGTTTGGGAACAAATAGTAATGGCTGGGGGCCAGATCTGGAGAAAATGGGGGATGGGAAAGCAATTCGTAATGTAAGACTCCAATTATTCTGAAGCCAAAGCAGATGCATGGGCCGGTTTTTCTTAATTTCTTCATCCAATCTGTCCAAGTAATCAATAAATATTATATCACGTGCATCCCAAAAAACACTGGCCATTGTTGAGTCTTTGGCCGCTTTGGTCGGCTTTTGCAAACCTGTTACCACTCCGCAGAATGTCTATTGGACTTCGGTGCATAATAATGAATCCACGTCTCATTCATCTATAATATTAATAGGCTAGGCGATTTCTTGTTACCGATATTTTGTTCTACCGTTTTATCCCGATTTTGACCTAACGTATATTATTTGAAAGGTATTTCTTTTTGGCTGTTCACCAAATTTACAGATTTTTAAATTTTTTCCTTTATTTTGAGTAAATTGCATTTAAAGTTGCTACTAACACATACATTAAATTATACATATGCTATGTGTGTATTTATTAAATTTGTTTGTTATTGAGTTTGTTATCTTCATTCACAATAATAAACCAAACAAGTGTTGGTTTTTGAATTGGCTAAGTTGGGGAAAAAAGTTGCCTAGGAATTGCACTCGAATTTCGAGCGCTGGAATCTGCTAGTTGTTATTAATCGAAGTAAACATTCAGTTGAATGTACTTTAAACATCTTCAAAGCATACTACGTTTCAGTTTTTGTTCAGCTGTTAAAAATCGCGGCACACTTCGAGCAGAACGTTTTTTCATAATTAAATGATCATGTAATATATGCTGAACTCGCCCTGTTGATATCTTTATGTCAGTAACCTCAGTCACTTTAATCTTACGATCATCCAATACAACCTGATGCACTTTTCCTACGTTTTCTTCGGTAACTGCTTAATTTAGACGAGAATCTGCTTCAATTGTGCTCGTATGACCACGTTTAAATTCGGAATACCACGTTTTATTTATTGAATATGACAGCGAAGATTCACCATAATGTTGATCAATCCATTCTTTGGCTTGGACAGTATTTTTTCCCGCAAAAAACAATGTTTAAGCAAAACACAAAACTCTTTGCAATCCATTTTTTTTCTCAAGCTTTAAAAGCAGCATCATTTTTATAACGGTAACTTTTTTTTTAGTTAATGAAATATCGTAAAATTTTGACGGAATTTTTCTAACAGACATAATTGGCACTTCTCACGCCATCTCTATGTGAGGCCACGTACTTTTTAGTTCATGTAGTACATTTAAAAATTTCTTATTACAAATATTCCTATTTTGTTTTTTTTTTTTTTGATCAAGCCAAATTTAAAATTTTCAAAAATATATGGAACACGAATTAATTTTAATAAATTAAGTTAAGAGCTGCCTCGGGTTTTATTTATGTTTGTTCAAAAAGACGTTAGTAACAAAATGTTAAATTAGTTTTTAGTTTGGCTAGTCGAACTAATGGAATATCCCCAGTTGGCCTGTGTTAAATTTGTAGTTAATTTGTTAAAAACAAAAAATCCAAACACATTTTATTAAGTAATTATAAATCAATGAACTTAAAGTAACTTTTTTTTGCACACTTAATGAAGGACAATAATAATTTTAATTGAAATCTTGTTAATGCCATATATTTTCAACGCTTCCAACACCCATTAGCTGTTGTTTAAATATTTGCTACAAATATTAAGAATTGATGTTGTTTTGAATAATAACAACATAATTTTTGGATTTTCCTTAATAGTTTTATTGTGAGAATACGGAATTTTTTTTTAATTATTATAAAAAGCCGACAATATTAATAACAGCTGTTAAAATAAATGTTAAATTTGTTGTATTTTTGCTGTATTTCTTTAAATAATTATTTCAAATAAAAAGGTTATACTGTCTTTTTTTTTTTTTCTTTAAATAAATATATAAATTATTTATAATGTAAAAAAAACCCGATAATTTATTTAGTAAATAAGCGGATATAAACATGTGTGAAGATTAATTGGATTGGAAAAACATAATTAATATTATTAAATGATTCAAGTTGAGAGAAGTTTATACAACAGGTCGTTTAACCTGAAAATATGTCTATTGGGAAATTATTTTCTAAATTTGTTATTTTATAAATTTAAATAATTTTATTTTCTTTTATTTTATTTCACAAAATAAAGAGTTATTAACTGTTAGATAGTATAAAAGTACCTATTAATAATAAAAAAATATAAAAATTTTGTTTTATATCAATAAATCCAACTTTATTTTATTAACATTTGAAAAAAAAAATTCAAAAAATAAATTTAAATATAAAATAGATGGCTCATTAAATATTTATAAAATTTTTCGAAATTACCTGGATTCTTAAACAAAAAACTTTATTGCGGTTTTATGAACATTATTGAATAAAATTCAGTTTACAGTTTTCAACAATTGTGTCAACCTGGACAATTAAAGCCAAATATTTTTTTTTAATAAATCCTCTTTTGGTATGAAAAAAATTTAAATACAAGTGATTAAAAAATGCGACTAATATATCATATTTTAAATTATTCTTTTTGTATGAAAACGTAAATCGATTTAATAATTAATTTATTTTCATCGGTTATTTAAATAAACAAATTTATTTAAATATGTTGTCATTTCACTCTGATCTGACTCGTTGTCTAAATATTATCTGCTATTGTCATTTTTTTATTGTCTTCTATTTCTAATTTATGTTAATATTTGAACGATCTGGTTTTGAAAGAGTTTTGCAAATCAACGATTTTTGTTCTCTATTAAGTAAATAAATATTTCTGTTTTATGAATATTACTCATTGTATTAGAGTTGTTTGGGGAAATCCCAGAAAAAAAATGTAGCTTTTAATTCAATTAATCATACACTTAAAGAAATCAAAGTAAGTGCTTAAGAGAAAGTGAGAAACTCGATTTGACTGTAAAAAGATTATCATAAATTTATGTTTATTTTGATAAATCAAAATTGATATTGTTTAAAAACATCAAATGAAAAATATTTGTACCTAAATTTGTAAATTTAAAAACAAGAATGAAGATCCTTTAAAAAAAAAATTTGCTTTCCTTTATAACAAATTACCGCAAATATTCATTAAGGGTATTCAATTAAATTTTTTTTTTTTTGCTTATAACTTTATATTACAAAAAACACAAGGAAAGAATTTGCCACTTAAAAATAGCCTACAATCTTATATATTAAAAGAATTTATAAATAAACTTTGGATTCAAGATTTTTTTTCAATATTTTTCTTCTCTCAAACCTCTATAACTAGAGTTCTAATTAACGTAGGCTGTTGACATAGGTCTAAGAACACTCAGTGGATCAAGCTCCTTCTTTTGAGCTATTAACTGCTTAAATTCGTTGGGTTTGAGGAAAGTTAAGCGTGGAGAATCAACTTTACTTTTACTGTACGTTAACTTATCTTGGCATATTTTGACATTACTGTACGTTAACTTCTCTTGGCAAATTCGTTGGGTTTGAGGAAAGTTATGCGTGGACAATCAACTTTACTTTTACTGTACGTTAACTTCTCTTGGCATATTTTGGTATTACTGTACGTTAACTTCTGTTGGCAAATTTTGGTATTATATTATAAAAATTAATATAATATAATATAATGCTGCGGAGCAGCAGGGGACCTCTAGTTAAGTTTAAAAAAATAGGGTGAAAAGTTGAAATTTTCTAATTTTTGAATTTTTGTTTGCCACTTTTCAAGAAATGATACATCGTTACACTTTCAAATTCTCAATGTATGTATTTTTCAAAGTAAGAAAAAAAACAAGTAAGAAAATTATAGTCGGTCTAGACCGACTATACGATACCCTATACCATGCGTTTAGAAACCCTATCTCTTAGGCCCAAGTAACTGGACATTGAAAATAAGCAAAAACCAAATTTGAGTGGGATTTTTATTAATTTTTTTGGCTGCAGATATGAAAAAGTTCATATCGGATGCTATATCTATAAAGAGACTAGGTCCAAAAATGGACCGATCCTGATCATGTTTGGTAAAGTCTCTTGTATTTTGCAAAAATATATACAAACAAAATTTGAGAAGAATCAGTGCAATATTTTTGTTTTTTAATAGATTTAAGTGAAGATCGGGAAGCAGCTCTATATGGGGTCAAAGGGATCAATTTTGGACTACTCATTAGTGAATGTAATGAACGCATATAAACCCAATTTGAGTAATATCTATATGACAATTTGGATCATATGACAATTTATGTCGATTTCATAGGGGTAATTTGTATGGGGGCTAGGTCTGAACATGGACCGATTCTCACCAATTTCAATAGCGTTCATCCCATGGCCGATAAAAGCTTATATACCAAATTTCATCAAAATATATTCATATTTGCGACCTGCAGTTTGATTACAAGGTTTACATGGACACACAGACGGACGGACGGACGGACGGACATTGTTAAATCAACTCAGAAAGTGATTCTGATTCGATCGGTATAATTAAAGATGGGTCTAGTTCAAATATTTTTGGTTGTTACAAACAGCAGCACAAAGTCATTATACCCAAACCACATAGTGGTATAGGGTATAACAAAATTCTGAAATGAATACCATTATTAATTCTTTAAATCGGTTCGGTGCATTGAGAATTACATTTTGTTGTGCTCTCAACACAAATTGACATCAGCAAAATTATAAATATTTGTGACACTATTAAGACCTTTTTCGTTAAAGTGTTTGTTACTAAACCACTACCACAACCACTACCAGTACCCACTACCACTACAAATACATTTTAAAATCGTTTTCAATCAACCTTAACTTATAATATCAAATTCTATTCAATATAAAATATGACACAGAAACAGAGGGGGCTAAGGGGAAGATATTGTTACATTATACAATAAAATGCCACACAAAAAATGCTAATATTATTGATATTGTGGTTTGGAGATAGATATTATAGACCACCGCAAACAACCGTTTTCTTAACACCTTAGCTAAAATCTCTACTGCTCTATTCTTCTCCTCGCACTCACTCGCTCACTAACTCTAAAACGTAATTTGCATACACGAGTCAAGAAATCACATTTTATAATCAAAAAACACTAAATATGGTTGTCTGTAAGATGACGAAAATGCTGTAGTAGTAAGGTGGTGTGGTGATCACAGGGAATCTAGCTGGTTTGTATCTCCAACAAACTATGAAGACGACGCATATTCATATGCAAAATAATAATACAAAATTCCAATAATTTACTTAGAAATTCCAAATTAGAAAATTTTATAACTTTAGAGAAATAAAATATTAATTAGCTACTTACGAGTATTTAATATTACAAATCCATCAAAGTGTTAATAATTCAATCAAACAAATACATCATACACATATACATACATATTAACATATTGAATAACACGACACGTCTGACGACTATATAGAATTTCTACAACTAACCATAATAGTGAATGATTGCTAGAATGAAATACTTATACATATGTATATGTACATTACATATTATATAAATACTTTAATCACAACACGTGTCAGAAAACCCGGGTTATGAAATACGATATTGCTTTCGATTTATATTGAAATGGTAGAGCAGAAAATCTTACAGCTAAACAATGGCACAAACCCAATTTAAGCCTAAAGTCCATTTTTTTTTTGCCGTATAACTGTAATTATTTGCTCTAAATGAGTTTGGTTGATCTTTCCTTATAAATATTTGTTGTAATTGCTTATCTCACAATTACTGAAACTCTGTCAATTCAACAGATTTAAAAGTAATACAGATTTTATTTGTAAGCTTTTAATATTAAGCAGTGCACACACATATAGCTAGATTGTATAATGTTACCGTATATTTACTGCCATTCTATATTTCCAATTGATATTTTGTGAACTACAATTTATTATTTCCAATTTCATTATTGGCAAAAAATAGTTAATTGTTCCTGAGAAACAATTGAATGATAACTGATAATTTTTTAAATTTCTTTTTTAATGAGTCTTACAAAAGATGATTTTATAAGCATTATACGTATATCCGAGTTTTTTTTTTTGCAGATTCCAGCGCTCGAAATTCGAGAGCAATTTCTAGGCAACTTTTTTTTCCACCAATTCACAAACCAAAACTTTTTTGGTTTATTATTATTGTGAATGAAGAAAACAAAAACATTAACAAATTTAATAAACACACACAGCATAAGTATAATTTTATGTATGTATGAGTAGCAACTTTAAATGCAATTTACTCAAAATAAAGGAACAAATTTAAAAATCTCTAAATCTGGTGAACAGCTAAAAAGAAATGCCTTTCAAATAACATACGCTTGGTCAAAATCGGGATAAAACGGTAGAACAAAACATGGGTCACAAGAAATCGCCTAGCCTATTAATATTATAGATATGTTAATTTTTTACTGTATGAAGTTATAGTACGCAGCATAGAAGCCATATTTAGTCTAAAGGGATAGATTTTGATTTTGTAAATAAATAAAAAAATACAGAAAAAATTTATTATAGACTCTTTAATGAGATTATTTGCTCTATGAGTTGACTATTTTTTTTTTTTAAGATGTAGACTTAACCCAGTGGCTGGCACTATAACCCATTTGGATCTTTTGTGCCCTTGTTTCTAAATTATACCAGGTTCTCTATTACGTTCCTTATAAACGTAAGTACAAAAGATTGGTAATTCGTCTTCTGGTTGTATATAATGCGATACATATGTAAATATGTCTCGTGTCCTCGTCATCCTCCAGACACAGTCGACACAGAGCCTTGGTAGTCAGGTTAATCTTACGTAAGAGGTAGTTCAATTTATAGTGTCCCGTAAGGAATTCCGTTATCAATCTTATGTCACTCTTGGTGTGATCCAATATACTTTTTTATGCGAATTGGTGTCAGCGATACCAACTCTTCCGAAACAGAAAGCTCAAAAAAAGTACCATAAAAAACTCTAAATTACAATGAAACGAAAAGCGCTAAAATGTGCTAGTTTTAGGCATGAAGAAAATGTATTATTATCAATTTAAAAAAAAAAATTAAAATTTTTTGTACAATGTATAATTTTCTGATTCATCTTCCATAGTATTGTTTATATAAAAAAAAAATTATTTTTCAGAAGAAATCCTCAATATAAAATAAAAACTCCATTTACCTTTGTGTCCAAACAACTTTGAACACCAAAATAATAAAACAAAAATGTAGTTTATAAACTTTATTTTAATATTAGCTGATCCGGTAAGCGTTGTTTTGTGTCACATAACTTATTTCTAGTGAATATTTTTGTTGTTAATTATAATGATATGTATTTACCATGTATGTGAGATGCCACGCCCAATGCCTTGATTCCGCCCATTTTTAGCCCGAATTCTCAGATTACTGACTCCTGCAAAGTTTCAGGACTTTTGCTATCATAGAGCTCCAGATGTATGATGTTAACAGATTTTTATATATGGAAGGTGCCACGCCCACTTCATATATTAAAAAAAATATAGCCTTTTTTACTTTCCCCATATAAACTTATACACTGTGAAAATTTCAAGAAGATCGGTCCTATGGTTTAGCCACCTATTAATGTCAAACCCACAAATTTTAATTTTTAAATAGTATATACATATTTAGATATTAATTCTAATACTAGCAGATTCCAGCACTCGAAATTCGAGTGCAAATTCTAGTAAATTTTATTTTTTCATTTAATAAAGATCCTAAAGGTATGCTTCACAATTCAACTCATTTTAAATGAAGAAAACAAACTCAACACATTAACACAAACACATTAACAAATTTAATAAACACACACATACCATTGTATAATTTTATGTATGTATTAGTAGCAACTTTAAACTATCATAACTCAAAAAAAATATTCCTGACGATGAAAATCTGTAAATTTGGGTAGCAGCTAAAAAGAAATACTTTTCCAATAATATAAGTTTGGCCAAAATCGGGATAAAACGGTAGAACAAACCATCGGTAACAAAAAATCGCCTAGCCTATTAATATTATAGATTAGTTTAAGTAAAATCGCTAAAACTTGCGATATACATATGTATTTTGAATTGTAAGTTACCAACATTTAAACTTAGTACTCGTTGTAAAAGAAATTTCGAAAAGCACATTCAGCCGTTTCAATTTTGTCAAACCGAAGTGTAATAAAATTGAATTGCGATTGGGTTTACAGACACTTATCTTTCGAATTTAAACTTGAATTTGTTGTATGAATCCATTTCTTCTTAAAAAGGCAATTCAAACAAAAGATGAGCATCCCAATTCCAACACATTTAAAATTAAATACAATAAACTAATTCTCTTTTTTCTTTTATTTCCCATAAACCCCAGTTATAATCGAGTAATTATATGTAAATCTCTTTATAAATTGGCTCCCCTTTAAATTATAGCATTCCCACTCCAACCATAAAGATATTTTTAATATTATTAATCCCGTAATAATACACTTTGAAATACCTCGAATAAATTATAAAGAAAATATACATATGTACAATTGTGTTTAACAAAAACTCTGCTGTATTTTAAAGACACTAAAAGCACTTGTACTGGAAAACGAAAAGCGCCAATTTGGCGCTTTTTTAAGAATGGCTTTAAATGAAGAAATTGGCTTTTTAAGTTGTGGTTATTAATAATGAGTTGGTCTAAAATTATCATTTGAAAATTTAATTTTATAAATAATTTTAACCACAACAAACGATTTAGTTTCATAGCAAAAAAAATATAGTTATTGGCAGTGTAAAAATAATTTTTAGGACGAAAGTCCCTATTATTTAATCTAATAGAGGTAGAAATATTTATTTAAGGTGAAAAAATTGCCACTCCCACTTCCCAAAAATTCATACCGGAAATTCATCAAAAACTAAATTTACAGTAAATATAAGAATTTTGAAAGGAAGGCAAGGCCCGTTCACTTTTAGTAAACGACAATTTTTGATGTGTAAACATCTATACGCGCAGGGGGGTAAAAATCTATTTCACAATACAATCACAAAAACAGCGTAAGACATAAGACAAAATCGGAGTGACTTACAAATGTATTGGTGGAAAAAATTGTGATATGAAATAAATAAAAAATTAAAAATAAAAAATGAAAAATAAAAAATTAAAAATGAAAAATAAAAAAATGAAAAATAAGAAATAAGAAATGGAAATGAAAAATAAAAAATGGAAAATGAAAAATAAAAAGGAAAAATGAAAAATGAAAAATGAAAAATAAAAATTGAAAAATAAAAAATGAAAAATGAAAAATAAAAAATAAGAAATAAGAAATAGAAATTGAATGAAAAATAAAAAATGGAAAATGAAAAATGAAAAATAAAAAATGAAAAATAAAAAAATTAAAAATAAAAAATAAGAAATAAAAATGAAATATTAAAAACAAAAAATTAAAAATAAAAAATGAAAAATAAAAAATGAAAAATAAAAATTGAAAAATAAAAAATGAAAACGAAAACTGAGAAATGAAAAACAAAAAATAAAAATAAAAAAATAAAAACGAAAAATGAAAAATTAAAAATTAACCAGTTGAAATAATAAATATTTTTTTATATTAGCAAAGCCCCTGCAGTTGATTGCTATAAGTGATAATTACTAGATGTTTACACATCTACCCTGTGATATATAATAAAATATAATTTAAAACTTTTGTTACTCTTGATGAAAAAGTCAGATATGAATGACCATAGACCAGTTTAAGTAGAATTTTATTTGAGATAATAGAAAAATAATTTTATGGATAGTTGCAATCAATGAATTTATTCGTTTAGAACAACTGCTTCTTTTTTTGCTTTGTTTTTTTGTTAATTTCTGGTGCTTTTTGTCTTTTTTGTTTGTATTTTGGAAAGATATACACTTTACGAAATAATTATAAAGCCACTATATTAAGTTGAATTTTTTTTATTCAATACAAAGTATAATTTGAAAAAAATGTATAATAAAATTCAATACGTTTCTACAAATCAGTATGCATCACGTTTCTGTAACAATTTGTTTCAAAATTCTTTTTCAGCTCAGTTCTTGTAACAGCTGGTGCGTAATATTTATAAAGCCAGAGTTGATCAATTTAATGAAAGATATTGTTTTGAAACTGGAATCAGTTTAAATATGTACGTAACTAAGTAAAATTTAGTTAAAAGAATAAGCGATAGAAAACATATTTTTAGTAAAATTTTGAAAATGCCACGTGGAAAAATGCTCACATCTGAGGAAATAGATCAAATTGTGGTATACAAGGTATACATGGTACATCAAATCGCGAAATTTCCAAAAAGTTGAATAGGTCGAGATGTGTAATAAATAATTTCATAAATCAAGGAAAAAATTACGGATCAGTAAAGAGTCCAGGAAGGCTATCAGTTGTGTATAAGTATTATAAATATGAGTATTATACATAAATATATAAAAAAAAATATTATTCAGTTTCATTGCTTTTTTAACGTTGACACTTTTATACCCTCCACACCACTGTGCAGAAGGAATATATCAGTTTGTCATTCCGTTTGTAACGCATATCACCTCGTCCGATATAGCAATGTCCGTCTGTCCGTCCGTCCCTCTGTTTAAATCGTGCTCATTCACGAAATAAACCATTTAACCTAAAGTTATGCTAATATAGTTTGTCATTATTTCGAGCAGATTGCTATTGAAAATGGGCTAAATCAGGCATCATTGTGCCAATATATGTCCAAAAATATATTTTATATATATAAATTTTATATATATAAATATATTTTATTTAAAAATTCAGTGTATTTGTTATAAATAGTTCAAGTCCAGATATTAATATAACCGAAAAGCCATGTGGTGGTTATCAAATATTTATTACACTCTTATTTGTTTTTGCACAATTTACTATTTTCAAAAAAATTGTTTTTTCAAAATAAGTGTTTTAAAAAATACCTCTTAAATATGTGAAAAGCTAAAGGTAAAATTTAAAAAACCAAAAAAGTTTTAAAATCCCCCATCTAGGCTACGCTTGTAGCGGTACAATATTTTAAGTGCCGTTACTTTACTTTTATTTAAAAGTAAATTCTTTTGAGATTTTTATCCTTTTAATCGAATATCGAAGCAAAACAAAATACATGTATTTGTATTACTTAATCTTTAACATAAAAATTTCTTTATTTTATTAATGCTTTTTAAAGTTGTACAACAAATTATTAAAAAATACATAAAAATGTATTTTTGGTTTGACATTTTGTTGTTTTTTTTTTTTTTTTTTTTTTTTGTCTTTTGTAGTTGTCAAAGTTGTTATTGCTGTTGCTGCTAATAATAGTAATAATATTGAATACAAAGCAATATTATTATTATTGTTATTTTTATTTTGTATTGTTTTTTGTATACACATATTTAACTTTTTTTAACTTGTTTTTATATGATGGGAATTTCACGGGTTTTTCTGTACGTACACAAACATATCGTTTTAAAATTTAAATACATACGATACGGTGCGATACGATCAGTATATATTATAATACATGTGTTTTTGATTCTTTTTGTTTTTTTGTTGTTGTTGTTTTTTCTTTCATTTTAACCCCTACGAGACAACCAAAAAAAGCTAACCAACAAACCAAACAATCTATCCATAAACTTGGCAGTTATCATCATCATCATTATTACCTTAATTTTTGTGTATTTTACGAGTATAAGTAGTATTAATAGCTAAATATTAATAATTTAGTTGATAAATAACACGATTTGCATGTTAAACAAATAGAAAAAGCTCAATGATTTAAAACGTAACTAGCTTAGTTTGAAATTTTATTTTGCAATTGATAGTTAGTTGGGTTAGATAGATTATAAAAAATTTCATTCATTATTTTTCAAAACACAACAAGAGGAAGCTTTTTTTTACATAAAAAATCGTTAAATTAAATTTATTTGAATTAAATTGTTTAATTTATGTATTGTGATTTATTTTTGTTTTATTTATAAATTTATATGAAATGTCCTAGAAAGCAATGATTGTGTTATAATTAATTAAATATATTTTTTATTTTCTTTTTGATTACAGGTGAAAGATGTGTACATTTGGCTGCCCAAGCTGGTTTCATAGATATTTTACGAATATTAGTTTCATATGGAGCTGATATTAATGCTAGAGTAAGTTGGCGGTATAAGATATCCAAGAATTATCAACCAGTTACTTACATATTTTTGTTTTTATTTTCCAATTCATCTTTTATAGGAAGGTAAATCTGGACGTACACCATTACACATTGCCATCGAATGCTGTAATGAAGATTTAGCTAACTATCTATTGGATGAATGTCAACAATTAAATTTGGAAACAGCAACATATGCCGGTTTAACCGCCTATCAAGTAGCCTGCATACTCAACAAATCTGAAATGCAAAATATTTTAGAAAAACGTGGAGCTGAACCATTGACACCACCAGACAGTGATTATGACAGCGACATAGAAACAGATCTTGACGATTCAAAGGTGAGCTTCTAAAGAAAACAAAAACAAATATATATAAAAAAAAATTACAAAATCCGAAACAAAATCTTAAAAAAATAGTTAAAAATATAGAGAAAAATAAATAAATAAAATGCAAAAAGAAGAAAAAATATTCTGAACTGGCCTTCGGAAAAGAAAAATAGTTAATAATAATAAAAAAAATAATTATAATAGTTTTAAATATAGAAAATCATGTATTGTTAATCAAAAAAAAAAAAAATGCAAACATAAATACTTAAAATTTTTTTAGTTTTTTGATACATATTATATCAAAAATAGAAAAAATAAAAACAAAATTTAAGAATGCTCATATTATTAATAAATTTTATAAACAAAAAGTATAAATAGTTCTATGTTTTAGTAGAGCTCCTTAATAAACAATATATTTAAAAAGAAAAAACTGGTTTCGAAAAAGTTAAACTCATATATAATTTTTTTAATAATCTTCATTTATTGTTCAATTCACAAATTTATAGATTTTATTTTAGTTTATTTCTCGTCCTAAAGTAGTTTACATCATTATTTGATTTGAAAATATTTGAATTTAAATCTATAAACTCCTTTTGCCCATTACTATTCCTTATGCATAAAGCTAGAATCTTTGTAATGTTGTCTAAAATATATATGTATTTCTTCAAATCGTAATCTGTTCACTGTACTTTTGTGTATTTTTTTTGGAAGAAAGATATTTTCTTTATATAATAATAACCAACAAAATATTTTTTATTGATTAAGTATACCTATTAAAACATTAAAATTAAAAAAAAAAAAAAAAAACACAATAAGATATAAAAAATTATTTTAATTTGTAATTTTATTTTTAAAAAATTAATGTCTTATTTTCTTTTAAATCAATTCTATCTAACTGTGTGTTGTTATTGTATTTTTTCTGTATTTTGTTTTTAAGTCTTTGAATGTAGTTTTTTAGTAATTTCCCTTTCCTAATTTTAAAAAGGAAATTTTGAAAATGTGTGGTTTTTTGTGTCTTCTTACTAATATTCAAACATAAATTATTAGGATCATTAGAATACTACAACTAACTACTAAGTAATATAATGTTTATGTGTTAATTTTAAACTAGTTATTGACTGAACTACTAAAATATATTATTAAAAAATATCTAAACCAAAAATATCAGAATCAAATAAAAACTACAATATTTTATTGTTAAAAAAAAACAATTAGTCATTGTTTTGTTTTTTTAATTTATTGAAAGAATATTACAAGAAAATATTTACACACAGGTATGTAAAATATAAAAATTATTTTGTTGGTTGGCTTTTTGTTAATGTTTTCTTTTCTGTTAAACTTTGTTAAATTTGCTTCATTTATAATCTCAATACTTATGCAATTATCTTATTAATTAGACAAGTGAATATGAACTATTATTATTTTATTTTATATCAATTCGTTTTAACTTACCCTTTTATTTTTAGTTCAAAATTAATTAACTTAAAATGAAAAAAATTAAAATTAAATGAAAAAAAATATTGTTTCAAAATTCATTTTATTTTATATAACACTTGCTAAAAATAGTTGAATTAAGTTAATAAATGTAAGTAGTTTAAATCAATTTGTTATATTAAAATCGAATCTCTCTAATCCTACAATATATAAAGAAATGTAAAGGTATCAAAAGACCATTTGTATGGCAAATTTATGATCACTCCTCATTTCAGACAGACTACATAAGATCTACTAAGGATACAGAGCATTTAAATTATTTTCAATTAAAATTGAAATTGCTAAAACATGAAAATAATTTTGTTTTGTTTTGCATGCCCAAAAAAAAAAAAAAATAATAATAATGTTAACCTTAATTGAATTTTATCTTAAGTGAAATAATAAATTTTCTTTTTCATGTATTTTCAGTTGTACGATCGCTTTGGTGATCCTGGTTACTTTGTTGGTTACAAAGGTGGCAATGTCATGACGGTGGCTTGATTTTCCCTTAATTTATGTTCTATCGCCTGAATAATTAATAAATGCAATAATTTAATAAATTTTGTTGAACACGTTCTTTAAATATTTAATATACTGTCGATACAATTATTATTTAAATATGACCGAACATGTAAATATTTTTCCTGCCCTATTAACAACGATTTTTTAAATTTAATTTTTTTTAAATATCGTTATATTTTCCACAAAATTTTAAATGTTAAGTTATGTTTTTGCTTTTGCAATTTCTTACTACTTTTTTATGTTTATAAAAAATTAGAATTATTTTTCTGTGTTTCATTTTGTAATGGCATATATGCTTTGTTTATCATGTGTAAAATGTTGATGTTTTAAATATATTCTTTCTAACTTCTAATGATTTATATGATTTATACTATAATGATTTCGATGTTTATTTGTAATAAATCCAAAATGTCTTTAACCTATTTTATTTGTATGTGAACAAAACAAATGTATAAGTATATGTGTACCAAATTTACAGAGAAAAAAAGCCTTAAATAAAAGCAAAGATAAATTAAATAAAATATTTAAATGTACTAAAAAAAATTAGAAAAAATAAATACAATCTTTTAATTAGAGGTAAAAAATCGGTAAAGTATGTTAATTTAGTGGTGCAAAAATAAACATGATTATTAGCATGGAAAGGAGGATAGCATTTGCTCGAATTTTTCTTCGGTTCTAAGCGGATCTATGAAAAGGTATGTAAAAATACTACATTTTACATTCGCCACTTTAATTTTGTTTATCAAATTAAAATTAATTTTATTAAATTTGCATTAAACTTGTGTTTTTAACTATTTATTATTTTAGTTTATTGAACATATTTTTGTTTTGTTAAAATTAAAATACTAATAGGACAACTCTAATAGATTTAATTTGAACCTTCTTTAAAAGTTTATTGTATGTTAAAAAAGTAAAACAAAAACTTTTAACGTTATTGCTTTATATCATCTACAAATTGAACTTTATCAGGCATGTGATGGAAATCGATTGATTTTAAATCAAAAACGAAATTCTTAAAAGGTGTGATGAAAAGCAAGCGGTTTCAATTTTCATTTTTGTTCTACTTCATCATGTTTCTTTCACTAGAGTGTCATTCTTATTTTATTATTAAATACAACGCTGTGTTATTGTTTTCCACGTATTGTTTTAGCATATTTATTTTGTTTTTGTTTGCAAAAATATATTTTAACATGGCATTTATTGTAGCGGCAAGTGTACTACTAATAGGCGAAAACGCCAGAGAAGAAAAGATAATGCGAAAAGATATACCCGATTCATCGAACCCAATGGAATTACCGGAAAATAGGTAATTTTAACAAACGTATTTGTTTTTAATTTAATTAATTTGGTTTTTATTTAGTTTTATTCAATACTTTCGTATAAATAAAGATGCGTTTTTGTGGATTTTGGACGAAATAGGAACCACTTTTGAATCCACATCCATTCCTTTGGCGATTCAATTGGCCGTAACGTTATGATTTTTCGCTGAAGGAAGGTTTCAGCGCTTTGTTGGCAGTTATTGCCATGCACCGGACTACTTTTTCGAAATCGTTTTCAAAAATACTAGAGGACCCCTGATGCTCCGCAGCATTACATTATATTACATTAATTTTTATAATATAATAGAACGATTTTTGTTCACAAAAATTGAAGAGGAGGATATTGGCAGCATTTGGTTTCAACAGGATGGCGCTACGTGCCACACAGCCGAAGCTACACTCGATGTTTTGCGCCGTTTTTGAAGATCGCATTATCAGCCGTAGAGCTGATGTCGTTTTGTCCACCTCGGAGCTGCGATTTGACACCGTTGGACTATTATTTGTGAGGTGCCCTCAAAGATAAGTGTTACGTGAAGCCATTGGTGAAATACAGCTGCACACAATCGATAATGTGCTTAAAAATTGGACCGATCGTGTAGGCTACTGCATGGCCAGCCGAGGCAGCCATTTTAATGAAATTATTTTCCATTATTAACCGGAAGGATTGTACTTTCAAATACAAAAAGAAATTTGAGATAATATTCAGCAGTTTTTTTTTTATAGTATTTTCAAAAAAAAAAGTTATTTGGCGGACCCTTTATAAGATTAGTTATTTTGGAAAACATATTGTGTAAAAATTGGATAAAACTTCATACTGACCCGATTAAAGTTCAGAAATCAAAAAAACATTTCTACGACAAATTTGGAATTCCTGGTGTTATTGGGTGTATAGATGGTACCCATATTGAAATAGTGAAACTGGGACCACAGGACCATTTATTCTACAATTGAAAAGGTTACTATAAAATAAATACCATGATCGTAAGTACATGCATCTATAATATTAATAGGCTAGGTGATTTCTTGTGACCGATGTTTTGTTCTACCGTTTTATCCCGATTTTGACCAAACGTATTTCTTTTTCGCCATTTCGTAGCTTTACAGATTTTTAAATTTTTCCCTTTATTTTCAGTAAATTGCATTTAAAATTGCTACTAACACATACAATTATTACTAACACACACAATTATCCCAATAAACCAAAACAGCATAAAAATAGCTTGTAACAAACTTGCTACCATAAGCCTTAAGTTTAGAAAACTGTTGTAAATATTTTTGCGAAAGGCTAAGAAGCCTTGTTTAATAACGAAAACTGAACCCTTCTGAACAAGCTTTGAGTCTTATTATTGAATAAGCTTACAGGAAAATAGTATTCTAATCATGCTTGCAGTAAGCTTATATTCGTAATATTTTTTTAAACTTATAACCGTAATATTTAAATACAATTAAATTATAAGTCTTTTTAAATATTCTGGTTTAAAAATAATTTTATTGATTTTTTTATAATTTTTTATTTTATTTATTTATCTTTGCCTTATATATCTTTCTAGACTCTTGTCTATTTTTAGCGAATTGGAAGAATGCTTTTGTACTTTCGATATATTCATCTCTGGCAATCCAATGCAAATTGCAGCATCTATTGAATTTCAAAAGTCAATGAAACAAATAAATGAAATATATAAAATAACTTACTTCTTACAGCTTTTGCTACACTCAGGCTGCGCACACTCTTTTTATCTATTGTGCCATTCCAGCAAAGTTTGTCCGCCAGTTCGTCCGCTAACAATTCTACAATTTCTTTAGATTCTTCACGAACACTTCGTTAAGATTTATATGGCATATCAAATATTTAAAAAATATAAATTTATATACTAATATATTTACTTTTTTTATATATTATATATATATTTTATTTATTTAAAAAAACACTCTTCAAACAAAAGAAAAAGACTTAATATTTCACAATAATTTCAACGCGAAAAAAACGGGACATCACATGCAACATCACATGGGTTCGATGGTAACCAATTCGCGGAAGCCGTAGTTTTAAAATATTGATATTTTTAATTGATTTATATTCATAAATAAATAAAAAACCAGCACTTAGAAAAAAAAGTTGAAAAAAAATTTTTTATGCTATTAGGCGCTTTTTTGTATTTTATGAAAAGTGTTCTTATATCACAACTTTAGTTGTAACTTTGGAACGATAAGCGATAAATTAGTAAATTAAGTTGCAGATTAGAGCATATTTAATGTGCTTTTAGAAAAAAATACGTTTTTTATTAAAAAATAAGAAAGGAATAAATATTTAACATATATTTATTATTATTATTATTAGTAAAATTTTAAATTTAAATTTTATCCAAAATTTTATTCAAAAGAGTCACATTACGAAATATTATATATTTTTTTTTGTTGATGAATAAGCATAAACACATAAAAAATAACCATTTAAAAAAAAAAAGATATTGAAAAAAAAAGTTTTTCATTGGTAATAAGCCTTTTTTTTGGAAAATAATTTACTTCACCATCATTAAATTCATTATAATAATCTTCATCATCATCGTTTCAAAAGAAGGAGCTTGATCCTATGTCAACAGCCTACGTTAGTTAGAACTCTAGTTATAGAGGTTTGAGAGAAGAAAAATATTGAAAAAAATCTTGAATGCAAAGTTTATTCATAAATTCTTTTAATATATAAGATTGTTAAATAATAAACATAAAATTCAAATTTTAAATATTTCAATTTGATTCTTTTTAATTTCTAATAACTCCTTTTTGGACATGATTTTTTTGAAAAACAAATTTTCAACCTCCTTATGATGGCGTTGATATTCCTTTCCCCACTGTTTAACGTTACTTTTTATCAGTTGTTGTGGTCTAACCCCTTGAGCCATATTTGAGGCGAGCATATCGCTCTAAGGAAGTGCAGAGACTATTTCTAATACAAAGCATGATGTTGAAGTACATGACGCAGAAATTGAGCAAAGGTGAAGGCATCTGAAATAAGAGAACAAATAAAACGAAGTTTTCTCTAATCAATTCAGTCTTGTTATTAATTTTTTTACAACAAAATAACAAAGAAAATTAAAAACTAAAATTAGACACAAAAAAAATAAGGAATTTAAAAACTAGAATAATCTAACCAATAAAAACAAAGTTTTAATTAAAACTCTTTCTTTCCTTGTGCATATGAGTTTTGTCCGTGACTGTGCGTGACCTTGCGTGACTACTTAAAAATTACTCTTTGGTCACAAGTCTATGGATAAAGTTACTGATCGATCAGATGAGGGGAAATGGGGTTTAAATCACTCTGACTGTGCGTGACTATCTTAAAATTAATCTTTGGTCACAAGTCTGTGGACAATGTTTCAGATCGATTGGATGAAGGGAAGTGAGGTTTTAATCTCTCCGTGACTATGCGTAACTGTGCGTGACTATGTCGAAGTTAATCTTTCTTTACAGCAAGTATATCGACCAAGTTTCAGATCGATCGGATATGGGGAAATGGGTTTTAAATCTCTCCGTAACTGCGCGTGACCATGCGTGACTGTGCGTGACTAAGTCAAAGTTAATCTTTTTTTCATAGAAAGTGTATGGACCATGTTTCAGATCGATCGAATGAGGGGAAATGACATTTAGATCACTCCGTGATTGTGCGTGACTACCCCAAAATGAATCTTTAGTCACAACAAGCCTATGGGCCAAGTTTCAGATCAATTGGATCATCTTTTTTATCCTTTAAAGTTTTAAATCATTTTCATGGTTTTCTTTTTCTATTTCCTTTCTTTCTTTTAATAATTAAATTTTTTTTCTTATGTCCAGCAATTGTTTTTGGTACGTGTTGCCGTCTCTAAGAGTACGTTTTATTGACGACAATGAATTAGATATGTCTGTCAATAGTTTTGCCTACTCATTGGCATTCTTTTGGAGCAATTCCTGACGGCCATTGGAATTATTTAGTTCTCTAGACATACATAAATTTTTTTAAATTGTCATGTAATGAACTTGACTCCTTTTTATACCCTATACCAATATGTGGTTTGGGTATAATGACTTTGTGCTGCTGTTTGTAACAACCAAAAATATTTGACCTAGACCCATCTTTAATTATACCGATCGAATCAGAATCACTTTCTGAGTTGATTTAACAATGTCCGTCCGTCCGTCCGTCCGTCTGTGTGTCCATGTAAAGCTTGTAATCAAACTGCAGGTCGCAAATATGAATATATTTTGACGAAATTTGGTATATAAGCTTTTATCCATGGGATGAACGCTATTGAAATTGGTGAGAATCGGTCCATGTTCAGACCTAGCCCCCATACAAATTACCCATATGAAATCGACATAAATTGCCATAAGATCCAAATTGTCATATAGATCTTACTCAAATTGGGTTTGTATGCGTTCATTATATCCACTAATGAGTAGTCCAAAAATGATCCCTTTGACCCCATATAGAGCTGCTTCCCGATCTTCACTTAAATCTATTAAAAAACAAAAATATTGCACTGATTCTTCTCAAATTTTGTTTGTACATATTTTTGCAAAATACAAGACTTTAGCAAACATGATCAGGATCGGACCATTTTTGGACCTAGTCCCTTTATAGATATAGCATCCGATATGAACTTTTTCATATCTGCAGCAAAAAAATTAATAAAAATCCCACTCAAATTTGGTTTTTGCTTATTTTCAATGTCCAGTTAGTTGGGCCTAAGAGATAGGGTTTCTAAACGCATGGTATAGGGTATCGTATAGTCGGTCTAGACCGACTATAATTTGCTTACTTGTTTATTTTTGTTATAACTGACACTAGCTTGGTTAGATGTGGTTGGTCCATCATCATCAGTTCCACACGATTCGATGTGTTCTTCATCGTCATCTTTTCCGCTGCTTGTGCTGCTGTTGCTGAGGTTGCAGTTGCTGGTGGTGGTGGTGCTGATTCTTGGGCTGCCGCTGTTAAAAAGGGGACACCAATAGGAAGGGCTTCTTCGATTCCATCTGTCAAGTAATAAAGATTACATATTCCAGCTATTGCTTCATCTCTGCTTGAGATATATGTATGGTTATATGGGTCTCCTCCTGTAGCACGAAATTCTTTTCTATTACTGGCAAGTTTTGTTTTTACAGCAGACTTCCTTTCACAGCATCCATACATACCTACAACTACGAAAATAAGAACTAATTTTTTAATGAAAATATAAAACGTACCTTTTTCAAAGCACTGCAATCTTTTTTCAGTGAACCAATACTATTCAAATCTTCTGTAAGAGTTTGCCAACGTTGTTCAATCGCCACTCTATCTCCTTTGGCAAACCCTTTTGCCTTTTTCATCTCGTGAATTTACGTGTTTTCCCCTGAAAAAATTATTTTAGGTAAGACATTTTAGTACGTAAATTTATAATACTTACATTTTTTAAGTTATATTTTTATTAAAGCGCTGAAAAGTTGTTTCAAACCGAAAAGCGAAGTCTTCTTGAATTGAAAATTATAAAAAAAAATAACAATTTCATTTTTATTTCCATACTACAAAATGGAAAATGAAACATATTTATTCTTGAAATAAAAACGAAAGCAAATCGAAAAATTGATTTACATCACACCTATTTTCGATTTTGTATCGTTTTGGTAATGATTTTGTTTCGGTTGCGCTAGGATCAATAGATTCGGTGATATTGCGTTCTTAATAAATCTCACATGTTGGGCAATTTCCGAAAATGAGCAACTCTGGATGTGAATAGTTATAGCGCCATCTATGTTTTTATTTTGACAAATTTTTTTCGGTCCCTCACTAGATGGCGCTATCCCAACACCAATAGAAAATACGTTACTTTTCAAAAAATTTGCTAAAAATCGTTTGAGTATTTTTGATATTTTTTAGTGTTAAATCATGGACTTTTGGCTTGATTTTATTAAATGAAGTATCAATGGAATGCTGGGAAAACAAAAGTTTCTGTTATTTTAACAATTTTGAATAAATAATTATATATGCATATCGTTTTAAATTCTTTTATTTTCGAATTCTTAATAACATCAACATTTTACTAAAAATTTTGTAGTGAGTATTTTAAAAATTTAAAATTTTTTTTTTTGCTTCCTGAGTTGATTTATAAGGTACAGGTGTATTTTTATTAGCACTTCAATTAAGCTTTAATAATTTTTTTTTTTCTATGTATTACATAATTTTTTTTCTTTTATTAATATTCAAATAAAAACAATTTTTTTTATAATTTCTCTTAAATTGAATTGAGTGACGTTGTTGATAATAAATTGTATCTTTTTTGTTTAACAATAAAGAGAGATTTGGATATTTTTATTTTAAAAAAATAACTTAAATTAAATGTTTTATTAAAAAAATAGTTTTCTATTAAAAAAAATCCCACAAACAACGGTAGTTTGTTGTTTAGTTTGTGGCAGGAACATCCTCGGGATTTGGTAATTTTTTCCAAGTGGGCTCAACTCCCCAGATATCACGAGCATATTCTTCGATAGTACGATCTGAAGAGAACTTGCCACTGGAAGCAATATTGTTAATGGACATTTCCAACCATTTAGCTTGATTCTAAAGAATGAAAGAAGAAAAAAAAAACAATGGAAAGTTACAAACCAAATAAAATAGGCGATGATATTCCATTTTTAAATTGAACTTGTATAAGTTAAATTACATACAAGTTAAAGTCGATAGTTATGTTTGAACGAAAACAAAGCTTTTTAAATGATTCAATTGATGATCTTTAATTAATACTTGAATCTTACCTGATAAGTTTTGGATACTAGATCTTGGGCATTGATGTAAGAATCGTAGTCGGCCAATAAATAATAATGATCGTATTTCAATAAAATATCAGAAATATTTTTGAATTCATTGGGATTGCCGGGACTAAAGAAACCACCGGCTATTTGATCAACGGCTTGTTTGATCTCAGGATTTCTATTGTAGTAATCGAGAGCATTGTAACCCTTCCTCTTCAGAGCCTCTACTTCATCAACGGTCATACCAAAGATGAAAATATTCTCATTTCCCATTTCTTCAGCCATCTCAACATTGGCACCATCCAAGGTACCCACAGTGAGAGCACCATTTAACATGAATTTCATATTGCCGGTACCGGAAGCTTCAGTACCAGCTGTGGAGATTTGTTCAGATAAATCAGCAGCTGGCATAATTTTTTCAGCCAAGGTAACGCGGTAATTCTCCAAAAAGATGACCTTAAGCTTATCACCAACTATGGGATCGTTGTTGACTACATTGCCAACAGCACAAACTAATTTAATGATTTGTTTGGCAACATAATAACCAGGAGCAGCCTTGCCACCAATCATAATGGTGCGTGGTGTAAATTCAGCGGTGGGATCCTTCTTAATGCGGTTGTACAATGTAATAATATGTAAACAGTTCAACAGTTGACGTTTGTATTCATGAATACGTTTAACTTGAATATCGAACATTGAGGCAGGATTAACTTTCACACCATAGTCTTTTTCGAGAATTTGAGCCAATTTCAATTTATTTTCTTGTTTGACTCTGGCAATATTACGTTGGAAGTTGGGATCTTTAGCCCATTTCTTCAAAGCCACCAATTGATCCAAATGGACGGGCCATTCATTACCAATCTTCTCACAAATCAAATCTGACAAACCGGGATTGCAGAGCAACAACCAACGACGTGGTGTAATGCCATTGGTCTTATTTTGGAACTTGTCTGGTTCCATTTCGTAGAACAAACGGAACAAATCATCCTTCAAAATCTGCGAGTGAATGGCAGCTACACCGTTAACAGCATGAGATCCCACAATAGATAAATGAGCCATATTGATACGTTTTTCACCATCTTCTTCCACGCAAGACATGCGACGCATACGGTCCATGTCATCGGGATAATGTTTCTTAACATTTTCCATATGCAAGAAGTTAATGTGGTAAATAATTTGCAAATGACGTGGCAAAATGGACTCCAGCATCGAAACGGGCCAGCGTTCCAAAGCTTCGGGAAGGACAGTATGATTGGTGTAAGCACAAGTCCGAACGGTTATTTCCCAAGCCTTATCCCAGGACACATGTTCCTCATCAATCAAAATACGCATAAGTTCGGGAATGGCCAACGAAGGATGGGTGTCATTCAATTGAATGGCCACCTTATCGGGGAAGTGATCGAAGCAATGACGTACAGCCTCGCGACAACCAAATTTGGAAGCCTTATAACGTCTAACAATATCTTTCAAAGTAGCGGCCACCATGAAATATTCTTGTTTCAAACGCAATTCTTTGCCCTCAAAGAAGTTGTCGTTGGGATACAAAACGCGAGAAATGTTCTCAGCCAAATTACGATCCAATACAGCTTGGATATAATCACCATCGTTGACTAAAATAAAAATTATACGACAATTATTTCATATTTCATATTTTATTTAATCCAATACTCACAGAATTTCAAGTTGAAATCCATTGGTGATTTAGCTGACCACAATCTCAAGGTGTTCACATGGTTATTGGCATAACCGGGAATGGGATTATCATAGGGCATGGCATAAACAACTTGCGTGTCAACCCACTTCTTGCCTTCGGGTACATCGATAACGTGTCCATAGAAATTAACGGGCAACATAAATTCGGGTCTTGCCTTTTCCCAGGGATTACCAAAACGTAACCAATCATCGGGTTCTTCGGCTTGTTCGCCGTTCTTAATCTTTTGGGCGAAAATGCCATATTCATAACGAATTCCATAACCATAGGCCGCCAAGCCCAACGTGGCCATTGAATCAAGGAAGCAAGCAGCCAAACGGCCCAAGCCACCATTGCCCAAACCGGCATCCTCTTCCATTTCTTCCAAACATTCAATATCGAGACCCAATTGATACATGGCCTCTTCGCATTCGCTTTGAATACCTAAATTGATCATGCTGTTTTGTAGCGAACGACCCATATAGTACTCCAATGAAAGATAGTAAACACGCTGTAAGGAATATGAGAAAGGAATACAATTTAATGAGTATTTTTTCAGGTAAGTAAATAATTTTAAAAAAAAATAATCGTATATCAAAACAAGTACCTAAATATACGATCATGCTTTTCGGGAGAGGCTGTTGGAGTGATTCTGAATCGATCGGTGTAATAAAAATATTTTTGGTTGTTACAAACATCAGCACAAACTCATTATACCCTGACTACTTATAGCGTATAAAAACAGTTTATTTGTTTGAACAGATGATTTTCGTATAACGTACATACGAGTTTACGTACAGAAGATATTGTTGTAGAAAACTCGTTCAACTGCACCTTAATTTTGCTTCTACTTTTGCAGTCATTCTCTTTCAATTCGAGTTGATTTTACATTCAAAATTAAGCTACATACTTGAAAACGCTGCTATCTTTGAATATTATTTGGAGATTATTATTTCTCAAGGAAAGTAAAATTATGTGCATCATAGATATAAAGATTATATTCAATAGGGTCTACTTAAAAAAAGTAAAATTTTGGAATTAATCACTACTTTTAAGTATTTTTCCAAATTTAAGTGGCAAAATGCAAAAGTTTTGTATCTATGAACAAATAGAACTGAAAGCACAAAGTTTGGAATAGAGGTTACTCCAATGACACAATCAACAAATAATTAATCTTAAAAATGCGTACAGCTATGTTAGGCAGCGTTGTTTGACGTGATTTCTTGCCAAACGTAGTGATTTAGAAATCTTTTTAGCTTAATACATAATTATTTTAATTTATTAATTTGGAATTTTTCCAGTTATTTTTTATTTTATTTTTTTTTTACAATATTACCCAACAAAAAACAGCATCCAAAAAATTGGTTTTAAGTTGAGCATAAGAATCAAATTGATTGCTCAATTTCATAAGATATGTTTAAGTTTATATTGGGGACTTGGTCCAAATAGCTACTCATATATAATTGTCATACAAAATAAAATTTGAATTTTTTTACATTTTTATTTTTATTTTTCAGCACTAATAACCCGAATGGAACATTCTGTAAAAACAACAAAATTATATTCCCCTACAATATCATGTCATTTTTTCGCCAAATAACCGAAAACGGTTTAATTTTTGACAAAATGAAATAATTCAAAATCTAAAAACGGCAATATTGATAAACGACTTAAACATGATTATAATAAAAAAACTAAAATACTTTCACTATCAATGAGAAATAATAATGATACAAAAAATTAACAAAACAAAAAATACCAAATACCCAACTAACAATTCACAAAAAAAAAAATGAGTATCTACAAGATTAAAGCCAAATGTTCTCTTAAACCTAAAAAAAGTCTCTTAATTTGAAAAATTTATACAAAGTAAACTAGTTTGCGAGAGACTGCAACCACAAATTATTAGAAAAGTAAGTCAAATTTCAAGTACATTAAGTATTTACTCACTCGTATCTTAACGATACATTCATTCAAACACAGAGCACACACACATATTTATTTACGTACATACATCTCTTTGCATGCCAGTGTGCAATGTAAAAATAATTCTATGATCTACAAAAAGTATGAAGCGCAACAAAAAGTTGTTATCTTTTTACCCTCCACACCAGATGATATACTATACATATATCAGTTTGTCAATCCGTTTGTAACTCTTGATTCCTATAAAAGGAGAAGCCGATCTAGCGATGTCCGTCTGTCTGTCTGTCTGCTGAAAACATTCTTCTATCCACAATAGGTCAAGTAGGTCGTACTACTTAGGCTTAAAATGTTCGTCATAATCTGCAGCAGTTTGGTATTGCATTTGGAGCCTCTAAGCCCAATATAAAAAACTAAAAATAGTGAAAAAAAATATTATATGTATGTAACATAACATGTACATATCGAATGTACACATTTTTGATTACTTGTTGCTCGTTTTTTTTGTACACTTGAACAACAACAAACAAAAAATGTGTATACACCGCTAATAAACCAACAAAGCGTAATTGAATTGAATGTGTCTACATTTAAGCTGATTGCATTTGATAATTGCTTGCAATAATCTAACTCATAAAAACAAAGTTTTCATTAAAACTCTTTCTTTCCTTATGCATATGAGTTTTGAATATCTCCGTGACTGTGCGTGACTGTGTGTGACTATCGTAAAATTAATCTTTGGCCACAACAATTCCGTGACAGTGCGTGACTATGTCAATGTTAATCGTTTTTTACAGCAAGTCTATCGACCAAGTTTTAGATCGATCGGATAAGGGAAAATGGGTTTTAAATCAATCCGTGACTGTGCGTGACTATGCGTGACTGCGCGCGAAGTTGACCCTTCTTTACAGTAATTATATCGACAAAGTTTCAGATCGGCCGGATGAGGGTAAATGACATTTAGATCACTCCGTGACTGTGCGTGACCATGCGTGACTGTGCGTGACTAAGTCAAAGTTAATATTTTTTCACAGCAAGTATATGGCCCAAGTTTGAGATCGATCGGATGGGGGGAAATGACATTTAGATCACTCCGTCACTGTGCGTGACCACGCGTGACTATGCGTGACTAAGTCAAAGTTAATATTTTCTCACAGGAAGTGTATGGCCTGATTTTGAGATCGATCGTGTGAGGGGAAATGACATTTAGACCACTCCGTGACTGTGCATGACCACGCGTGACTGTGCGTGACTACCCCAAAATTAATCTGTAGTCACGACAAGACTATGGGCCAAGTTTCAAATCAATTGGATAAGGGGGAATGGGGTCCACCCATGGCAGACAGACAGACAGAGAGTATGAGTTAAAAGAAAGAGTTTAATAAAAAAAAGCACGAAAATACCTAAAATTTTTTGGTAATTATCTTATTAATTTTAAACTAGCAGATTCCAGCCTTTGAAATTCGAGTGCAAATTCTAGGAAATTTTATTTTTCATTAAATAAGGACCCTAAAGGTATGCTAATCAATTATAGCCAATTCGCGAATCAACACAAAAAACAAACTCATTTTTATTACAAACACTTTAACAAACATACCCATACATAGTATTGTATAATTTTATGTATGTGTTAGTAGCAACTTTAAGTGCAATTTACTCAAAATATAGGAAAAAAAATTGAAAATTTGTAAATCTGCAAATCTGTAAAACAGCTAAAAAGAAATACCTTTCAAATAATACGTTTGGTCAAAATCGGGATAAAACGGTACAACAAAACATCGGTCACAAGAAATCGCCTAGCCTATTACTTTTATAGATATCATTGTAAAAATCTAGCCTTGATAATGTGAAATCTAGCCTTTTTTGTCTCTTAGTATTAACAACCTTGGTTGGAACACGGATGGAGGGTATCAAAGATTCGGCACAGCCGATTTTAATACTCTTAATTGCTTTGAATTCAATTTGATAAATCAAATCATAAAACGAAAAAGATACTAACGCATGTGATCGCAATACAAATCCTAACAATATTGTTTTATCAAAAATTGGATAACAATACTTTCTTTCTATTCTACCAGCGTTAATTCTGTTAATTATCAATATTTGTTAGAGTTTTTTAATATCAACAGTTGCGTTTTATATTGACGTATGCAATCATCGAACACTAGCTACAAGCGTGTCTTTCCAAACAACGTTGCGCACAGAGTTGGGAAAGATTAGTGTTTTTAGCAAATATTTCCATTTTTTGGAACAGTGTTGTTAGAACGATACATTTACATGAGAATTCAGCGAATTCGGTTTAAGTCTTATGGATTTGCAAAAAAAAAAGGCAAATAAAATAAAGAGTTGGTCTTAAATATGATAATCATAATAATAAAGTTTTTATATGAAATAAGATATTGTTCGAGTAATACATCACTTTCAGAAATTTTTATTAAGTTTTCATTTGAGAATAAGTGCTTAGTTCTTAGTTTTTGATGTGTAAAAATCTATACGCGCAGGGGGGGGGGGGGAAATCTATTCACAACACAATCACAAAAAGAGTGTAAGACGTAAGAAAAAATCGGTGTGACTTATGATTGTATTGGTGAAAAATTATGATATGTAATAACCTTTTTGAAAATGAAAAATGAAAAATAAAATATGAAAAATAAAATATGAATAATAAAAAATTAAAAATTAAAAATTAAAAATTAAAAATTAAAAATTAAAAATTAAAAATTAAAAATTAAAAATTAAAAATTAAAAATAAAAAATTAAAAATTAAAAATTAAAATTTAAAATTTAAAATTTAAAAATTAAAAATTAAAAATTAAAAATTAAAAATAAAAATTAAAAATTAAAAATTAAAAATTAAAAATTAAACATTAAAAATTAAAAATTAAAAATTAAAAATTAAAAATTAAAAATTAAAAATTAAAAATTAAAAATTAAAAATTAAAAATTAAAAATTAAAAATTAAAAATTAAAAATTAAAAATTAAAAATTAAAAATTAAAAATTAAAAATTAAAAATTAAAAATTAAAAATTTAAAATTAAAAATTAAAAATTAAAAATTAAAAATTAAAAATTAAAAATTAAAAATTAAAAATTAAAAATTAAAAATTAAAAATTAAAAATTAAAAATTAAAAATTAAAAATTAAAAATTAAAAATTAAAAATTAAAAATTAAAAATTAAAAATTAAAAATTAAAAATTAAAAATTAAAAATTAAAAATTAAAAATTAAAAATTAAAAATTAAAAATTAAAAATTAAAAATTAAAAATTAAAAATTAAAAATTAAAAATTAAAAATTAAAAATTAAAAATTAAAAATTAAAAATTAAAAATTAAAAATTAAAAATTAAAAATTAAAAATTAAAAATTAAAAATTAAAAATTAAAAATTAAAAATTAAAAATTAAAAATTAAAAATTAAAAATTAAAAATTAAAAATTAAAAATTAAAAATTAAAAATTAAAAATTAAAAATTAAAAATTAAAAATTAAAAATTAAAAATTAAAAATTAAAAATTAAAAATTAAAAATTAAAAATTAAAAATTAAAAATTAAAAATTAAAAATTAAAAATTAAAAATTAAAAATTAAAAATTAAAAATTAAAAATTAAAAATTAAAAATTAAAAATTAAAAATTAAAAATTAAAAATTAAAAATTAAAAATTAAAAATTAAAAATTAAAAATTAAAAATTAAAAATTAAAAATTAAAAATTAAAAATTAAAAATTAAAAATTAAAAATTAAAAATTAAAAATTAAAAATTAAAAATTAAAAATTAAAAATTAAAAATTAAAAATTAAAAATTAAAAATTAAAAATTAAAAATTAAAAATTAAAAATTAAAAATTAAAGATTAAAAATTAAAAATTAAAGATTAAAAATTAAAAATTAAAAATTAAAAATTAAAAATTAAAAATTAAAAATTAAAAATTAAAAATTAAAAATTAAAAATTAAAAATTAAAAATAAAAAATTAAAAATGAAAAACAAAAAATAAAAAATGAAAAATAAAAAATGAAAAACGAAAAATTAAAAATAAAAAAATGAAAACTAAGAAATTAAAAACGTAAAATAAAGAATGAAAAATGAAAAAATAAAAAATTATAAATAAAAAATTAAAATTGGAAAATGAAAACCAAAAAATGAGAAATGAAACACGAAAACTGAAAAATAAAAAATGAAACATATAAAATAAATACGAAAAATAAAAAATGAAAAACAAAAAATAAAAAATGAAATATGAAAAATGAAAAAAGAAAACTGAAAAATGAAAAATGTAAAAATGAAAAATAAAAAATTAAAAATGAAAAATAAAAAATTAAAATTAAAAAATGAAAAATAAAAAATGAAAAATGAAAAACGAAAAATGAAAAATAAAAAATTAAAAACAAAAAATTGAAAATAAAAATAATAAAAAATTAATGAATAAAAAAAATAAACAATTAAAAATAAAAAATGGAAAAATGGAAAATAAAAAATGAAAAATGAAAAATAAACAATTAAAAATAAAAAATGAAAAACGAAAAATAAAAAATGAAAAACGAAAATTAAAAATTAACCAGTTGAAATAATAAATATTTGTATATTAACTGAGCCCCTGTAGTTGATTGCTTTCTGTTTGATTTTAAAAAAGTGTCATAAAAAATCTTTAATTGCTAGATGTTTACACATCTCCCCAGTGATCGGACTAACATGCTTTTTATTATCTAGAGTTTGATTTGAAATATATTCGAAAAATACAGCTTATCTATCCTAGAAGACAGTTTAAAAATGTTCATGAGTAAAGCTTAAATATATTTGGGTTTTAACGTTTCTGTTAAATCATTCGAAGAACACTATTCGAAATTAGTTTGAGAGTTACATTTTCAAATTTTACTTTCTATAAAAATCAAAAAAATAACAGAGAGTCATTGAAATTTATGCCGTTTTCTTTCTGACAAAAAATGTCGCATTTTATTTGCCCTTTTTTCGAAAAGTGTATTCATAGGGTGAAAATATTAAAAAAGGGGCAAAATGATGAAATATTCTCATACTATAACCTGAAGGAAGTCAATGGCTTAAATTGTTTGCGATTTACGAGGGCTCGATTTTGAGACCTTTCGATTGATGTGTATGATAAGATTGCTCTTAATTCAGAATATATAAAAAATACACTTCTCGAAAAAAGTGCAAAGAAAATGCTCCATTTTTTGTCCGAAAAGAAAACGGCATTAGCTTAAAATTTTTTAAAAATATTCATAAGGAAAAATGTTCAACAAGGCATGATATTGCAGTACTAAAACTATTTATAGATTTTTAAATTTTTTGTAAGAAATATTCTTTTCATGGTTTCTTTGAGGATTCACACAAACGTATGATATTATCAAATGTTATCTATCTACATATCCATTCAAGAAATGTATATAAAAATCATATACCATGTATATTCTCATACTGAGTATCTGGAAGAAATAATATTGTATTTAATTTATTAAGTGGACTCTGTACTATGATGGCGAGAGTCTTACAACTTTGTGTAAGTCAAATCATGTAAACGGGCATTATTAGTTTAATAGAATATTTTCAGATTTTTAAAAAATATTTGTTCAACCTTTTAACACTGTGCGGCGTTTGAAATTGATAAGTATTTATTCATATGGTCGGTTGAAATTATTAGTTACATGGAGCGGTAAAAAATATCTCGATTCTGGTACATAAATAGCAAAAAAGGTCAATTGGCATCGCAAGTTATCAAATAATACCACACATTAATTGGTTGCAAATTGTGTTATTTTGAAATATTGTTTTTATTATTTTAACCTAGACATAAAAATATACATACAGGTTATAGATAAGAATGATTTTGTCTAGTTGGAAGGATTAAGTACACACATTATGTTTGTGTTGTTTTGAAATATAGAAATATGATTTCGGTTGGAAATGAACTGCAATTGATATCATTATATTGAAATGGCGTCAAAGTATTTTTTTTTTTCTATGAGCATACATAATTTGTTTTTAATAATATAATAGCGAAAAATTAATAATAATTTGTTAATTTTAAAGTATTTTAGAATATACTTAGTTGGGAATTCCTGATTAGCGTTAAATCTAAAAAAACGCTAAATGTCACCCAAAAAGAAATGCTTTCTCAATTTTTAAATTAAGTTGACATTTTCAACCCGATTTATTTGGCGTTGCACCTTTCTAGCTCTTACAAAATACTTATATCTTAAATACAAAAAGACATTAATCTATCTGATTTGATGATAACCCCATAATTAGGCTAAATATATATATATGTATATATATACATAATCAATATATTTTATTAATGTTAAATTCCTACAAGATTATTGAAATAATTTTATTTCCTATTATTTCACCCATGTGCGTTTCTATTTTCTATATAGTAAATATTTTTATAGGTTCCCCTTCGTGAACAAAAAAAAAAAAAAACACCAACAACTACAACACTCAATTCGTAATAGTACACAAAATGTTTTTCATTTATATATTTTTGGTGGTTGTCTCTCTGTTTTGGTCTTGTCTGTTCTCAAAAAATAACCTTTCGTCGACCTTGAAAATATTATAATAAAATCGAAATACTCTACGAGTATCAAAAATAAAATCATTATTACAAATCAACGGAAAAGTAAAAAATAAAAAAAAGTATGCTTGCTGCATCGAAGACATTCGTTAGAGATGAAATATATGAAAAGAATTTAAATTAAAAGACATGCCGATATAAAGAAAAAGGACAAAAAATATAAAAATTTTTTTTAGTTTCGTTTGCATTTTGCAAAAATGAATTAACTGCCAAAACTCAACACACTTCTCTATATGTTTATTATGCTCATAAAGATTATTAAGGCAAATGACTTTTATTTAATTTTATACAAATTTAAGAAAATATAGGTACCTATAGAATTATAATACAAAACACTTTCGATCTTTTAGTTTAAATTTTGACAGTTTTGTAAATTAAATTGACTTTCAAAGAATGACAATTGTTATGAATTACCAATAAAAAAATCATGTGAGTCCGATCACAAGGGAGATGTGTAAACATCTAATAATTAAAGAAAACATCAACATCATATTTTCCAGTGCATAAAAAATAAGTCGATTATGCTGTTTTCTGAAATTTAATTGATGTTTTCTGAACTGCAATTGATGCTTTTTGAAATTCTATTGATGTTTTCTGAAATACAATTAATGTTCTCAGCAATTCAAATAATGCTTTTTGAAAATCAATTGATGTTTTCTGAAATTCTATTTATGTTTTCTGAAATTCAAATGATGTTTTCTGAAATACAATTGATGTTTTCTGAAATACAATTGATATTTTCTGAAATTCTATTTTTGTTTTCAGAAATTCAAATGATGTTTTCTGAAATTATATTGATGGTTTCTGAAACACAATTGATGTTTTCTGAAATTCTATTGATGCTTTCTGAAATTTAGTTGATGTTTTCTGAAACTCGAATGATGTTTTCTAAAATTATATTGATGTTTTCTGAAATTCTATTGATGTTTTCTGAAATTCAAAAGATGTTTTCTGATATTATATTGATGTTTTCTGAAATTCTATTTATGTTTTCTGAAATTCAAATGATGTTTTCTGAAATTATATTGATGTTTTCTGAAATTCTATTTATGTTTTCTGAAATTCAAATGATGTTTTCTGAAATTATATTGATAGTTTCTGAAACACAATTGATGTTTTCTGAAATTCTATTGATGCTTTCTGAAATTCAATTGATGTTTTCTGAATTCGAATGATGTTTTATGAAATTATATTGATGTTTTCTGAAATTCTATTTATGTTTTCTGAAATTCAAGTGATGTTTTCTGAAATTATATTGATGGTTTCTGAAATACAATTGATGTTTTCTGAAATTCTATTGATGCTTTCTGAAATTCAATTGATGTTTTCTGAAACTCGAATGATGTTTTCTGAAATTCTATTGATGTTTTCTGAAATTCTATTTATGTTTTTTTAAATTCAAATGATGTTTTCTGAAATTCTATTGATGCTTTCTGAAATTCAATTAATGTTTTCTGAAACTGGAATGATGTTTTCTGAAATTATATTGATGTTTTCTGAAATTCTATTTATGGTTTTTGAAATTCAAATGATGTTTTCTGAAATACAATTCATGTTTTCTGAAATTCTATTGATGTTTTCTGAAATTCAATTGATGTTTTCTGAAACTCGAATGATGTTTTCTGAAATTATATTGATGTTTTTTGAAATTCTATTTGTGTTTTCTGAAATTCAAGTGATGTTTTCTGAAATTCTATTGATGGTTTCTGAAATTCATTTGATGTTTCTGAAACTCGAATGATGTTTTCTGAAATTCTATTTATGTTTTCTGAAATTCAAATGATGTTTTCTGAAATTAAATTGATGGTTTCTGAAATACAATTGATGTTTTCTGAAATACAATTGATGTTTTTTGAAAGACAATTGGAAAATGTTTAGAAAAGAACATATCATAATTTTTTCACAAATACAATCAAATAAAGTCACACCGATTTACACTTCAGCTCACACCGATGTGTTACGCTGTTTTTGCGATTGTATTGTGAAATAGAAATTTACCTCCCTGCGCGTATAGATGTTTACACATCAAAAATATGCAAGGGGCAAATCGTCGCATTCAATATCGAACAAAATCAGTAGAAATTGCATATTTTGGTTTATTATTTAAAGAAGACGGACAATCGTCAGACCTCGTTCCACTTTTGCTATTAACTATGGATAATAACTTGCTATCTGTGACAGAGTTAAATTACGCTTTGTATATTATTTGGGAAAATAAAAAAATAATTTCGATTGAAAAATTTCGATAATGAATGCGACGATTCGACCCCAGATATTTGTAAAGTGTGAAATTGGTTAAAAATCACGTGATTTTACTAAAAACCTTTTTAAACTCTACTACCGGTTACATGTGTTTATTATTTTATTTATTTATTAAAAATAATATTAAATGCAGTGATAATTGTTAAATATATATATAATAAGTTGTAGTGTTACGAATAACTTTAAATGATTGAGAAAATTAATTATAAATTTTTATAAAAATAAATGTTTAATAAAATAGCAACATTCTATATGGAATACCGAAATTAGGCCCGTTTTAGAAAAAAAGTTTTTATAACGCTATTCGCTCCCTGATTTAATCTCCTTACACTTCATTTTGTCTCCAAACACTTCCAATAAAGTGTGCCTTCATTTTATCTCCAAACACTTACTTTTGCCTAGGCTATTAATATTATAGATTTATTGTATTATTTAAAAAAATTTTGTTTTATTATGAAAAATAGTAATAACTACTAAAAATGTTTATTAATAAAAGTTGTCAATATATAATTGTGTCAATATTACTATATTGAAAAAAGAAAAAAACAGAAAAAACATTTCCAAATAGAGTAAAGACGCGGTTTTCTTTAGAACTCAAATAAAACTAAACAAAATACCGAAATATTTTGGTGCAATTCTGGAAATCATTGTGGTTTGTGAATAAAAACATCTATTCAAGCAGTAAGCGCTATCTACATGTGTATAGCAAGCAACTGCTATGTTTGTCATACTTGATGGTTGCAGTTGTATGCTATACATTCATGGCGCTTTCTGTTGGTTGATGAATCAGCTAAATAATTGTAGCTTCCATTTCCGTAAATAGTTCCGCTTCCGTAAGGGAAGTTTGTGATTTTTACCCCCCTGATCGCATAGATGTTTACACATCAAAAGTCTACCTAACTTTAATTGTTTTTGCATACACACATATGTAGAGTGACAGAAAAGTATGCATACCCCATATTTTACGTACAAAAATTACTTTTCATACTTTTATATATAACAAAAAACATTTATTTATAAAAAATTAAAGACATTCATATTCTAAACGCAGAGAAGTATACAGTGAGCAATAAAAAAGTTGTACAGTATACTTATATTTATATGTTTATGTGACATTACCTTTGAAACTATGTATGTACACTAGATATATAAAATAAAATGTTAAAATTTTCTATATTTTATTCACTTTTCAAATAGTTTTAGAAAAATTTGTTAAAATATCGTGTACTTAACAAAAATGAACAAAAACCAAAAAAAAAAAACACATTTCATGAAGTCAAAAAAAAAAAACTTGTACATTTCAAAAGTTCTTAAAAATATAAAGATTTTTCGTCATTATTTTTAAAAACTAGTATTTTGTATGATGACCCTTAAGGTGCTATTACACGATGTGTTTTTTACATATGTACTGTCACTTTTTTTATCCAAATGAAATTCCTCATGTCTGTCAAAATTGTCTTTTACATACGATTCATAATTTTTGCTATCACACGTGCATATGTATTTCCGTATGACATAACCTCTAAATTTAAACAACAGCTGATTTAATTTGTGAATTTACAAAAATTTATTGTTAAAAAAAAGTTATATATTATTTAATTGTTAATTAATATTAAACAATTTATTTTTCTTTCAATATTAATCTTTATAATTTACTCTGTTTTTCTTTTGCCACAAGCAGTGTTGTATTTTCATATGTTTGTCATGCAAAAATAGAACCTGTTCTAATTGAAAAATGTACATGTGGCTTTCCTCATGTATTGTACATAAACAATGTTTTATATGTATCACACGATGTGTACAACTTTTGTTGTGGCGAAATTTGACAGTACATATGTAAAAAAAACACCATGTAATAGCACCTTTACCAATTATAACGGCTTGTAATCTTATTGGCATTGATAATAAAAACAAATTTTGTGTTATGTCAGGTGTAATTGACGCCCATATATTTCGGAAAGGCAGTATTAAGGCCTAGTTACCCACGCGTAACGATATCGGCGGGAATCAGCTGATTCAACCTGTCTTATGAAAAACACATACAAATGCTTACTCAACGTATCGTATCGTTAGCTTCTGTTGATTTTAGATTTTCGCTACGTTTGTACGTGACATTTGTGAACAGCTGATAAAGTTTGGTTAATTTTACACAGCAACATGCTGGTTCGTTTTTCACGATTACATTTTAACAACGTGTGGGTAACTAGGCCTTTAATCTATTTTGTATTTTTAACGGTATTTTAGCTTAGTTTTGTTTCATATGGACCTACAAATGCTCGATTGGATTTACATCGGGATATTCGGGTGAATGGGGTAGCACTTTTTTACAGTTTTACAGCAGTCATTCTTAAATCTCAAACGATGAATGCTTTAGATCGTTGTCATGAACGTAGCTATAATTGTCGGCAATTTCCAATGTCGCAAATTTTTCTTTAAAATGTTTAAATAATCAAATTTATTCATCGTGCCTGCAACAAACTTAAAATTTCTAACACTATTACCTCTAATTACACCCCCAACCATAACACTGCCGCTGCTATGTTTGAACGTATTATAAACGTTTTTGGGTAAAATGCTGTACCCTTCTTTTTTCGCTCAAAACGTCGTCCATCGTATCCAAATATATTGAACTTTGACTCATCTGTAAATATCACAGAGTACGAAAACTCTAGTGGCTTCGAGACATACTCTTTTGCATACTCCAGTCGTTTCTTTATATTTGTTGCTTATAACAGAGGCTTGTTTCGAGGTTTATACCCTCGAATGCCTTCCGAAAGTAAAAAGTTTCTTAAAGTTTGTGTGTGCACCTGAATAATTCAATATTCGCTTAAGTTTTGTGCTATTTCGACTGCCGATATTTTGGAATTTTCACTAATGCTTCGAAATATTTGCCTTTGCGTTTGTAAAGATGAAATTTTGATGGCTTTCCGGTTCCACTTGGTCTAATTAAAAACCCATTTTTCTGGCACATATCAATAATGCAAAATCTTTGTCTCTTCCCAAAGATTTATAATAAATTTTTATATTTCTAACGAAGTTTGCTTTGAATCCACATCTTTATTTTTTCGCGCATAAACAATTGAAAACAAAATTGGGTTTGATAAAGGTACCTTTCCATACTGCGTAACATGAAGAGTGTACGTTTTTTTTGGTTTCATGAAATGTACCTTTTTCTTTTTTGTTAATTTTTGTTAAGAGCATGATATTTTCACAACTTTTTTAAACTATTTGAAAAGTGAATAAAATACAGAATATTTTAACATTTTATTTTACATGTGTAGTGTACATAGTTTCAAAGATAATGCAACACAAACACATGTAAGTGTACTGTATAAGTTCTATATTGGTTTACTGTACATATTTCATTTTTAAAGTTTATTAAAATAATAGAATAATAAGTTATTAATATTTGGTTGCTCCACCTTTGCTCTCTAAGACAGCGTTTAATCAATTTTTCATGGAATATACAACTTTGCTTAACGTTTCTGCGGAAATTTTGCACCATTCATTAATAAGAGCATTTTTCAGGTTCTACTTATTTTATGTAACGGTTTTTCTAATTCGGTGGTCTAATTCGTCCCATAAATTTTCTATAGAGTTTAAGTCAGGCGACTGAGGAGGAGAATGAAGCTGTTTGAGCACATTATATAACAACCACTCTCTTACAATGATTGCAGTGTGCTTCGTGTCATTGTCTTGTGGGAAGTACCAGCTTCCAGAAAGATCCATTTTGCTTACCGTACCCTTTTTATTATCTTTTAACAGGTTCAAATATGTAAAGCGATCCATCGTTGTCTCAAAACTAAATTGCCCACCCCAGCCACTTACATACAACCCCTTACCATAACAGAAGCCGCCTCCATACTTTACTGTAGGTAGCAAGTTTTTATACCCTCTACCACTATGTGGTCAGGGTTTAATGACTTGGTACTGATGTTTGTAACTACCAAAAATATTTTACCTAGACACATCTTTTATTATACCGATCGATTCAGAATTACTTTCTGAGTCGATTTAGTATAGATGTCGGTCAAATTGTACAATTTTTATTCATAGCACCCATATGAAGCTGATTCGCGATCTTCACTTAAATCTATCAAAAAAAAATAAATTATTGCATAATTTTTCTAAAATTTGGTCTGTATATGTTTTTGCACAAAATAAGTGACCGTACCAAATATGACCAGGATCGGTCCATTTTTTACCTATATAGATATAGCATCTGATATGAACTTTTTCATATCCGAAGTGCATATAAAATGCGATATTTTTTGTCAGAGAAGAAAACGGCATAAGATAACGTCACGTCAAAATAAAACCATTTATTTTAATAGTCTGAACGCTGATAATCGTAAGTGCGTGAAATTTTTAATTTTAATAAAGGTTGATTATAATATAAAACTCAGTTATTAAATTTCAAAAGTGCGTAACGTCACGCCACATTGCAAGTAAAATTTTTTTTATGTCAAATTTTCATTGAATTAAGTATTTGTGTGCCCTTAAATATTTCACATTCACGGATTGCGTTGACACACGCCGAAGGTTCTCTATTTGAACTCTTGTACGAATTAGATGCGCAGTTACCCTTTTTTAAACGCCACTTTTTTGTTAAACGTTCCAAAAAAATTATTTTAAAACAAAAACAAAAAATTTAGGCAGAAGATCTAGTCCTGCTAAATGATTTCGCAGAGAATTACAGGCTAATCTGTCAAAATGAGGTACAGAGTCCACACTTCAGTTACCGTCAAGTTACCATTTTTACTTGGGTTTCTTGGCTGAGTGGCGGAGTAAAATCCTATGCGATAATCAGTGACAAACTCAGCCACAATAAGTTTACCTGATTTTGGTTCTGAATTTGATTGCAAGGTTTTTGAATGAAATTATTTTGCAACTTCTCACGGCAAAGGTGTGAACGGTGGGATAGGAGCATCCATAAAACGAAAAGTTTAGCAGATGACAAAAACAAAAAATGTATTTTTATTTTATCAATGTGCTCGAAAGAATATCTTTGGAGTTAATTTAATGTACATTTGCTCAGACGAGTAGACAAGTTCTCTACTTTGCTAATTGAAAAGTGGAAAGAGTTGCTAAAAATCCTTGTATAGGATCAAATTCATTTCTTATCAAGCAGCGAAGACATGCAAATGCAAGCAGCTGAAACTGCATCTTGTAAATCTTAACTTGTTCTTCTAATCATAATATTGCAATAAATATATTGCACTTAAAATTTTTTTCTCAACTTATATCTAAATTTGATGTTTTATTTGCGTTAAATAATTTCTTAAAAACAATTTTAACTTAAAATTTTTTAATGGAAATTTAAGTAACGTAACGTCATGTAACGTCACGTCAGATACTTAAGTCCTAGTTAGCCACACGTTGTTAAAATGTATCCCTACCGTAAATGTAACGTTGGCAGTTAGTGCAATTATAGAACGTAAAAAACGAACGAGCATGTTGCTGTGTAAAATTAACCAAACTTTATCAGCTGTTCACAAATGTCACGTACAAAGGTAGCAAAAATCTCTTTTCAACAGAATGGGACGTTCCGTTTACGTGAGAGTTGATTTCCGTAACTGCTCTAAATGCTTTTCATGTAACAGAAACAAACAGCTGACACGTTTGGTTAAGGTTACGTGTGGCTAATTAGGCCTTTAGGCTAATAAAGAAAAAAACGAGAGCAGATTTTTAAATTTTATAACTTGGAAAAAAAAACCCTATATTATTTCAAATCCTTCGAAAAAAGTTTTATACAAAAAGTCTTGCCCAATTCGCAGAGTTTTTCAATTTTGTAAGTCAAAACCGACTTCTGTTTTTTGTAACGTAATGCCAGCGCATATTTTTCTTATATCTTTAAATTTTTGGGGTCGTTTGTTGCAAATTTTTATAATTAATATAGGTAGTGATACTTAATTACTACATATATATAAAAAACTTTTTCAAAAAAATTTGATTTATTTCATTTTTTTTTTTGTTTTTTCGTACAAATGCCACGTCACGCCACATTGGAAATGTCAATATACTTTAATTAAATATTTAATTTTTTTTGTAATGCAAATGACTCTGAAAATTATTAAAATATTCGTGGAAAATGAGTCGAAACGGATCAGAAAAGCGGGAAATAAAAAACTTCATGGAGAGTCATAAAAGAGTCAATAAGAGTCACTGGTAGGGTATCATTTTCTCCCGACAAAAGAATCTTTCATGATCAGAAAATGAGTTCATTTAATTTCATAACTGCTGACTGGGTATATAACTCTAATACTCAGCAAAAAAAAAGTGAAGTGCTTCAAAACACACTACTTTATTTGCGTGCCAATTAAAAAGTTTAAATAGTTGGTTAATAAATATAAAAAAATAACGAAAATAAAAATAAATTTAAGCTCTTCCCAATAGTCATCGTTTGGGGGTATATTCCAACGTAAGGATCCCTACATAACCTATGCCTTCGCAAGTGGGGTTAGGGAGAGTTATTTGATTTCAATCCTTAAAACTATCAACCACATTGGCTATATAATATAACCAGAAAGCATGCATTTACGCGTGCTGATCAGCACCCACGCGGATCGAAAAACAACCACCAAAACGTGTTATACCTCACCCAGGAGGTAAAAGAAACGACGAAAACGAGATATATTCGATGAAACGCAAATTACTGCAGAAAACATGAACCACGAGGCTCACAAAATAAAAACTGCAACGTTTTCCCTTTACCCGGAGGATTGACGCGAGGAAAACGTTGTTTATTCGTTGAAGAGTAAATTACTGATGGAATAAAGTCATTAAGAACTAATTTATCACAAATGCTTTAAATTGCAATAAAATCTTATATATTAAAAGAATTTATGAATAAACTTTGCATTCATTCATATTATAAAAATTAATATAATATAATACTAGAGGACTCCTGCTGCTCCGCAGCATTATATTATATTATATTAATTTTTATAATATAATACCAAAATTTGCCAAGAGAAGTTAACGTACAGTAATGCCAAAATATGCCAAGAGAAGTTAACGTACAGTAAAAGTAAAGTTGATTGTCCACGCATAACTTTCCTCAAACCCAACGAATTTGCCAAGAGAAGTTAACGTACAGTAATGCCAAAATATGCCAAGATAAGTTAACGTACAGTAAAAGTAAAGTTGATTCTCCACGCTTAACTTTCCTCAAACCCAACGAATTTAAGCAGTTAATAGCTCAAAAGAAGGAGCTTGAACCACTGAGTGTTCTTAGACCTATGTCAACAGCCTGCGTTAATTAGAACTCTAGTTATAGAGGTTTGAGAGAAGAAAAATATTGAAAAAAAACCTTGAATGCAAAGTTTATTCATAAATTCTTTTAATATATAAGATAATGCTGCGGAGCTAGTATTATTTAAAATAAAACTACTGTTAATCATTCGAAAATTCAAAATAAATGAAACAAAATAAATAAAACAGCCAAACAAAAAAAATTATGAAAAATTTTGACTTTTACCATGAGAGGTCATATTAAGGTCAAACGTGTAAATAAAAAATTTATTTCTTTATTTTAGAAAATTGTCCTCACTGGTAAACATTTTACATATGACACTGTTTAAAAGTAGTGATGCGTGGTCGAAATAAATAGCTGTGGTTATTTTCAATGTGGTCGTGAATGGACATTCTAGTGTATTTTTTTTTTTGAATTTTTTTTTTTTTGTTGAACTTTACACAGTCACACTGTGATGGAATAGTAAATAATTTTAAAATTAAGAATCTAAATTTTACCAAATGCTTATGCTAAAAGAAATAACATAATTATAAAAAATGAAAAAACTGTCTTAAAGTGAGAATAGCATTTATAAAAATATAGAACAGAGATTTTATAAAACATAAACAGAAAATAGCTTTAAATTAATATTCTCGCCCCACATGGTGGAGCCTTATAGTAAATTTATATGATGACTTTTTCTCTTTTGAAGTTGCTACATAAATTGGTGTCTATTTATATGAGGCTGTTGGATTGCAACTACGCTTGACTACTTCGTCCGCAACAATTTATGATTTTTTTTTAAGATTTACAAAAATAAAATATGGAAAATTTCAATAATGAAATTTTTGAATAACGAAATTTTGGATTTAATTATTTTGTGCACATTTTATATACATTTGTATGTATGTGAATATAATTTGTCAGAATCCCACTGTTGCTAAGTAAAATCACCTAACTTTAAAAGTATACCAATAAAATAACTTAATTTCAGAAAACGATATTTTTTAACAACGCCTACAAACACGAAAGGCAGGATTTTTCGTAAGCTAAGCGCACCGGTAAGTGAGTAGGTAGCGTGTTCGCCTATCATGCGGGGGTCGTTGGTTCGATTCCCACCAGAGGTTTTGGTCTGTTGCTGCAAAAAAAAACTAGCCAAATTAGAATCTGCAGACAAGCCACTCGTCTTCGCGGAACTAGGCTTAAAGAAAAAAAAAAAAAAGTACGCACCGTGTAAAAACTATTTCAAATACCAGCAGACAAGATAGAGTTCCTGATTTGAATTCAATTAGTCAATTTAACACATTTTTAAATAAAAAAATGCATTTCTAGGAATTTATTAGTGATAAAAAAAAATCAAAACAAATTCCAAAATAAATGCAAAACTTGTTCATCTTAAAATTTTCTATTTAAAGAGTAAAGAGTATGACTCCATACCCCTAGATATTTAAAAATTGGTAACGAACCGATTATCTGGATTTATCAAATATTATTCATGTCATAATAGTGTTAATCTTAATTTTCAATGCATTATTTTAGAAACATGCAGTATCGGATAATCGCTTAGTCTGCATTCAGCCAACAATATCTACGATATGGTATGTGATAATGAGTGTTGGTGGTTGGCGGCAATGATCTCATTCTTACATTATTTCTGTTGCAAGCCAACCAAATGACAAATTTTATAAAGGACGCCAAAAAAATTCAAATAAATACAAGAAAAGATAATAAATGTTTTTTATGCAGTTTGTTTTGAATTTAAAATTCGTTAGAAATACTGAAATGAAAAATAAGAACTGAAAGACAGACAATTAGAGAACAAAAAGATGTCGTAAGTGATTACGAGATTTTTTTTTTAATAAGAAAAAAATTAAAAATTTGTAAAAACTCAAAATAATTTTTAAAATTGTTATTTTCCTAATTGCATTTGAAAATGAACATGTGCGCATGTAGTTTGTTATTCGTTTTAGGTATACTAAGGAAATAGGCAAAGCAAAATATCCAGAAAATTTCTACGTAACAATTACATCCAGTAATTTTTTATGGATGCTTGACCTTCAGCTACAAATAATAATAAAATCATACAATTCAATATATTTCCATAATTTCGAATTTCTAAACGAACCTAATATGTATTTGACCCTGTTTTTTGTAATAATGTTATTTCAACTTACTTTAGGATCCTTATCATAATAGTTTTGTTGTGTACGAATCCAACGTCCAACCATGTTATCCTTAACGGTATTGGCTAAGGCAAAGTAATAATCGCGTAATGTGGCCACATTACGATCCTTAACCAAGGTGTAGTGCAAATGACGATTGAAATTCTTTTTCACTTCGGTCACATTGCCCACCTCTGCAATACCGCGTACCGAGATTTGCTTTCGCCTATCAGCATCTGATTGTGGTTTGGACATTTTTTTTTTTTTTTTATTATTTTAATAAACTCTTAATATTTTAAGAATTTTTATTAAATGTTTTGTACAACTAAAAACACTTTTTGGTTATACTGGCTTTCGGTGCCTTTTTTAGTTTATATATATATGGATTTTTATTTATTAATTACTGCACTACCAAACCAAACGTTAGACAGACGACAACCGAGTGAACACAACAACGAACAACAACCGTTTGCCACGAATTCTGGAGTACTTCTCATTTGTAGGTTTTCAAATTTAACAAACTAGAATTCATTTTGATATTTTTATAGCAAAACAAAACTCCTGTTTTTTTTTTTAAGAGAAAGAAAGTTACTGAGTGCCACTCTTTCATGTTTCTATACACTTTATATATTCTCTCATTTTAAAAACTGGATTGTAAAAAGTTACTATTACAAACACTTTTACTATGTTTCTGTCATTAGTTCTCTCTTAATAATATGATTTTTATGTTGTATTTGCTTTAACATGCTTAACTTTAAGATTTTTTTTACTCATACTCGTACTCTTTATATGCATTTTAACGTTCACCTTGTCGGAAGGTCAAACATGCGTATATGTCGTTTATTGTTTCATCATAAATTCTCTCACTCCCTCGTTCATCTTTTATAGAACTTATACATTTGTCTGGCTCCCTCTTTATATGCCGGTGTGGATACATATACAATAGAAACAAACATGTTTTATTTCATTTTCTCTTTAAACAGCTGTTTGTTTCGTTGGGCGTGGGATGTGGGAGGGTCATAAAGTCAGTTGACATACTTTGCCGGTTTAATGGTTTTACACCAGATGGCATTGGTTCAATTTCACAATGAAAGTGTCACTATTTAATATTTCAATAAATCTGTAAGAAGTAAGCTTCCATTATAATCAACGAAGTATATAAAAATTTTAGAATTCACACACTTTAAATTTGAAAAAATTTGGTAAGTAAGAAATATTAAATTTTAATTGTGCACCTTTAGCTCTAACTTTACAATGTACCAACGAAAATATAAATTGCATGAAATTATTAGAATATGATTAAAATTGTTGTGTTTGGTTTAGCATTTTGTTTTGCAAATGTGGTAATCCAAATAACAAACAAAAAAAGTTTCAATAAAGCTCAAAAAGTATTTTTTTAAATTATTAACTTTACCAAAATTTGGTTGTTTAATTTCTGAAATAAAAATTTCAAATTAAATTTTTTTTTTAAGTTTTATACTTGTTTTGAATTTCCCATTTTCCACAGGTAAATTTTAGTTTCGAAACTTTTATAGAATTTCATTTCAGAATTTCGTTAACGTTTCCACAGACAAATTTTTGTTTTGAAACTTTTGGTTAGAAGAATGGAAATAAGAAGAAACTTCAACAATTTTTTTGCTTGTTTAACAATTTTTAAAAAAGAAAAACAAAATATTAATATAATAGTTAAGGGAATTTTTTGGTTTAATTATACCCTCCACACCACTGGGAAGAGGGTATATATAGGTTTGTCATTCCGTTTGTAACACATTGCAATAAATTCCGGAGACCCCAAAAGCATATATTTTCTTGATGCTTATAACAAGGGAAGTTAATTTTTTCGGTGACGGTCTGTCTGTGGAAATCACGATCACGCCCTCAATATCTAAGCTGGACCGTTCGTTTTTGTATAGAATCGTTTATTAATATCCCAAAGGAGTTGTTATTTAAAACTGTCAAAATCGGTTAAAAGGGTCACGAGATATTAATGAAAATTTTAAAAAAGTCTTGAAAAAATTAAAATTTACAGTGTTTGTTGTTTTTCTTAATATAAGTGGTATATGTTGTATTTCTTCGTCATTGTAGTTGTGTGTATATTTATACTGCACGTGTCACAATTGGCAAGTATTAGCATATATTTTTATAACCTCCAGAGGGTATATATAGGTTTGTCATTCCGTTTGTAACGCATCGAAATAAATTCCGGAAACCCCAAAACCATACATTTTCTTGATCATTATAACAAGGGAAGTTTAGTTAACGATGACCATCTGTCCGTCTTTCTGTGGAATTCATGATAACGCCGTCAATATCTAAGCATGACCGTTCGTTTTTGTATAAAATCGCTATTTAAAATCGTCTAAATCGGTTAAAAGAGTCACGAGATATTAATGAAACTTTGAAAAAATTAAAATTTTCAGTCTGTTTGTTGGTGTTTTTTTCTTAAGATATGTTGTATCTATAATATTAATAGGCAAGGCGGTTTCTTGTGACCGATGTAAGTTTCACAGTTTTACCCAGATTTTGACAAAAAATTTATCATTTGAAAGGTATTTTTTTAGTTGTTATCCAGATTTACAGATTTTTCGCTTAAAGTTGCTACTAACACATACATAAAATTATACAATGCTATGTGTGTGCTTATTAAAATTGTTAATGTGTTTGTGTTAATGTGTTGAGTTTGTTTTCTTCATTTAAAATAAGTTTAATTGTGAAGCATACCTTTGGGTCTTTATTAAATGAAAAAATTAAATTTCTTAGAATTTGCACTCGCATTTCGAGTGCTGGAATCTGCTAGTATGTTGTAATTCTTCTTATTGTTGAAGTCATTGCAGTCATTGTTGAAGTCGTGCAGTGTATATTAATACTGCACGTGTCACATTGGCCTAAACAAGGATTACCAAATATTTTGTATCGTTAAAAATTAAATATTAAAAATTAATAAAAAATTAAAAATAAAAATGTAAAAATTAAAAATGAAAAGTTAAAAATTAAAAATGAAAAACCAAAGATGAAAAATTCAAATTAAAAAATAAAAATCTAAAATACAAATTTAAAAATTCAAAATCCAAATTTACAAATTAATTAAAAATTTTAGTTTCATTTTTTAGTTTCTTACCTGTTTTTATTATTTTTGTTTTTTTTTTTTGTATTAAATAAAATTATTTTAAAATTTCCTTTAATTTGTAGCCAAGTATTATTCGAATTTTTATTTTTTAATTATCGTATGACTTTTAAGGTCTCAAAACAGGCTTATAGGTTTCAAACCTTGGGCATTATTATAATGCCGGCTGCGTTAAATAATGAATATCATTGGTGTTCTATGAAGTACTTAGAGGTTTTCTAATCTAGTAAAAGAAAAATAATTACATTTTTCAAATAGCAATTAATTCTTTTTGAGGATCATTGATTTTTATAATAGAAATTGACCAACAAGAAAACCAATAAACTTTAAATTTAATTGGTATTCGGATTTAATATTTCAGTATCGGCAAAAGTTTCAAAGTTTTCGGCACAGCCGAATTTTATACTCTTACTTGTTTAAAAATACAAAATGAATAATGAAAACTGAAAAATTAAAAATAAAAAATATATATTAAAAATGAAAACTGAAAAATTAAATATTAAAAATTAAAAGTTAAAAATTAATAATTAAATATTAAAAATTTTAGTATCTTATCTGTTTTTATACCCTTCATACCACAGTGGCAGAGGGTATATGTATATAGGTTGGTCATTCCGTTTGTAACGCATCGAAAAACTAATTGTCGACCCCATAAAGTATATATATTCTTGATTCTTATCACAGCTCGAGTCGATATAGCGATGTCCGTCTGTCTGTTGAAATCACGTTCATTCACAAAATAAACCTTTCACCTGGGTAAGGCTACGATATCATTTGCCATTATTCCCACCAGGTTTATATTTAAACTGGGGTAAATCGGGCATCATTGTGATGAGATATGAGCAAAAATTTGTAAACACCTCTAAAAAACCAGTGTGTTTGTTGTAATATTTTAGTGGTTAAACATAATTGTTGTACAACATTCACAGTTCAAAAAAAGCCACAAAAATTACGCAATCAACACAACACTTCATGATAATATCAATTTAGCGTCGAGGTGATATAAAGTCCACTCAATGTGATGACTTCAAAGTGACGACGACGACGACTCACATAATAGGGGTGATAATAACGCCGACTGAGTTAAATAATATTCTATGAAGCATTTAGGGAACTTATAGGTTTTCTGCTCTAGTAAAAGAAAAATAATAAAATTTTTCAAATAGTAATTAGTTCTTTTTGCAGAAGACATTATCATTATTTTTTATAAAAAGAAATTTAATAGAAACTGGCCAGAAAGAAAAACAATTAACTTTAAATTTAATTGGTATTCGGAATTAATATTTCAGTATCGGCAACAGTTTAAGTGGTAGCCGTACCCAATATTGGGTGTATTAGATGCAGGTGGAGGGTATCAAAAAATTCGGCACAGCCGAATATAATACTCTTACTTGTTTTTTACTGAATACCTGGCTACAACGAATGTGTAAATTTGTGTAAAATTTGCCTATGGAAAAGTGGACTAATGAAATTTAGCACAAGAAACAGCATTAACACATACATTCCCAAACGAAGAATCATTTGATTACGATCTTGTAGGGCTTTAAAAAAAACTCATTGATTTTGAAGAAAATAGCTTCAGAAAAAATATTTTTACAAATACTTAATATACGTTAAAAGTATATCAATTTTTTTTATCGATTCGATATTTAACGAGTCACATCGTGCTAAATTTCGAACTATCATAATTAATTCCGATGCGTTGGTCAAGCATGACCGGTTTTTTTCATGCAGAAATGGCTGAAAAATAAAAGTGCATTTTATTCAAATAAATGAAGTTTTTTTGCAAATGATTAACTTTAACCAACAAAATGTATCCTTAGCATCTATTCTCAGTTATATTAATTTACCAACATTTTGATTGTACCAAAAAATCTTAACTATAAAAAAGACCATGTTTACTTAAGAATTCATATTGCAAAAATCCATTCAACATTCTTTACACTTTGCTGAGGTTTAAAAAACTGCAATCAGCTTGCAAGACTACAACTTAGAAAATATAATAATAATTCTTCTGTGATATTACCTGCAATAAAAAAATTTTATATTTTTTTTTTTGTTTGTATTTATTGACTTTTATATATATATTTTTTTTTAAGATTTAAATCGATTTTATTTTTTTTACGACTATTTTTTATAAGACTGCTTGCTGCAAATCAACATAAATTTTACATCTTCGATTTTTTTTTTTTTTTTTTGTATAAAGTATTTTCAGATTTAAGAAATTTTTTAAAAATCTATTTCGTTAGAAAGAAAATACAAAACTAAACTAAAGGATGTAACACATCGTACTTTAAGTGATAAAATATGTTTATGAGATTTTTAGGATGATATTAATTTCTTATTGTACACGGAGACAAAAGCTAAATTTTAATTAAATTTCGAAACATTATTTCAGTAATTTATGAGTTTCTCAGGAAAATTTCTTTTTAAGCTTTTTAAAGCATACTTCTAAGCGAAAATTAATAAAAAAAAAAGTAAAGAATAATTTTAGGTTTGATTATTTGAAATTCGTTTTAAAAATTTTATGCTAAACAAAATTTCTTTTCAAAAAACATATAGTCGATAACATATTTTGTTAAGGCATTTTGATGATTACAGAGTAAAATAAAACAAATTTGCAACTTATCAAAGGCAAAGGCATATGTCTGTTATGTGGTTTGTATGCTTTATTAACTAACATTTATTAATATTTTTCGGTTTGAATAAGCATTTTTAAAATTAAAAGTTTAATACATCCAAATTTTTATATAGAGCATTGATGTACATTTTATACTACCTGTTAAACATTGTTGGACATTTTTTTTTTTAAACTTTAGTTTATAATAAAAAAATTTTTTGATATTTTTTATATATATTTTTTAAGTTTTAAAGATTTTTATTTATTTTTTTTTTTGTTTTTTCTTCATTCTTGGTTTTTGTTTCAAGTAAATGTAGCTAGCTAAATAGCTTAGTAATGATGTTATATAAATATATAATAAATTTAAGTCTTCTTGAACTAAAATATTAAGCTACAATTATCCAACAAATCATTCAACAAATAAAGTGGCGAATTTATTATAAATTATAAAAAAAAAATAGAAAATGAAAAATAAAAGCTAAAAAATAATAACAGCTCGAAATTGCATTGTTTTTCCTTCTTAAAAAAATGTTTCTTTCTTTTCTGTTCTGTGCAAATATTTAGGAAATACATTCGTAAAAATTAATCATATTTGTTTTATAAAAAAAAACATAATTAAAAAACTAAACATATTAGTATTTTAGTAACATCAATAATAAATCATCCGTATTAATGTCAAGAATCATTACTGCAATAACAAATGATAAAAAATAAATAAAATTTTTATTAGTTCAGAAGAGATTATTTTCTTATCCAAAATATGGTTGTCTAAGAGGTTGTATAAAGAGGAGTTTTGAAAATAAGTTCAAACAAATTCAAGTTAAAATTTCGTTTGTTTGTTAGGTGCTTCCAATAATTTTGTTAAGTTTTTGTTTTGTAACTGTTTGAAGATTGTGTGTTTTTTATTTATTATAATTTATTTTTTATGTTAATTAAATTGTATGTTGGTTTGTCTCTTCTTGAAATGTTGTTGGTATTTATGTTTTTCTAATATGATGAGTTCTTATTTGTTTTTTTTTTTTAGTTATTTTGGATTTTATCTTACTTAACACAAAGAAAAAAATTAATTCGCAATTAGATAGAAATTTGCGTTATTTGTGTCTTCTTTACGACTAAACTTGTTCATACAAATCTATTTTGTTTACAACATGGTTGGATGTTTGTTGCATTTTTTAATTTACTTGTCCTTATCAGTTTCTTCAGCAGCAACGGGCTTCTTGTTGCCAATAGGAATTGCTACTTTGATTCTAAAAAATGGAGGAAAAAAACAACAATTGTCACAAAAACGATTTTACACATATAAATATGTCGTGTTTCCTACTTTTCGGTAACTTCAGCAACTTTGCTTCTGGCCAAATCCAAATAAGTATCAATCGATTGTTTGTTGTTTTCATACACCTTGGGCAAGGTGAACAAGGAGACAAAGGCTTTATAGTAAAGAGAAACAAAAGAATATTAATAACAAAACAAATATGCAAGTAAGTTTTGAATCAAAAATACAATTCGAGATTTAGACGACAAGCGACAAAAAACACAGCCTAGGGCCAAATCACCGCATTCGATGTCGAATAAAATCAATCGAAATTTCATATTTTGGTTTATTATCAAGGTTCAGAAAATACACACATGAAACACACAATGTTCTGTTCAAAAGCAGCCAACACATATCTTTATTTTCATATCAATTATGTGCGTTTCTAAATTTTCTACGGTGCCCAACACAACCATGACTGTGTTCGTTTTAATATTTCGTTATTTACACGAACATTTTTGTATCACATACTTTTTGTTTCAATCACACATAAAGCACACATTTTTGAGTGTTGCTTTATTTGAAGTTCATGTTCTGGTACGTGTACTGAAAAAAAAAACACAGAACATGTACAATAAACAGGTTCGAGTTCAGTTATATTTTAAGTCGTGTTGTGGCTCGTGTAGTGAGAAAAAACAGAACATGTACAATAAACAGGTTCGAGTTCAGTTATATTTTAAACACGACTTAAAATTCGATAACGGTTGCAGTGATTTGGCCCCTGTTCTAAGCTGAAAGTATTTATTTCACAAACACTTTAAAATTAAAACCGAATAAAATCAATTTGGCTTTATTAAATTTGCTAATTTCATTCTATTAACTTTACTGCATAATTTGTTTATATTTTTAATTGGAAAAAGTTGATTAAATTATTCGCATCACCATTACTCAATCATTTATGTATTTAGTTTCCATATGAAAATGCGCATCATATAAATGATTTTTTTGTTATTTCAGTGTTTTCTTTGTCCTCATTGTCGGCGAGCCGAATTGTTATCAGTATTTATATATTATTTTCATATCTTACCTAAAATAACCAATGTCATGCCATTGAACCAAGCTCCAATATAAGTCATTACCCATAGAATAACACCGAATTTAATGGAATCGACTAAATCTTCGACCAAGAATAATCTTCTCAATTCAGCAGTGAAACCATTTAAATGAGCAACAGCAACACCAGCAATATTTTGAGTTTTTTCTTGGGATAATGTTAAATCGATTTCCAAGTATTCTCTGGAAATAAACAAATGGAAGAAATTTATTATATAAATCATGATTACTAAAAAGAATATAAAGATATAAAACTTACTTGAAGGGATGGCCATCTGATGTCTTTTGTATGGCTTGCATAACGGATTTATAGATTCTGAATGCAATGGCGCCAGTCAGTAACATCAATGACAAGTAGGCGAATACACTGATGACAGAAAAACATGAAATGGCCAACAGTGTCACAAGACCAGCACCAAAAACAATACCAGACTTTTTCACATCGCGCCAGTAAATAAGAGACTCCACTAAAAATTAAATTATAAAGAAGAAAACAATTGGCTAATTAATTAAAATGTTATACTTTAAGACATATGATGATAGATTTATAAAAAAACTTCTATTTTAAAGATTTTCTAAACAAAACTAGCAGACAAAATTAAAAATAAAATGACAAATCGTACGTAGGATTCTTTAAAAATGACAGATATGCAGACATAGGTTCAAATTAGAATTTTTCTGCGCTATATAAATTCCATAATAACTATACATAGGATTTTTGATCTCCATTTGTAAGTAAAAAATAAATTTAGTGCAATTGTTTAGAATCGTCGAATTTGTTTAACCGGCAATTACACTTTTTTTTTTTACAGAAAAACTTTAATAAATCATTGATATCACATCAAAAGTTTTCACATATTCAGAAGATCCCAAAAATAAATACCGCATAAGAAATATGAAAAATTAACACAAAATATCCGAAAAGAAATTAAAAAAAAATACAAACACAGCACACATGCCCTATAAAAAACTATACACTCAAATTTAAATTATGCAATCTGAAGACATTTTATCTTTAATAAATATACTCAAAATTGTTTAAAGATGAAATTTAACGTAAATCAAAACTATACACATTTTTTTCTAATTAATTAACACAAAATTACTTTTAGAATTTATTCGTTTAATGCACTTTTATATATATGTATGTATGTAAAAAATTTAAATAATTTTATTAAACTAAAAGTAACGATGCGCGATCGTTGGTGATCACAAAAATAATTTTAAATGCGTACAAATGAGACAATACTGAGTGACTGACGTTGTTACTTTTACTTTATTAATAAAAAAAGAAAAAAAGAGAATTATTTCGAAAAAGATTTTTACTTTGAGAATTTTTAAAAATACACAAACTTTTGTTGTTTTTTCTTTAGAACATTTAGGATGAATTTTTATTGTGGTATGAGGGGGTTAAAAGCGTGGGGTATTTTCCATAAAATTAAATAAAGAAAAACAGATTTTGTATAGGATTATTTAAAAAAAAAAAAAAAAACAATAATTTTTATTTGTTTCTTAGTACAAAGAAAAATAAAACAATTAAAGCATCATACGAATTAATTGATAGCAAAATAAACAATGGGAATTTGTTTCATTTACATGTTATAGAAGAAAGCTATTGAAAAATCCGCCAAAAATATAGTATGTTTAATTATAAGTAGCGGAAATAACACTTTTTGCTTGTTAAGAGACCAAAAAAAAAATAATTAGTTTTTAAGACCCAGTTTTTGAGATATCAGTTAAACCTAATTTTGTTAAACCCAGAATTTATTCATCAATTCCTTTATGAATTTGGATATGTCTGAAAAAATTAATTCTCGGTTCTGGGTTGTATAAAATATTTTTCCTTTTCAAAGAAATTGAAATGGAAGCGACATTTTCTCACTTTTCGTGAAAACAGGAGATGAATTTCATATCACTGAGCCAACAAAAACGAAGCAAGTATATGTCTTTATTTATTTTATTTTATTTGAATACAAAATGTGTTTAGGAAAAAAATAAATGTTTTAAACCAAAAGTATCTATCTAACGGGTGATCCAAGTAGAGGTACTTTTTTTAATAGCCTTTTTTTGACAGATCACGTGTGAATCGTGTCATGCTGCCATGTTATTTTTGTTTAGTATTGTTTGGCATTTCATCATGGAAAGACTTACGCCTGAACAACGTTTACAAATCGTTCAACTTTATTACGAAAATTCAGGTTCTGTGAAGAATGTGTTTCGTGCACTTCGCTCAACTTATGGTCAACATAATCGTCCTACTGAGCATACTATTCGCAACACCATCACCCATCTTGAGACCCAGCATTCATTATTGGATAATATTCGACCGAATAGACCACGTCCAGCACGCAGTGAAGAAAATATAGCGGCCGTAGCTGAGAGTGTACACGAAAACCGTGGAGAGTCGATTCGGCGCCGTTCGCAGCAACTCGAACCGTTATCGTGCCATGATAACCGACTATTTGATGCCTGAAATTGAAAATCGTGATCTCGGGGACACATGGGTAAATCAATGGATTTACTGAGAGAACATCGGTGACCAGATAATTTCACGTTTTGGGCCGGTCGATTTGCCACCAAGATCGTGTCATATCACACCGTTAGACTTTTTCCTGTGGGGATATGTAAAGTCTAAAGTTTATGCGGACAATCCCGCTTCAATTCAGACCTTGGAGCAAAACATCACGCGTGTCATTCGCCAGTTACCAGTCGAAATGCTCGAACGAGTCATCGAAAATTGGACTCAACGGATGGACCATCTGAGACGTAGCCGCGGCAAACATTTGATAGACAATCTTCAAAAAATAAATGCCAAATGTTCTTTCAAATGATAATAAACATTCCCCATTATATTTGAACTTTCTGTGTTTATTCCTTTAAAAAAGTAGAGAATCTCGAAATGGATCACCCTTTATATTCGTGTTTGCTTGATTTTAAAACATTTGCTTATTTTACAAATATTTACTTATTTTTATCGCTTAAAAAAAAAAACAAATGTTTAAATAAAAAAATTGTATTTTCTAACGTTGTTGCCCTGAAAACAAGATTTGTATTCAATGGAAGTCTACATTAAATTTACCTCTTTCTCCACTAACTGAACGTGAATATCGGCCGTTGTTATAATTATTATGCTAAATATTTTGATGAATTTGTAGCTTTTATTTCAAAGCAACTATACTACCGCCATAATTCTGAAGTAAAACGCAGTGCCCGGAGAGATAAACGCAATTGGATCAACAACATAGCTAAAGAACTTCAAGTATCGGCTGAAACCCATCGTGTGAGGGACATTTAAAGGGTTTTTCAACAGGGACGCTAAAAAAGTAGAAAGACAGGGACAGCAATCGACGCCATATTTCTTGCCGCTCTTTTGACATTTCTCTTCAGTAAGGTTTGCCATTTCATGATGGAAAGATATACGAGCCAACAACGAGTCGAAATTATTAAAATTTACTACCGAAATTCGGAGTCAGTGGCCTCAACGTTAAGAGCGCTACGTCCAATTTATGGTCGTCATAATCGTCCTAGCATATCAACAATTGAGCGTCTAGTGGAAAAATTTGAATCCGCAGGTACAGTACAAAATGTTCCCATGCCAGTGAGACAAAGAAGTGCCCGTAGTGTCGAGAATATTGCTGCCGCTGAGGCTTCAGTTGAAGAAAGCCCAAATGTGTCTCTCACACGTCGTTCTCAAGCGTTGGGCATCTCTGTGACGTCGTTGTGGCGAATTTTACGAAAAGATCTTGGCCTACATCCTTACAAGATCAAATTGACGCAAGAAGTGAAACCGCTTGACCACCAGATGTTCGTCGTATGTTCGTGAATTGGGCTGAGCAACAACTTGAAAATGATTCGGATTTTCATCGAAAAATCATCATCAGCGATGAGGCCCATTTCTGGCTGAATGGCTTCGTCAATAAACAAAATATGCGTTATTGGTCAGACAGCAATCCACACGTACTCCACGAGTCATCATTGCATCCCGAAAAAATTACGGTTTGGTGCGGATTATGGGCCGGCGGCGTCATTGGGCCGTACTTCTTCCGTGATGATCAAGACCGGCACGTTACTGTGACTGGGAATCGATATCGTTCAATGATAACCGAATATTTTTGGCCCCAATTGGATGATATGGACTTGGAGGACATGTGGTTCCAACAGGACGGCGCCACAAGCCACACAGCGAATGTCACAATCAATTTATTGGAAACCAAGTTTGGAGAACGTGTTATCTCACGAAATGGTCCAGTCGATTGGCCGCCTCGGTCGTGCGATTTGACGCCGTTGGACTAATTCTGTGGGGCTACGTCAAGTCTATGGTCTATGCCAACAAGCCAGCGACGATTGATGAACTTCGTACGAATATCGAACGTGAAATTGCAGCAGTATCGGCCGATTTATGCTTGAAAACCGTCGAAATTTGGGTTCAGCGTCTGGACTTCTGCAAGCGTGACCGTGGTGGCCATGCAAAAGAGATCGATTTCCATATATAATGGGTACGTTCGATGCCATTATATATGGAATAAAGAATTTCATTGGTATCCAAAACGGTTTTTTTATTTAAAAAAACTTTTGTAGCGCTTTTATTGAAAAACCCTTTATATGTCTGTCAACAAGCTGACAAATCGAAAACGACCAGAAAGCCTTTAAATAACGATTTGGGAGAACTTATAACATCGAAAACCCAACAGGTTACACTATGGGAGAGCTTCTACTTCGGAATGCTATCAACATCAACTGCTCAATGTCAACCCATTTGCGGATGCTTCACATATACCAAATGCCGACATCTCTACTGATTGCCCTGAGATAAGTGAAATTAGCGAATCGATAAGATCTCTCAAACCAAGCAAATCTTCTGGTTTGGAGAATATCCCTCCAGAACTGCTTACAGCCGACCGAACAACCAGTGCACGACTAATGGAACGCATTATTAGGGCGTTTTGGGCCCATGAATCTTTACCGGACGAGCTGTCTGATGGAATCATTATAAATCATCCCAAAAAAGGTGATTTGACCAACAGGAAGAATTGGAGAGGCATACATTTGTTAAGCATGGTAATTATGGTAATAATATAAACAAAAGACTCTCGACAACAATTTCCCCATCACTCAGAAATGGGCAAACTGGCTTTCGCTCCGGAAAATCTTGTGTTGACCAAGTAAACCAAGGATTATCGTTGAGCAATCAGTGGAATGGAGATCACCATTATACCTCATTTTTCTAGACTTTGAGAAGGCCTTTGACATACTAAACCATAACGCTATATGGAACTCGCTGGTTTGTAAGGGTGTCCCTGAAAAATTAACACGGCTAATCAAAGCCCTGTACAAGAATGTCCCTTGCCGGGTGTTGCATGAAAAACAATTGAGCAACAGGATCACGGTGAAAACTGGAGTTAGAGAAGGTTGTGTCTTATCGCCTCTACTTTTTAAATGCGTCCTCGATGCTGCGATGCAGAAGGCAACTAGCCATCATAAAAGAGGTATTCAGCCCAATTCTAAACAAAAATTCCGCATGAAATTTCTCACTTCTCCCTTTTCCCCTATTATGAATAAAAATTCCTTCGGAAAAAAATTCGATGGGAAAAAAGTAGTTATTCTCAATGCACTTGAATTTGGTTTTTCCCTCAAAAAATTTCCCTAGCAGAACAGACGGAAGTTTATATAAAAATGTAAGAAGTATTTTGATAAAACAAAATTTAAATAAAAAAATTAATTATTACTAGAGGACCCCTGCTGCTCCGCAGCATTATATTATATTATATTTTATAATATAATACCAAAATTTGCCAAGAGTTAACGTACAGTTAACGTACAGTAATGCCAAAATATGCCAAGAGAAGTTAACGTACAGTACAGTACAAACCCAACGAATTTAAGCAGTTAATAGCTCAAAAGAAGGAGCTTGATCCACTGAGTGTTCTTAGACCTATGTCAACAGCCTACGTTAATTAGAACTCTAGTTATAGAGGTTTGAGAGAAGAAAAATATTAAAAAAAAAACTTGAATGCAAAATTTATTCATAAATTCTTTTAATATATAAGATTATTAATCTTGTAGGCTGAAGACCACAAATAAAGCCAAACTTCAACTTATGTTAACTTTAATGAGAGTCAATTCAGGCATTGATTGTGTTTTCCATAGATTCAGCCCGCAATTGACTTCTAGCAATCCTTTAGCCATTTCATTGTTGTTGTTTTACAACACCAATTTCCTCCACGACTGCTCGCATCACAGCTATGCTATTCATTTTTTATTTAATTTTTCTTTAAAATAAATTTATTTTCGTTGCACACACAAAAAAAAAAAATAGAAAATTAATTGTCAAAAAGCAAAACAACTGGCTTCGAAATTCGATGATGCCACTTATTAATTATTTTGTCCACGCGGAATTTATAATTGGAGGATTTTTTTCTCGAGAAAAGTATTTTCCGTGAGAAAGAAATTCCTTGAGAATAATCGTAATTGGGCTGATTATGTTAGAATTACAAGGACGGTTGGAGGACTTAGATTATCCCGATGACATATGTCTGCTTAGCCACTCATTCTCAGAGATGCAGTCGAAAATTTCCACCATCAGTGACATCGCAAAATTGGTTGGGCTAAAGATAAATATACCCAAAACAAAATCGCTCCGTATCAATAGCAACACAGATCGCCATTTCTACGTATTTAGATCGTGTTGTAGATGAATTTGCTCGCAATAAATCTTAAAGCTTAAGAAAATCTTTACATCATCGGCATACATAAGAACATTTGAGGATTTTATTACACTTGGTAGATCATTTATAAAAAGAGTGAACATCATAACTCGTTCCTGATCATGTGAAATAAAAAAATCAAAATGCGTTTAAAAGGTGACATGTTTCCTGAGGTAGTGACGAAGAGTTTTTTCAATTTTTTTTTTTGTTTGGCAGCATTTTGAAGTGAAAAACACGATTTTTGCTATAAAATTTCGGGAATTTTTTTTAAAAATGGGGAAGGGAATGGAAAATAAAAAACTCTTCGTGGTTACCTGATGATTTATGTGTAGATATAGTGTGTAAAACTTCAAAAGAATCGGTCAAATAGATTTTGAGTTAAGATGTTCACGGGCATTTATTTGCGAGAAAATCGATTTAATGTTTTTAAAAACTGATTTATATACGACTAGTAGATTCCAGCCCTCGAAATTCGAGTGCAAATTCTAGGAAATTGTATTTTTTCATTAAATAAAGACCTTAAAGGTATGCTAATCAATTATAGCCAATTCACAAATCAACACAAAAAACAAACTCATTTTTATTACAAACACATTAACAAATTTAATAAACGCACACATAGCATTGCATAATTTTATGAATGTGTTAGTAGCAGCAACTTTAAATGCAATTTACTTAAAATAAAGAAAAAAATTTAAAAATCTGTAAATCTGCAAATCGGCTAAAAAGAAGTACCTTTCAAGTAATAAAAGTTTGGTCAAAATCGGGATAAAACGATAGAACAAAACATCGGTCACAAGAAATCGCTTAGCCTATTAATATTATAGATATACTGTATGAGGCCAATCGCTGGAAATGCTGTATCTTCTTAAGTTTTGCTCCGATTTTCTTGAAATTTTGATACAACACTCTCGACATGTTGTATATTCAGTAAGTAAGTAAGATTTTATCCAGCTTATGCTGTTTGATGTAAAGCCCATCAAATATAAATTTTAACAGATCATGATTTACTTTACCGAATGCTTTACTGAAGTCAGTATAAATAACGTCGATGTGTTGCCCATTGCCGAAACAAAACGATTAACCAAAGTTGTAAGTTGTAATATATTAGTTGAAATAGAGCACCCCTTACGAAAACCATGTTGTGAATGTGAGATTATAGAAGAAATTTGATGACAGAGATAATCCGTTAAACATTTTTCAAATTGTTTGGGAATAGCACAAAGCTTAGCTATTCCTCTACAGTTACGTTACGTTTTCATAATGTAGGAATATAACCATGGATGAATTAAATAAATTGCATAATGGAACAGCTAAAGTTTGGGCGCAGTTGATTAAAATGCAACTAGGAATACCGTCAGGTCCACCATTAGTTGAATACTTGTATGTTTTTAAATTATTTTTGATATCCGAAGTCTTTATAAAGGGAAATGAAATAGTTTGATGTCCCATAACTGGAAATGGATATATGTTTGAAACGTCATATTGAACATCTGAATAAGTTGTGCTAAAAAAATTCAGCAAACATATCACTAATAAGCACATCATCTCGGGATACACGATTAAGATAATTCATTTCAGTTGGATATCCAGTAGATTTCCTTTTAGAGTTTACAAATTTATAAAATGATTTTGGATCTTTCTTCAAATTTCTTTTATGTTAATATCGTTTCTTTTTTAAATAAATAAAACATACGAATTTTTAAATTAATAAAAAATAATTAATAAATTAATAATTTTATTACACAATTTATTGGTATTGACCGTTCAAGTCGTCAAAAATATGTTAAGTTACAAGTTTCCGTTTTATTGTCACTCACTGTATACCAAGCCGAATTTTTGAACCCTCCGTTAATATCTGGACTTATTGCGCTATTTATAACATATGTAAACAAAATATTTGAAAAAGTAAACAATTTGATAAACTTTATACTGAAATATTAACAACAAACATAATGAAATTTTAGCATTTTTCAGAATTGTCTCCATATTTTAGGTCATATTTTGGTGTAATGAAACCTGATTTACCCAATTTTAAACAACAACCTGTTCGAAATAATGATAGACAATATTATCCTAACTTTACCCAGGTAAATGGTTTAGTTTGTAAATGAGCGCGATTTCACCAGACAGTCGGACAGACGGACATCGTTAATTCGAATTGAGCTGTTATGGGGTCGCAAATTAATTTTTCGATGCGTAACAAACGGAATTACAAAATGGTATATATAACCTCTGCACAGTGGTGTGGAGGGTATAAAAAGGTGAAATACGACTCCAGATGTCTATTTTATTAAATATGTTCTTTTTAATTAGTGGAAATTCGAGTGAAAATTCTAGGAAATATTATTTTCACATTTAATTTTTTTCTTTCAATGTTTTTTTAATCTATATATTAAAACAATTTTTGAATATTTAAATGAGCCTAAAGGTATGCTAATCAATTTTCACAATTCCACACAGAGAGTGTCATATACAATTTAAATCATTCGCATTAACAGGGCGCAACGAATTATTAGAAATATTTTATTTTATTTAATTTAATATATTTTTAAGACAGATTAAACATAAATTTTATCATTTTCAGCTTCTCCTCCACATGAAATATAACTATGCCAATTTTCAGACTCCTCCGTGCCTGCAACTAAAAATTTACCCTTCACGTATTAACATAGATTGCAGAAGTTTTGAGTGACAAACAAAATTCTAGTTCGTATCAACTAAAATATATATCCTGGACAATTTGCAGTTTGCTATTATCATGCATAATAATGTGTTGTGTTGAAAAAATCGTCTCGAAAATTTTAAATTCGTTGCCCTAACTTAACTGCTTTAAACTAATTAATTTAACGTTTTTAAAGCTATTTTCAAAATCTTATAAAATTGTTTTTCTTTTCTTTTTTTGTTGGTCTACTCTTCACATAATAATTATAGCTTATAGAAGTTTAACATAAAAACCGGTTAATCACTATAAAAAAGCGATCGCCGCCTATTTAAATCAAAATTAAATAAAGTAAAAGTCAATCGCATAAAAAATCCAGTTTAACATGAATCAAAGATCTTGTTGATGGGCATCCTAAAATTGTAGTTTATTATGCAAATACTATATAAACTGTATTGAAACAACCTACCATGCATACATATATCAATAATTAATTAGTACGAGTATATTAATAAAATACTAGCAGATTCCAGCGCTCGAAATTCGAGTGCAATTTGTAGGCAATTTTATTTCTCAACTTAGCCAATTCACAAACAAACACATTTTGGTTAATTATTATTGTGAATGAAGATAACAAGCTCATTAAGAAACACATTAACAAATTTAATAAATTACACACATAGCATACGTATAATTTTATGTATGTGTTAGTAGCAACTTTAAATGCAATGTACTCAAAATAGTGGACAAAATTAAAAAATCTGTGTATCTGGTGAACAGCTAAAAAGAAGTTCCTTTCATATAATCAACGTTTGGTCCAAATCGGTATAAAACGGTAGAACAAAACATCGGTAACAAGAAATCACCTAGTCTATTAATATTATAGATATTTGCGGTATTCACAATTATCAAGAGAGATTTAAATTCATACATGGATGAATTTTTGCTTAAACTGTTATTAATATAAAATCGATATATTTTCTTTTTTGATTTTTCAATGGTCAAAAATAGTGTAAAATATCTCTTCACTTTTTATGTCCCATTATCAGGCCTTAATCGGAACAACATTTAATATACAGTGAAGTAGATGTCATTCTTGGATCCAGATATTGTTAAAATTTGAATGGGCACCAATGAATTTAACATGGGCTTGGCTTAGTTGTATTTTTTCATTACATTTTTGTGCTTAGGAAGTCACGATAATCACTGAATCGATATTTTTTAAACCCATTTTTAGCAATTTTCCTTTTCCCCAAATCATTTTAATTTTTTTTTTTGTTTTTTTTTTTTTATAACTCCATATAAATTTGTAATTCCCAATATTCCGCTCTTTGATACGGAACCTGTTTTTAAGTCTCTGATTCAGTTGAAATTTTCATACAAGCCTGGTCCTGATGGTGTTCCTGCTTGTATATTGAGAAATTGCGCTCAAATTATAAGTGTGCCCATAACGTGTATTTTCAACAGTCTTTTGCAAATTGCTTATTTTCCTACTTCTTGGAAAGAATCATTTATTATACCTTTGTATAAGTCAAGTGGTAAGGCGAATGTACTTAACTATAAGGGAATAGCTAAGCTAAGTGTTATTCCTAAGTTATGGAGAAACTTGTTACTGATTATCTTTCTTATCAACTAAAGTCGATTATGTCTCCATTTCTACATGGCTTTTTAAAATCAAGATCAACAGTTACTAATCTTCTAGAATTTTCGACTCATGTTTTCAAAGGTTTCGTTGTGGTAAGCAGACAGATGTAATGTACACTGTTTTTAGTAAAGCCTTTGATAAAGTGGATCATAATATTTTACTTCACAAACTAAGACTCATTGGCATACATGAATCTACAATTTTGTGAATTGAATCGTATTTAACGTTTAGATCTCAAAGGGTCATGTTTCGCAATATTGAATCTAAAATTATAAAAGTTATTTTTGGCATTCCCCAAGGCAGTCATTTGGTTCCGTTATTGTTTTTACTATTCGTAAATGATCTTCCGGCTACAATTTCGAATTGCAACATCCTTATGTATGCAGATGATGTTAAGTTATTTCACAGTTTCAATGACATTAAGGGTCATATTACTCTTCAGCGTGAGCGGGAGCAAAAGTTGTAGTCATTATGAACTGGCTTGCCAGAGACGTGATACAATGGCCTATAACCTACCTCCAAGTGGTGCTCCTGGGCAACGCTAGGCAAAGCCAGTTAATTCTGGTGATTATTCCTAGCGGCTAAAGGTTAAGGAAGAGAAATGTCTGCCAGTGCAATCCCTTCACGGGGGATAACTGGTAGTTACTAAATTGGCTAATTAGTAGCGAAGCCTTACCAAAAGGCGCTAAATTTGGTACTGCGGGGAGATCGAATTGCCCAAAAAGAGGACTCTTCGACTTCTTGCGGATACCAAGCGAACCATAACACTGTAATCTGACAGCCGACTAGTGGATCGTGAAACATCCAACCAGATGAAAAGGTTGTCACACCCCTTTAATATATGTGAGTCCAAGTTGAATTGACGGATTGTTGGACCACATTACGAACGTGGCACTAGAGGCTTTCGAATCTGATGTGCAGAGGAGATCGCTGTGTGTGACTAGTAGGGGTGGTTGTGGAGTGGAAGAGTTGGTATATGCGTTGGATGGAAATGCTGGTATATGCGTTGTTTGGGTGGCATGAGTGGAAGATGAGTCGCAAGATGAATCGGATGCAAGAATGTCGGATGTAGCATGAGTAGAAGTCCTTTTTGATGATACAAGAGTGCGTAGAAATGGGTCAGAAAACAGTACTATGGTAAGCAAGGTCAAAGCAGAAGTCTTTGACGAATCTTTTACGATCTCATTGGGAACGGCCCCTCGGGGAGTTTCGCAGTGGTTGTGGTGCCCGTAACGCGGGCAGATCACAGATCGAGTTTTAGATAGGCTCGACACAATAACAAAGTGTGGAGTGATGCCGTGAACATCACTCCAGCTTGTAACCGTCTTATGGCGGGGCGAAGGCAAGACGCATAGTATCTCTCCATGTGCTAAGACCACCGTGTGGTTAAGTCAACATGACAGGAATGCACGTAAAACTCAAGAGACTTCTTCAGCGTGAGCTTGATTTATTAGTTGAGTGGTGTAATGCTCTGATGAAACTGAATCATAAGAAATGTAACCATATGGTATTTCACAGAAAGAGGATAATTTCTAACGAGTATTGCATTAATGGAATAGTTTTCGATACCGTTCAAACATTTCTGGATCTTGGTGTACTTATGGATAGGAAACTTGACTTCATTGTCCATATTACGAGGGCGGATCAATAAGTCCGTGACTTTTCGAACTTCCCTCGTAGTTATATGAAATGCAACACTACTCCCATCAAGTACCACCTGTTAATAGACTACTGTAACATTTTGAGCAAGTTCCGTCATTGACATACAACCTCATGTTTTTTTTTTTAAATGGAAAAATGTGAATTTCGAGTGCAGATGAAACATTTTTTGCGAAAAAAAAAACCGTTAATCAAACCAAGGAAAAGCTGGATAAATACTATGGGGACTCTGCACCATCGATTTCAATGGTAAAAAAGCGGTTTACTGACTTTTGTTATGGTCGCACAAATACAAATGACGCTGAACGTTCTGGACGGCCAATTGAGGTCAATAGAACCGAAAATGTCGAAAAAATCCATGATATGGTGTTGGCCGATCGAAGAGTAAAAGTGCGTTGATACCTTAGACATTTCATATGGCAGTGTGGCTTCGATTTTAAATGATTAGTTGGGTTTAAGAAAGCTGTCTGCAAGATGGGTGCCGCGTTTGCTCTCAATTGACCATAAACGTAATCGTGTGACAACTTCAAAGGATTGTTTGTTGGGCTACGAATTGGTACCTCATCCGCCATATTCTCCGGATTTAGCCCCCTGTGACTATTTCCTATTTCCAAACCTAAAGAAATGGCTTGATGGAAAGAGATTTAGCTCCAAATCAAATTATTGATTAAACAAATGCCTATTTTATGGACCTCTAAAAATCCTATTTTTTGAAAGGGATACAAAAATTGGAGAAACGTTGGACTAAGTGTATTGAACTAAAAGGAGATTATGTTGAAAAATATTTTTTTTTTTTTGCAAAAAAAAAGTCACGGACTTATTGATCCGCACTCGTAGTATGATTAATAAGGCAAGATCTACTCTTGGTTTCGTTAAAAGATGTGCTAAGGAGTTTTCAGATCCATATGTTACTAAACAGCTTTATACAGCACTAGTAAGACCAATTATGGAATATGCATCAATAATATGGAATCCATATTATCAGGTTCACCCCAATGCAATTGAGTTTGTGCAGAGAAAGTTTTTGCTATTCTGTCTACGTGGTTTAGGTTGGAGTAATGATGACTTACCATCATATACTAATAGACTAAAGCTTATCAGACTTACAACTCTTGAGAGTAGGAGGACCATGTTGGGTGTCACTTTTGTTTTCAACCCGCTGCGAATGGTGACGTTGACTAAGAGTTTATTTTCTCAAATTTAAATTTTAACATGCCTTGTAGATTCACAAGACATTTTAATCCGCTTAATTTGGGATTAATTATTCTAATTCTTATCCTTTCCGCAGTATTTGTCATATAATTGAATACATCAATTACCTATTTTTTGTTCTTTGTGTTTTTTAAGTTTGTCTATTCTTAATATCAGCTGATGATGACATAGTCTGTAGCTGATTTACCACCATACAATTTACTTGCTAGATCTTGGAATCCGCCAGGTTTCGGACCGTGTACGCAGTCCCCACGTTAAGGGGGCATGCCTCCTCAGTTGGGTGGGGTGGGTAAGTGAGGCGAGGTTCGGAAATCAGAAAAATATTTCGCATATTTTCTATTTGTATTTTATATTGTTTAGATTTCAAAGTGTAACTTTTTTATAACAACTTTATATTAACATCCTTGGAAGTTGTTTAAAATCACTTCCAAAAAAGTTCTTCCTTTGGTAGCAATGAAAATTTGATTTTTTTTTCTCTGCTGGGATTGGAAAGTGGCAATAAGCCACATTCATAGACCTTTGTAAGATAGAAATTACCACACAAAATGTAAAAAAATATACTGTTACTACTATTTTAATGACCACAACTGTTTGTCACTAAGCGCTATGAAGTAAGAGCATTCTATAATTTAGGAAGTGTTGTTTTGAAAAAAAATATAAAAAAATCATAAAATTATGTTGTAATTATTGAATTTAGGAAACAATATTTAACACCTCCAACTCGTGGAATAGAGCTACCAATTTGGTTACAATACATATTTTGTTGTCAATTGTTGCAAATGAAATTCTGTATCGACAAACGAGTTTCGTTTCAGGCAAACCAAAATATAATTTGTTAATTTTTAAACAATTCTTTCTGTTTGGAAATACAGAAAAATTCTGTACTGATTTTCCGAATTGTATAAGATTTTGTATTCAAAATCGAAAACTGGTTGCAGCAAGTCGCCAGGAATTAGGTCATTTACCAAATATAATCTAAAAACTCATATCATAATCCCATAAACTTCAACATATCAGATATCAGATATTGATATGTTGAATAGGTGTGTATAACACAAAAAGTACTCAATATTATTAGGTATTTTATTATTTGTTTGAACATAAAATAGATATTTATTATTTATTGTATGATGTTCTAAATCTATCTTATCGCAATCTAACAAATTTTCGAAATGGGTTAATTTAAAGTTCATCATTATAAAAAAACTACATTGCACCGCCAGCAATAATTCTTATTTGCAAAAAAAAAATTCACTATCACTAAGAGAACAAGTTATGATGACTATATCAAAAAAAAAGTAATAAAAAATAGCTAAAAAATGGTGCAAACAAGTTGGGAATCATAGCATCACACTCTTATGAGATAACCTTGAAAATTAAATATTTCAAGAATAACATTGGTTTGTTAAATATAATAAAAAAATTTGTTAACAAGTGTTATTTATCAATAAAATATGTTAAGACTCAAATAGTTGGAGACAAGCGGAAAGTTTTCATTAAAAACTAAATAAAATAATCAATAAAAAAAAAAAGGGAAACAATGAAAGCGTGGCAATACAAATATTACTGTTAAAAGCAAAAATTTTGTCAGAGACAGCAACAACATTTCAAAATTGAATACGTTAACACTATCCAAAAAAAAAAATATACAAACGCAATGAAAACACATCAAATGTTGTTGGTATGTTTAGTGTTTAATAAGATCAATTGTTCACCACAAATTTCGTAAGCCACGTTGACATTATTATATATATTTTTTTTTTTGTATTCAAGCACTAAAAATCACTGCACCAGCAAATAAAAGATAAGATTTAAATTTGGACACATTCCTGTATATCATATGTGTGGATCTAATTTTTAGTTAGAAATTATATCATAAACACACTTTCCCCCTCCTCTACGTTTTTAGAAAGTTTTCATATTATATCATTACCTGGTCCTCTTTCAGGCAACTGTTGGTTTGATGAGTTATTGCGCACAAATTTTCTACCACCAGCCATTTTTTCTAATTTATTTATTTAGGATTTTAGAGAACAATTTCAAAAAGTTGATTTTTTTTTAATTTACGTATGTTTTTAACACGGTTTTTATTATATAATATTTGGCGCCAAAGGGAGAAAATTGTTTTTTATTTTACAGGAAATATTTGAACAAAATGCGTGTTAACTGGTAATTAACCGTTTGTAAAAATATTTAACTAAATGTAAAATTGAAACGTACAAATCGTGACGATACTGCAGACCGCCAACGTTTTTCAAGGAATGACGTTTACTCAATGACTGAAACTGTATTGTATTTTAAAGAAATTAAAACTTAAAACTACATATATGAAAGCTATGAATATATATTATGGTATGGTTTAACTAACTGGTTGGTGTATGGTGTAGAGAATAACAGAGAGTGCTGGTCGGTCTTTTTGTATTGCTTGAAAGGTTGTATTAAAGATGCAACGTAACCTACACGATCCAAATACAAAATACAAATACTCGTACAAGTGTTTTTTTTTACAAACGTTGTAAGAATCTGTGTGGCTTCTTACGTATGCACGCACACCCTCTCTCTGCTTTTGTGTAGGGAACAAGTTTTGGATTGTTGACACAACTACTTAAAGAGAGAGTACATATATAGGGCTTTAGTTAAAGACAAGATTTTATTATTATACTTTGTTTTGTCAGTTGCAGGCTTGCCAGACTTGGGATATTTTGTTAATCAAAAGGACAAAAATATAAAATTGGGGATAATATAAAAAAGTTTTGATTTTTTTTTTTAAATATTGAAGACAAAAGATATTAAAATATGTTATTAAAATTAAGAAAAAATTGTTTTCGAAACCTGAAAATTTGTTAGAATAGAATTTTACAAAGCACAGTGGAATAAACTTTCGTTAGCCAATCGAACCAATCGGCCGTGTGAATAAATATGTAGCTCAAGCTAAAACTGGCAAATTTTAAATTTAAACTAGTTTCGAGATTTATTCACACTTTTTGTAGATAAACTTATCAGCATAGCTAGTACTGATAAGTAAAAGCTAGTGCTAGTACTTAGTACTATATACATAGTATAAACTATCTTTTTATTCACAAGACCCAATTTTCAAAAGCCTACAGCCGTATTCATAAAAATTTTAAACAAGTTTTCAAATTCATTTTAAGCAAAAATAGATAAACGAATTTAACTTAAAATACCTATTTTAAACCTTGTGTAAATAAAGGAATTTAAAAATGACATATGTGCTTTTTGCTTTGTGTTTGTTTTCATTTTGAACATTGTAGCGAAAAATTGTCATTCAATCGGAAGAAGTCGATTTCTTAATAAATAGTGGACACGCTATATTTGATTAATAGAATTGGTAAGAACTATTTTTATTGACAAAATTTTATCTTTTAATTGTATTTTGTTTACAATAGAAACTATTGCCCAAATCTCAAATGATCGTCAAAAGAAAACTTACAAAAATAAGGATAAGGAACGCTTGCGCTTAGAAACCTCTGTGTTATCCATATCAATCAAAGTATTTATACAAATTATTAAAAGGAATATTTTTATTTTGTAATTATAGACCAAAAAAACTGGTGGTGTGTAAACAATAAAAACAAATTAAATAAAACTGTACCCGTGTTCTGTATTTTATGTGAAAAGTTCTCACATCGAAAAAGTATGAAACAAAAAATTCCACGGTTTCTCGATTTGTGAGTAAAAACTGTGTCTGTATCTTAATGTGAAAAGTTACAACACTGGTTACGTTGTTATTGGAATATTCCAAGTAAGCTGTCAAAAATAAAAACAAACAAAGCAAATAAAAGTAAACATAAAATTATGTGTATAAAAATTTAAGAACTTGAAATAATTTTTTTTAATTTAAATTTGTGAAAAATGTTCAATATACTTCTATTAACTGATACGATAATGATGATATGATAACTGAATGATAACACGCTGCCTTTTTTGTGCAAGAATATTTTTAATGAGGGGGCTAAATGTTTATTTACTATGGTTAAATTATGCTCGTTTGCAGTTTTTGAAAGCGTTTCGTAGTATTGCCTACTCATATATCGAAACGGTCTTATCAAAACCGTAAGTACTTTGCTAAAAGTTTCGAAAAACTTTTAAGAAACATGTTATCTTATAGAGAATTAAATTTTAATACCTTCCGAAGAATACATTGCCTTATTAACCGAATGTTTGTCGGAGCAAACTTTTGTGGTCGATTATGAACGTCATTATTCCGTGGGCTTAGATATAGAAATATTAAAGCAAGCTTGCAGTTATTTGTGAGTATGCATTATAAACTTTAAAAATCATATCTAAATATATTTGTTTTCTAGAGATTCTATTAAAGCCAACGTTATAGTACAAGGTTATAAAAATGCTACGATGGAAACCATAAATGATTTACAAAATCTAATAATACATCAAGTAATTATTGATACGAATGCTAAGACCATCAAAACGGATCCTAAAATTGAGCTGAAAGAAAAGGTTACAAAAAACAACACTAAAAACCCTGCGAAGAGAGATGTTGAGTTAGAAATTGCTATGATATTGGATTGGACACTGGTTTTATTAGATGGCTTTCATCTCGGTGTGCTTCTAGTGAAGAAGCTATAGCGGCGGTATTGGAACACAATTTGCCACCTGATTTAGATCAAATGTGAAAATCCAGAAGACGCAAGAGCTCGTTATGAAGCTGTCTGAAACTTTAATAAAATTATTTAAAAAGTGCATATAAGTACTTAAAAAGTACATATATAAGTGCCTAAAAAGTGCATATATAAGTACTTAAAAAGTGCATATGTAAGTACATAAAAAGCGCCCATATAAGTGAATATTGTCTCAGAATGATTTTTCTTTATCCTTATCATCATAGTCCGATATTGTTACAGTTTCAGTATCATTCAAGTTTAAGGTGTGTGGTGGTATCAACGCTATGGTATTAAAGCTATTAATCGCTTCAAATAGTCAGTTGATTGATTAATAAAAACATCAATTAAATGTTAAATTAATAATGCAATTGTTTAACTTAAAAAAATTGATTAGTTAAAAAAACATTTTATTAATTGATAAAACAATTAATTGGTTAATTAAAAAACCAAACAATTTATAATTAAAAAGCCATTAGAGTGAAATTATAATGATTGATTTGTTAAAAAAATTAATTTATTCATTAAATATTAATTCGATTAATTAAAATACAAATAATTAAATAAGTTAATAAGTTAATTTAATAATAATAACTTAATTAAATGAATTTAATAAACAATTAATTTAAAATCAACCATTTTTAAGTCATTTGAGCCCAAAAAGTTCAAGGTTGATTTTTTTTATTAATTAATCAACTGATTATCTGATTTATAAATTAATTTATTAATCAATCAACTGATTATCTGATTAATAAATTAATTTATTCCTTTATTATACTGTCGAACATGTTCGTGGGCATTGTAAAAGTACTAAGTCAGTATAGAAAATCCTCCAAAAAAGTTCTCCCCTCCCAGAATGGCTGTTATACTATTTAAAAAAATAACTTTATTGATTCAAATAATCAATTGATTGTTTAATTAAAAAAACAATTTAATTTTGAAGAAAAATTAATTAAAAAATTGAGTTTTATTATAAACTTAATAATTTAATTTAAAAAATAATAATCTATTTATGAAATAAAGATTAATTAAAATCAATATATTTTCAATAATTCAAAAATTAAATTATATATCAAGAAAACATGTTAATTAATTTTACCCCGCGTAAAGAACCTATGGATCACATAGAAATAATTTTTAACTTTATCAAAAAATGGATTTATGAAATTATATTTTTATAGTATAATATACTAATATAATATACTATATTATACAGTTTATACAGTTTTGTTTAAACTTTTACGTATACGTGAATTTACAAAATTAGCTTATTAATGAAATAAATAAATACATAAATTTATTAATAATATTAGATAATACTAAAATTAATCATTTATTTAAACAATTTATCATTTTATTAATAAATTTATTCATTAAATATTTTTTTTAACAGATTTTATTTATTTTTTCAGCTTTTTGTAGTAGAAATGTAGTAAACGATTTTTTTTAGTTCTTGAATTACTATTTTTTTTTTGTTATTAAAATTATACAACATTTACTACAAAATCATTCGAACAACTAAAAAATAAATACATATTTTCAAAATTCGTACAATAAAATTTGTGATTGTAACAAAACTTTTACTACACATGCGCTTTATCTGTTTTGCTTTTATTATCTGTTAGGAAAAGATCAAGAATCAGCCTTAAAAAGGATCAGTTTAAGTGTGATCCGTTGAATCGTACAAAATGTCCTCTGGCAAATTCCAAATTGGAAGACATGTAGTCCACAAGTTTTTTTTTTTTAATTTGGGAAATTCGTTGCACTTTCTGAATAATTGCAAAAAAAATTTAAATGTAAATACTAAAAGTAAAATATAAATAAAAAATTAACATATTTTTACTCTTTTCTCCAATATTCGATGTCATCTTATATATATATATATTTTTTTAAAGCAACTGAATTTAAAAACTTATCTCGCATAGATTTCAGTTGTGAGTGAATTTGACAGTTCAACTTCAAATCTTTTCACATGCATACTTTACAGAAACACTTTTTTCTCATTTTTCCAATAAATGTGAGAAAAAACGTTACGTGACAGATAGTTCTCACAAAATAAAGTTACAGAACCTGTCGAATGCGAGAAACAATAATTTGTGTCAGTTCGCAACGTTTTTGTTTAATTTTTATACGTTCCATGTGAAAACTTTCCGATGTGAGAGTTACAGAACATAGCTACTGGTTATTTGAATACTTTTTTAATCTGCAATAAAGTCACCACCTATCTAACTATAATTTTGTTTTGACTGATTTACTTTATTTTTATTATTTAATAGACAAGTTTATCATTAATTTTTTTTTATAAAAACCATATTTTTCTCAAAACATGGTAAAAAAAAATATAGATACGAATACAGTATTAATTGCATTAATAACCATGGTTTTGCATCATTACGACTCAAGTGAAAAATAAAAAAATATAGTGTTGTCATCATAAAGTTTAATAAAACGTTAAAGCGTTTATTACTTAAAATACTGATTATGAATACGAATTTTTAATTAACCTTTTTTAGGCTTAAAATGTGTTTTAACTATTTGAAACCTGATTTAAGATTTTTTATGAATACGGCTGTAAAACTTTAAGGATGCAGTCAGTACAGTGCAGAACGAAATATTAAAAAACATGTTACTATCAGTATATCTCAAGACGTTGATAATGCAGTTCAGATCTACCAATTTATAAATTATTGATTTTTTTTAGTAAATAAATATTTAATACTTTAAAAAAATATCACTATTTAAGTATGTATAATAAGAAGAAATAAGCTTTTTTTATTTTAGGGGTATTTTAGATTTTTTCATCTGGCAACCTTGGTCAGTTGCTACATATATAGCACAGTGGAATAATAGAAGAATGTGCTAAAAATTAGGAATATTTGTAACAATATTTTTATTATTTTTTAATATCTACTAGTTATTTTACAACCATATTCTGAATAGAAATAAGAATTAAAATTTTTTACTAAACCGACTGTATATCCCCTGTAACTAAAGGAGACAAATTAAACTTGAAACATTCTATTGACATTGTGTTTAAACTAATCATTATCGACATCAAACAGCAGGTTCAGTTTATTTCAACAACAAAAAACATGTTCAAATTTAACATGATAGTACGAGGGCGGCTCAATAAATCCATGAGTTTTTAATTAAAAGACGGATTTTCAGCAAAAAAAAATTCTTTCTTAACATAGTCTTCTTCTAGTTCAACACAATTGGATAAATGATTTCATTTCTTTCGGTTTGGAAATAGAGAATAGTTACTGGGGGCTAAATCCGAAGAATATGGCGTATGAGGAATTTCGTCATGGCTACTGCACACGTGCATTGTGTTGGTGAAAAAGCACTTTCTTCTTGGCCAAATCATCGTTGAACCGGTCCAATAAGATGGCATAATATTTAACCATTTTGAAGGTAATTTATGTGGATTATACCGAGTATATTAACGAGTCCCGATTTCGTTTTTATTTTTCGAATTTGAAAAAGCTTGCCCCCCCAAAAGATGGGGATTTAGGAGCCTTTTAAAGGAAAAATAGCAAAAAAAAATTTTGGACAAAAAACCAGGTTGCTACCGGATTCTAAAGATTGCAATCCTAGTGCATTTAAAAAAAAAAAAATATTTTTGATTTTCAAAAAATTAACTGCAAAAGTTGCGCAATACAGAGTACATTCAGGGGAAAATATTAATAAAATTTCCGTAGAGCAATTTTAGTGCAGCGTTGCATCTTAAATATGGAAAGTGAGTATATACATACATATTTTTTCTTTCAAGCTAAATTAGTCTCAAAAGCTGTGCTCTTGACCAGAAAAGCTCTATCACATTTTTTGAAATAGTTTTAGCTAATATCCTCTAGTTTGCGCAGCTTTTGAGACTTATTTAGCTTGAAAGAAAGAAAAAAAATATATACTCACTTTCCATCTTTAAGATGCAACGCTGCAACAAAATTGCTCTTCGGAAATTTTATTAATATTTTTCCCGGAATGTACTCTGTATTACGCTACTTTTGGCGTCAATTTTTTGAAAATCAAAAATATTTTTTTTTTTTCAAAATGCATTAGGATTGCAATCTTTGGATCCGGTAGCCATCTGGTTTTTTGTTCAAAAATTTTTTTGCTATTTTTCCTGTAAAAGGGTCCTAAAACTCCATCATTAGGGGGGGCAAGCTAAAAAAAAAATAATTCGGGACACGCTAGTGTACATCCCAAAAAAATTGCCGCATTGACCCCTTTACGCAATAAGCCAACCATGGCTTTCCTCGGCGCCGGTTCTCCGTTGCTTGGTCTCCGGCATGTTGTAATGCATCCATGTTTCATCCACCGTTATAAAAGAGCGCAAAAACTCATCCGTATTGCGGTTTAGCAACGTCAAGTACTCCTTCAAAGTTGTCACACGATTCGGACAGCTTTCTAAAACCCAACAGATTAATTAAAATCGAAATCACAGTATACAAATGGCATTAAAAATCACATGCACTTTCATTCTCCGAACGGCCAATATCATATCGTGAATTTGTTCAACATTTAAGGACTTATTGAACCGCCCTCGTACTTTTATTCAAACTGTATAAATAAAAGCCATCTCAATAGAGATCATTCACTGTAGAGAGTGAGAAAGAGGGCTCCTCGCTTAACATTAAGTACCCACATGATTATTCAAATATTATATGAACGTACATACACTACAATATTGTTAAGTAGACACGTTATAGATAGTGCCCAATATCCACAATGGGCGATGATACAGACACATGCATACGTGTACGTATGTCTGTATTATCTGATAGGTACAAAACGGTAGACTGACTACACAGTCGTCGTATGCAAACAACGTGTCATTATTAGACGAATGTTGGGAATCGCTCGTCGTGAAACCATGGTTGTTTTTCTTAAAACGATGTTTTGTTTTTGTTATTATTCTTTTTGTCTCGGTTAGTTATTTGTTGTCGTTTTCTTAGTGGAGACTTTGAGAAGTTAAAAAAAAAAACACAAAATATAGTCTCCACTCTATAGTATGATAGTGGTAGTGGGTGCGGTTAGGTTTATTATGAATCATGAACTGCACTAAGAGAGTAAATAATTATTTTTATCACAAAAAAAAGAGGAATACAAAACAAAATCTAAATCAATTTAACATTTGTCGGTATGTCTATGATGAGCTAATATATCTAAAAGAATGGATTTAAAAAAATTATGACGTAGTTTCGATGAAATTTTAAAACGTGACTTGAAATTGAGATGATAGTTTCGTTACAGTACTTATGTCAAACTAAACAATACAAATTTGCTTTTGTAAAGTGTCATATAGGTATAATGAAATTATGTATATTATAACATACACATACAAACAAACACCTGAATGTTTAAAAGATAAGCTTTTAATATACAGTAGAACCTAGAGATATTGTACTATTTTTAAGTAGAAGTGATAAATTTTCATGGTTTATTTCATAAAGCACCATAGAGTTCCTGGATCAAAGTAGTTTATTTTTCCTAATGAGTTCAGAAAATATAGTGATATGTATTTCAAAGAATACAAAATAAAAATTATTTTATGAAATTTTAATTAAACATGATACTAAAAATATAAAAAAATAAATTTAAGTACATTGATTGTACTAATTAAATCGACTATCGTCGCTTACACCCTACATCCAACGTAAATCGTTACCCGCATTCAGGTATCACATAGATAAACTTTATGAAACCGTAGATTATTTTATTTTTTAATATATAAAAAAAAAAGAAAACAGCAATGCAAAACAACGGTCAATGTTCAGATCTAGTGCAAGAGTACAAAGAAGAAGAATAATGCAGACAGTGAATTAAAAAATGTGCAGAAAGAAGAAAGTTCATTGGCATTTACATTTATACATTTCCAATTGATGTGGACTATATAACCAACAGTCTCTGTATATATGTATAAGCTAAATGTACGAAAACACGATTATAGGAAAATATAAAAGAAAATCTATAGATTAATAAAAATTTCTTTATAAAGTACAACCATGTTTTATTTTGGTATAAAGTTATCGCAGTTTCTTTTGACCACGACTGAAGCATGACATCATAAAATATATGTTTATTGTTTGAGGCTTTTGGGGGTCGATAGAAATAATTTGTTTGGATAATAAAATAACTTTGAAACGTAGTTGCCATTTTCTGCAAATAAACCCCTCTCATCCATAAATTGCTGGAAAATAACTGTATGTCTAGTTATGACAGAGCATTATAGAATGAATTGTTATGATCAAGTTTTTAATAAATTTAATATTTATAAATTAATAAATTTTCTACAACGAAATACTAAGATATAATCGGCAAAGCGTTGGTGAAAGGTTTATAAGTTCTAGCAAAGCAATTTGTATACGTTTGAGGGCCAGATTTTCCTCTATTAGTTTATTAACGCTCGGGTGAGTTGTTTTTAAGGGATGGCAAAGCATTGGCAAATCATACTTTCTCAGTACAAAAAAATTTTAATTTTTAACAAATTTTTTAAACTCTTTCTTTTAACTCATACTCTCTGTCGTGGGGCAACCCCATTTCCCCTTATCCAATTGATCTGAAACTTGGCCCATAGTCTTGATGTGACTACAGATTAATTTTAGGGTAGTCACGTACAGTCACGCATGGTGACACACAGTCACGGAGACTCTTAAAACGGATTTCCCCTCAACCAATCGATCTGAAACTTAGTCGATAGACTTGCTGTGAAAAAAGATTAACTTTGACATAGTCACGCACAGTCACGCATAGTCACGCACAGTCACGCATAGTCACGTACAGTCACGGAGAGATTAAAACCTCATTTGCATACGGAAGAACTTTGTTTTTATGAGTTAGGTTATTTTTGATTCAAATAATTCAGAAGACATTTTAAAATGTTCGAAACCATCACACATTACTAGTATAGGGTACGTTCGTAAATGCAGTAAATTTGTGCATCACTGCGGCAGTTATGCCAAGTTTTGTTGCTGATGCGTGATCAGTTGTTGCAGATGCTTTGTTACTGCTCAACAATTGCACAGAGTTTGCTTTTTAGAACGGTTTGCAAAAGATAAACATGTTTACCACAATAACATTAACGAATATTATTGAAAATCTTGATTCTAAAAATGACAACTTTTTGTTAACTTATAATAAAAACAGAATTAAAAGAAAGATGAAACGACTTTTGGTTATTAAAATTAAATTAAAAATTTGCGGGAGCACTGTCAATTGTTTGCATAATAAAACTTTTGACGTAAATCAGTGCTGCCAAGTGATGCTTTTTTGGACGTTTTACTTTTATTATGCTCCAGTGATGCATAACTACTGCGTTTACGAACGTACCCATACTTTTTTCCATATATACATAAATGATTTAACTGATAGAAAAAAAAATCAATAGGAAAAACTGTAGTTTATTTACTTATTTATTTATTTATTTATTTATTTAATTTAATGTTTTAATAAAGAAATGAATAATTTTGTTTATTTATTTAATTTAATGATTAAATAAAGAAATAAATAATTTAATGATTAAATAAATAAATAAAATAAACTACAGCTACCGTTAGTTTAAAAGCCACACAAATATAAAAAATGAAACCGATATTAAGAAAGGATCTGTTATATATCCACTTTTTTATCTTTGTTACTACAAAATTATATAAAATTTTAATGGCCGCAGCTGTATAAAATATTCACACCCAGAATTGTTCAACACGGATTGTTAAAAATCGTATTTTTTTTATTATACTCTATACCCCTCTGTGGTTAGAGTATAATGACTTTGGCCCATCTATTGTGATACCGATCGATTTAGAATCACTTTGAGTCGATTTAGCGATATCCGTCCGTACGTCCGTCTGTCTGTCTGCCCGCCTGTATGTCCATGTAATCCTTGTAATCAAACTACAGGTCGCAAATATGAATACATTTTGATGAAATTTGGTATATAAACTTTTATCGGCCATAGGAAGAACGTTATTCAATTGGTGAAGATCATAAGATCAACTTAAATTATCTTAAGATCCAAATTATCATATAGATCTCGGTCAAATTTGGTGGTGTGTATGTTTATTACACCCATTAATCAGTAGTCATAGCCCCATATAAAGCTGCTTCCCGATCATCACTTAAATCCTTTAAAAAATAATTTGGTTTGTATATGTTTTTGAGTAAGATAAGTGACCAAATTTGGTCACCATCGGTCCAATTTTTCGACATAGTCGTCATATAAAGATATCAACGGATATTAACTTTTTCTTATCTCAGGCAAAAAAAATTATTAACAATAACAATCAAATTTAGGCAAAGCATACGTTCTATATCCAATTTGTGGAACCTAAGACCCTTTATCTAAAAGCATGGAATAAGGTATCGTATAGTCGGTCTAGAAGTCTTACTTGAATTTTAAAGAAAAAAAATGTTTAAAAATTATTATTATTTGACTTCATTCATTTAACAAATAATTCCTTTTATAGATGCATGAACATATATAAACACTTTTTTTTTAACTTGGTATAAGCCATAAAAATCGACTTTGTTGTTTACTCAATGAGATCATCCGTTATTAACGCGCTTGAAATTCATATAAAAACTTTATTTGTTTTGATAAGTATTTAAATAGTTACATTGTTGTAAAATTTGTTTTCTACGCATTCGGTATATTTAGGATTTTTTCGTTTGTTTAATTTAATTGTGACAAATAATTTTCGTGTCTACACCTGTCAATGTGAATATCTTACATAATTTTTCTAAACATGTGCTAAAAAATTTAAAAATAATTAGTGTGTGATCATTAAAATTATATTAAACAAGATTTGAAATTTGGCTCAACATCTATCAAAATAACTTTTATTATAAATAATTGTATCGAATTGTATAAGATTTGGTTTTATTATCTATTACATATATATGAAATTGTATTAGTTTAAGCCACAGGAAAAAAACCGAAATCAGTGATTGAATAAAAAAAAAATTAATTATGTTTATTATAATTATGGTAACATCCCAGAATTTCATATTGGTGGTTAAACAGATTGAAACTACACAATCAACTTTTCATTCAGCTGCAAAAGATTTTTTTTAATAATTCTAGCCAACAAAAATGCAATCTAACGCACAAGTTGCCCCCCACTCCCCCGAAAATTATGTATATAGAAATGAAAAGAGAAAATACTTACACGATTCACGATTTAAAGGCATTTCCTTAATTTCTGATAATAATGCCAACAATTCTTGCACTTGTTCTAATGCAGCCATTTTCAATATATATATTTATATTTATAATTTTCCTTAATAAAATACACTTAAAATTTTTAATGAAGAAGAAACACACTTTTTTCTATCTCAATGCAACGAAAGATCTAAAACAAAAAAAAAAAATTGTGTAGGAAAAAATAAAACAAAATATTAATATTTCTTATTTTTAACTGCAACTGCAGGCACTGAGTCTTGGAAATTAACTGATATTAAAAGCGCCCAATGATAATTTTAGGTATATGTATATAAAATAACGACTTTTTTCCAGGGTTGGGTTGTTATCGATATTTGATTTTATTCGAAGTAAAATTTGTATTATTTTTTTTTTGCTTTCCAGATAAGACTGTGTTTATTTTAAGTAATCAGGCTTTTAAATAAATCACTTTTCCTTTGCTTCAAAAAGAAATTAGGGTTGTTTCTAATTTTCTTAATTTCCACAATTTTAGCGTTATCTGTTGTTATTGCATTTTATATTATATAATAATTTTTGATATTATGTTCTTTTAAAAATTGTTTTACACTTTAAATCACTTTTTAACTATTTTTATATTTTTTGAGTTAATTATAGATTTTTTTTAATTCCTTGTAAATGACCCCCACCTTTATTTTGCCAGAAAATTTATAAAATTCGTTTATTTAAGAGTTCTCGAAAACCGTGTGCGTCGATAACGGTATACGACAAACTAAAGGGAAGAATTGCCTAAAAACTACAAAAGTACACGACAATGAGTAAAATAAATGTCTACCCGTAATAGTATCACCAAAATTATAAAACATTATTCTTCAATTCATTTTATGTTGTATATTTTCATTTTCAATTATTCCCAAGACGTTTTATAAAAGATCACAAAAAAAATAGCAAGCGAAAAATAAATGCTCTCAAAAAATATATCTCAAAAGCATCCCATAGACACAACAATGCACAATCTAGAGATGGACATGTAATCGATTTTTGCCTTATAAGCAAGTGCATTACAAATATTTTAAAAATTAAATTAAACAATTAACGTTTTAAAGTTTTTCAGTTCACTTGTCTTTTGAATGAAATCTTTAAATTGAAATATTAGAATACAAATCACTCGTCCATCCCTATTGAAGTGTCACTTAAGAAAAGTATCTGATAATAAAAACAAAACGAAAAGAAGATCTTTAAAGTTTTTTTTGTTCGTTCTTTGAACTGTACATATAAAACTAAATAAATTTATTTATTTTTTAATTTAATTATATTGATGACTTAATAATTTGAAAGCTACTGAAAACGCGTTCGTAATTGTGCAAATTAATAGAAACGTTTGATATTGTAAAAAATTGCGTCAACTTAACTTTTGTTTTCTATTTGCGTTTTTTTTTTCCTTTTCTCTCAAACTAATTGTAATTGATGTAAAAAATTTTATTTGATTTGCTGCACTTTTGTAGATGCGTATTCACTATAGAGGTGATTTATTACTAAAGAATTAAGATGACTTGCAATGAATGTTGTATAAATATTACGTTTAAAGTCTCCGCTAAAGATCGATCACACCATTACTAGAGAACAGTTTGTTAATTGTTACCCATATCACTTCAGATTTGTAAAAACATTAAATAAAACAATTCATAAATAATTTATTTTTAACCCATTGGCTGAGTAAACTTAACCACATTAAAGGTTTACCATAATATTGTTTTATGAAAATAATAATTTCTTACTGCCATTAGACATTTCTGATGACTAAATGTCATAATTTCCTCAACACCTGGCACCTATTTTTCGCAGTCGTAGGCGAACGTATTTTTATTCGAAGGTGCGAATGTTTTTACATTTGGGACTTTCTTATGCAATAAACAAAATTATGTAACGAGTAATCATTCGAATGCAGCCTTCGGAAATCTTATTAGCAAAATAGCATGCGAAAAGAAGTTTTTCCCCAATAAAGTGAAAAAAAATGTTAGTGCAAAATAACGTATACGGAATGAAATATGAACAGATTTCCAACCATTATTCGAAATACAAAACAAATTACAATATCAAAACAAAATATGACAAAAGTAACGCTAATATTCCTGCAATTATTTAACTAGAGATCAGTTTAATAAATTAAAATTAGAAGCAACAATGTCATTGAACGAAAAAGATCGCCGAAAGTTAATTTTTCAATTTTCACACAGAAGCAAAAATGAAATATTTCATCATTTTTTGCAATGCAATTAAAAAAGGTTTTATTTATAAAACAATAATGGCTTTCGGGAGTGGAAAATCGTTTGATAGAAAACGCGGTAACAAATGTGCATTACAGAGCAGCCAAACTAGGGCTAAATTGAAGGCAGAAATTGTGGGACGTACAGCAAAATCTTATCTTGCGTTAGCAAAGAAATATAATGTCAACGATAAAACAATAAAAAAAATCATGTTAGTCCGATCACAGGAGAGATGTGTAAACATATAGTAATTAAAGATTTTTTTATGGCACTTTTTTAAAATCCAACAGAAAGTGTTTTAGCAATCAACTGCAGGGGCTCTGCTAATATAAAAATATTTATTATTGTTTATTATTTCAACCGAATAATTTTAAATTTTTTGTTTTTTTTTTTTTTTTTTGATTTTTCATACATATATCGTATTTTATTTCTCTTTTTTATTTTAATTTTTTTAATTTTTCATTTTTTATTTTTAACTTTTAATTTTTCATTTTTAATTTTTCATTTCACATTTTTTTCATTCTTTATTTTTCATTTCACATTTTTTATTTTTTATTTTTCATTGTTCATTTTTAATTTTTAATTTTTAATTTTTAATTTTTAATTTTTAATTTTTAATTTTTAATTTTTAATTTTTAATTTTTAATTTTTAATTTTTAATTTTTAATTTTTAATTTTTAATTTTTAATTTTTAATTTTTAATTTTTAATTTTTAATTTTTAATTTTTAATTTTTAATTTTTAATTTTTAATTTTTAATTTTTAACTTTAAATTTTTAATTTTTAATTTTTAATTTTTAATTTTTAATTTTTAATTTTTAATTTTTAATTTTTAATTTTTAATTTTTAATTTTTAATTTTTAATTTTCAATTTTTAATTTTTAATTTTTAATTTTTCATTTCTATTTTTTTATTTTTCATTCTTTATTTTTCATTTTTTATTTTTCAGTTTTCTTTTTCATTTTTTACTTTTCAATTTTAATTTTTTATTTTATATTTTTCATTTTTCTTTTTCATTTTTTATTTTTCACTTTTCATTTTAAATTTTTTAATTTTCATTTTTTATTTTCAATTTTTAATTTTTCATTTTTCATTTTACATTTTTAATTTTTTATTTTTCATTTTTAATTTTTCATTTTTAATTTTTTATTTTTTAGTTTTCATTTTTCATATTTTATTATTTTAAATTTTTCACTTTTCTTTTTTTATTTTTCATTTTTTTTTAATTTTTCATTTTAAATTTTTCATTTTTCTTTTTTCATTTTTTATTTTTCATTTTTTAATTTTTAATTTTCAGTTTTCAGTTTTCATTTTTTATTTTTCATTTTTTATTTTTTTTTTATTAATGTTATAAGTTAAAAATTCATGTAAAGAAAATTATTTTTAATGTTTTATGTCTTTATATTGATTGTTTTTTCTTCTTTGTGTTAGATTCAAAATAAAATGCCCCTGAAGATGTTGACAAAAACTCAACGAAACGTCGGGAAATAATGAAATAAAGAATTTTTATTTTACATTTAATAAAATTGACCAAAAAAGCCCTACATACACTCTATAATACTTTTGATTTTTCATTTTTAATTTTTTATTTTTTATATTTTTCATTTTCAAACAGGTTATTACATATATAAAAATTTTTCACCAATTATAAGTCACACCGATTTTGTCCTACGTCTTACATGTTACGCTGTTTTTGTGATTGTATTGTGAAATAGAAATTTACCCCCCTGTGCGTATAGATGTTTACACATCAAAAAAATTTATAGCAGATATGGGCGTGCAGTCAGAAAAACAGTCACCAGCTATTAAACATCGACTACGATACGAGCTTCGTCCCAAACATTTTTTCTGCAGACTCACCATACAATTGCATCATGGATGATGAGACATATTTTACAGTGGAGGGTCATGAATGGATACCAAAATATAATTTTAAGTTTCCTAAAAATAGGCCACTGGATAACGTAACCTACATTATAAAAACAAAGTTCCCAAAATAGTTTTATTGTGGCTGGCGGTAAGTGAACATGGAATAAGCGAGCCGGTGTTCATAAAATCGGGCTTGGCTGTCTACGCTCAAGTTTATATTGACAAATGTCTTACTGTACTAAACAAATTTATCGGTAAGTAAATATCATAAGAATGTCAAAACCATATTTTGACCGGACTTGGCGTCATCGCAATATGACGGAGCTACATAGTCTGCTTTGACAAATTTACATATAGGAGCAAAACCAAACGTCCCACAACTAAGTACAATCAAAACTTTTTGGGCAAATTTGAAAAGAAATGTGCACGGAAAGGGCTATAAACCAAAAAACCCGGACTGCCTTATAAATAAGATTAAAAGAGAGCTGGTGAATATGAATACACAGGGGATTCCCGAGGCAATGCATAAGGTGCCTCGAAATATAAGAAAAGCCCATCGCTGTGGTTATGATTTTTTTTTTTGTAAATAAGTTGAAGTTTTGTATTCTAACATATCTATAATATGAATAGGCTAGGCGCTTTCTTGTGACCGATGTTTTGTTCTACCGTTTTATCCCGATTTTGACAAAACTTATATTATTATAAAATTATACATATGCTATGTGTGTTTTGTTAAATTTGTTAATGTGTTTGTTATTGAGTTTGTTATCTTCATTCACAATAATAATAAATCATAAAAGTGTTGGTTTGTGAATTGGCTAAGTTTAAAAATAAAGCTGCCTGGAAATTGCACTCGAATTTCGAGAGCTGGAATCTGTTAGTATTAATTCTAAGTCATTAATTCTTCAATAAAAGATTTTGTTATGGTTAACGAGTCAGTTCATATTTCATTCCGCATACGGTCTTTATATGTATATACTATAAGTATATGTGGAAAAAATATTAATTTTAATAATTTAGGTGAAAAATAACAAAAATTGTACCTATTAAGGATAATAATCTTGAAACTACATCGCAACAAAGAGATGATGATTTTACAACTGCATCTCCGGGCCAAATAACTCCAAAGCGGTGTATAAGATCAAAAAGATACAAAAACGGCCGTGTTAAAAAAAAATATGTCTATTAACGAATACCATAGCGAAAATTAAAAATATTTGTTAAAGTTGAGATAAAGAATAAAAACCTAAATTACAAATCACATAGTTGAAATTAAAAAGAAAACCCTTCCAACGATGGGAAGGCAACAAGATGTAAATAAAAAAATTAAAGAAATGGATCTAAAAATACGAATGAAGGAGTTGAAAAAATTAAATATGGATCTAGAAATGCAAACTTAATGGATCGGTGGCATTTCGTATTTTTTCGTATGATGTTGATTTTGATTTTCGTCGAAATCAGAAAATGACGAATAAAAAACAAAGTTGAATCCATTTTATAAATATTTAATTTCTTTTTTAATGTCTTAACTTTTTTTAAATTTTAGAATAAACATGTTTTTTGTTTACCTTTTTTTTTTAATATGGTACATTTATGCAGTGTTGTAAAACATATTTATTTCCCTCTTTTACAATGCCGAAACAATAATGTGTTTCGTTTCGTAGCGAGTAAGGAAATTAGAAATATTTACACCATCGAAATACATTTCGATACGGAAATTAACAATGAATTAACAATTTGGAACTTTTCATAAGATTTCTACTAACGGTGCTTTTTTATTCACATCAACAACCAATATTTTATGATCCCAGAACTACCCGTAAGAAATTGTTGTGGTAAAAAGTAGCGTTTTATAAAATTTGAAGACGACACGTTTAGTATTTGTCAACATGGAAAAATTCGTCAACGTTAAGTGATGCAAAGGTCTAAGCCCAACCAATAAATAAACCGAGTTAGATTTTAGTCTTTATCCTTTGATCGTCGGCTGAAAGTATGCGAAAACTGTGTTCTAGTTAGATGCCGTGTTTACTCATAATGTGAGGATATTTCAGTTGAGAGTTTGCTTGTGTTTCACAGCAATAACGCCGAGTTTTTTTTTCGCAAATTAATAACGATGGAGGAAACATAAGTATAGCACTTCAAACCTGTGACGAATGGAAGAATCGGATCCAAAGAATTTTTGATTAATAATCTTCGAAAAGAAAAGACAATTAACGGCCAAAAAACATAAATGGCCGCATTTGGCGAAAAAGGAAATGCCGTTTCAACAAAACGATATACCTCTCTCGGATTATTTTTTTATTTCCAAAAAAGAAGATAAAATGGATCGATGGTTATTTTGAATATTGCTGGTATAAGTTTATCAAGCTATTTGTCACAAATTGTTTGTGTTTTCTTTGTCTGGTCGGTTATTTCTAGGAACATCCGCGTAGATACACTTAAACCACCGGAAAAAAGTCAATAAACTTGTCTATCTCTGTAAGAATTTAAGCATCTTTCTTGTTAAAAACCACATAATCGTTTGTTAAAATTCAGAAAATCGTTGGCAATAAAGAAACCAAAAACATGACATGAGTTGGTTGTTTTTTTTTTAGTTTTGTAAAGAAAACCAACAGAAAAAAAACAAAATTTTGTTGGCTAAATACTAAAATTAGAACTTCGGAAAAGATTGAACTGAAACACAAAAAGAATGAAAAAATATAATCTTATTAATAATTAAGCAAACAAGAACAAATTTTTTAATGTAAAAGTTTAAATTAAATAAGATAAAAAATTAAACTGTTGCCAAGAAAAGCGTGAGATGAGAGGAATATTGAAAGAAATAAACAAAAACGACAATATGACGCAGAATAGAAGGTAAAGAACGGCAATAATTAAAAAGATTTTGGGATTGCAATAAAGAATAAGATGACAGATAAATATTAAAGTTCAAAAAAATATATAAATAAAAGAACGAAAGTGCAAAACTTTTCTTAGAAAAAATCTATTAAATCTTACACAAAATGATAAACATAATTAACTATCAATAATTATAAATTATGACCGATATAAAATTAATATTCACCTCTGTTCTTGAAACCACTATGACAAAAAAAAATTCGTAAATGAAAAAATTCTTAAATCTATCTTAAATCTGTTATCTAATTTCAATAAGAATATTTTTTCTCGTTTTAATTCACATAGAAAGGCCTTTGAGAAATTAAAACAAATGCCCTTTTTTCTACTAAGCAGGTCTTAAGAGATAAAAAACTAATTGATATTTAAACTCTAACATGTTTTTTATTGAACCTTGTCATTATTTTAAAAAATTAGACAATAATTTTATGAAAAAAAAACGATTTTAAAAAACGTCTACATTTTGCGCTGATTTAAAAAAAAAAAACTCGTAATAAGTGGTCGATGTTAATAAAACACACTTTTTTCGATGATGCTGTCCTATAACTATAATAAAAACTTTTTATTTACACAATCTATTTTCCATTATAATTTTTTCAATTATAACATAGATTCTTTATGCACTAATTATTGCAAAAAAAGGAATTAAAAAAATTTTTTCATCAAATCACATATTTTTTATTTTTTTGCATATGTTCGAAACAGTAGTGATGCCAGTCAAATCCAATTTATTTGAATATCGAATTTTTTTTTGGTGACGCCTTACTTTTTAAAAATAGAAAAGTCATTTTTAATTGAATGAAATTGAAGAACAAAAACAATTAAATGAACAAATAAGTTCTTATTTTAAAAGAAAATATTTTTCTTTATACTTTTTCTATAAACTTAAGAAAAAACATGCACAAAATACTCAAAAGTTTTTTGTGAAACTGAATAAAGAACCATATGGCACCTCGGTTTCTAGATAACATATGTTCTTAACTCAAACATATGGTTCTTAACTCAAACATATATTTCCATTAAATAAATAAAAAAAAGTGGTTTCAAGAAACCCAAAATTTCAAATTCACTCTTATTCAAATAATTTCACTCTTATTCAAATAACGTTTCAAGAACAGGGCTGATTATATTGAATTCCAATCCTAATAAATTTTTAATAAATGAAAAAGAAACTTTTCTCTTAAATACGCAGGTTGTCAACTCGTGCTTTAGCACTGTTTTTAGTTTTTAGTTTTTATAAAATTGTTAGTGCTTCGTGCGTGGTGCTTTTTTTAGCATCAGTGACACCAAATCTTTACTGCAAATGTATGGCGAACGATCCACCTCATGAAATGCAAAATGTTGAATTCACAATTTTAAATTGACATCCCTAAAAGTATGTAAGAACTAAGAATTTAAAAAATTGTAAAAATTGAATTTAATGACCCAATTTTGTCAAAAATAATGAGAAATTTAATTATCTACATATTAGGGTATCCACTCGATTCATCTCTGTCGCTTAATCGAAAAGTTTATAACGAATAATTACTCGAGTAAAATCGAATCAAATAAATTTATATCGATTGAAATTTATTTTTTAAACAATGTTTTTTTAAGAAAATGATTTAAAACATTAACAAAAGATCATTCGTTTTTTTTTTCATTTTCATAAGTCAAAAGTTCAAAAAATATAAAGGCATGATTTCAACTAAAAGTAGCCCGCCTTCTTCAGAAATACAATGGCGATATTTTAAATAGCTCGTTTACTAACGAATATTTTTTAATGATGCAAAAATGTATTATTTTGTTTTGTGTGTTGTTAAGTGTTGTTGTTATTTGTATATAGTTTTAAATAGAAAAACAGAGGTTATATTTTAAAAAAGTATTAAAATTTGATCAATTGCACTAATAAAGCGGTCATTTAAAAAAGCACACGTGAAAATTCTCTACATAAAATAAAAAATATATATTTTTTGGTAAAATTTTGTATATATAAAGTTTAGAAAATGAAAAAATTTATATATTTATTTCAAGGATTGGACGAGCAAAGAAGATTTGTCCTTGAGTATCTCAAAGACAAGCTGACGTACATCGGAATAGACCATAAATTTAAATGTTCCACAAAGAGGTGTATAATGCTATCAAACACCATGAAAAAACTAAAACCACAGACAACATTCTTTTAAAAAAAGGCATAGAAAGACGACCGAGAGAGCCGACCAAGCCATAGTTTGAATGTGAAAAGAAAAAAATCATGAAAAATTTTACATTAAATTATCCAAAAAATAAAGAGACTGCGGGAAAATAATTTGTTTGCGCACATTGCAAGAAAAAAACCACGTGTCTAAAAAACAGAAGAAACAAAATAAGTGTGTTAATTTTTTTTATAAAACGTGCTGTGGGAAAAATAATAGAAACAAGCAAAGTTTCACCATTTTTTCTTAACAAATATTTTTAAAAACTTTTATAAGAATTTTTGTGAATCGCAGATATGTGGAAGAAATTTGACGTAAAGGAGCATCAAATTGGACTAAGTTTAATTTATTGTTCGTTAAATGAAGTGACGAAATATTTATTTACTTTTGGTTTCTATTATTTTTTTCAACAGCGATTTTAAAAATTTAGATTATTATTCTTTTAGGAATGTTAATATGGTAAATTATTGCATACCAGTTGTCTTATAAGCTAATATTTTCCAAAGCACAAAACACTTTTTGTGTCCCTTTGAAAAAATATCTATAATATTAACAGGATAGGCGATGTCTTGTGACCGATGTTTTGTTCTAACGTTTTATCCCGATTTTGACCAAGCGTATATTATTTGAAAGGTATTTCTTTTTAGCTGTTTTCCAGATTTCCAGATTTTTAATTTTTGTCCTTTATTTTGAGTAAATTGCATTTAATGTTGCTACTAACACATACATAAAATTATAATGTTAATGTGTTTGTTAATGAGTTTGTTATCTTCATTCACAATAATAATTGCCTAAATTGAAATATAAAGTTGCCTAGAAATTGCACTCGAATTTCGAGCGCTGGAATCTGCTAGTTATTCATTATTAAGACAATAATTTTTGGTAAATCTTTTGGGGTCGCTTTTCATCGGAAAGCTTATGGTCATAAAATTCCAAAACACAATGTTGGAAAAAATTAACCTGGATTATCTAAAATTACATCCAGCATAAAATAAAACATATAAAATACACTTGTATAATATTTAAAAAAAACCAATATACATATGTATATGAATAATTTTTAAATATTAATCACTTTATCAAGCAAGTTAAAATTTATTACTCGGATTATGGGATCTGAACGAACCAAAGAGGTTCTCTCTCTCATTCATGGTTCGCGCCCCAATCATGAATGAATTTACATGAGAGCGAACCAATTTGATTATTTTGAATCTAGTTGCGAATCACGAAGAATTTACTGTCATCTCCAATTTTTATCAAAAATGATCGCTAGTTTATCTGAACTAGCTGTCAAAAATATATAAGCAAAGAAAAAACAAAAAATTAATGTGTGCAATAAAATAAATAGAAACATTTAGCAAATAAAAAGTATATATTTAAATAAAAATGGAAAGAATGAAATAGTGAAACATAGTTTTCAAATATTTGCACAAAAAATATAAACGACAAAATGAAACAAGAACAATGGTCTGAACACCAAGGTTCACAATCGTGATTCAGAGAACGAACCAAGTGGTTCATTTTGCCGTCTGAACATGCTATAAGCGAATATGTTTGATACCCTTATTGCAAATATGTATTTATATACAAACCAATTAAAGCCGATATGAGTCCATAAAAATAGCAAACATTTCACAATAAAGCATAGGTCCGAAAATCCATAAACGTTTCTTAAAATAATCTCATTGAATTTATGTTATTCACTGAGGATTACACGAGTTAAACTACTTATTGTACGTGTAAATACTATTGTTTGTATTAGTTGTTTCCCAACGCTCAATCTGTGTAAACATTTAAATTTTTATTACTCTTCCAAGTACTCGTAATTAGTTAATCGTTGCCACAATAATAGACTGTGTAAAAAGACCCTTTAATTAAAATTAAATTGAAATGCACATAAAAAAACGATAAGAACAAAAACAAGTAACAAAAAATTTGCGAATATTTTCAAGGTTAAATGATAATTTGTTAGAAATTAAAAACAAACAAAAAAAACATTGTTTAAAAAGCTTTCATACTCAAACATGTATGATACAAACATGTTTTATACATACATATGTATATCTGAGAGCTAGTGTTGGAAAGTTTTTTGTTTTTTTTTTTTTTTTTTGGTTATATAAATCGCTGAAACCATAAAATGTTAGAAAATTTATAATCTTGTTCTGCTATTTTTTTTATATTAAATTAAATTCTAAAGCGCAAAATTAAACATACTATGGTATTTATTGTGAAGGAAGAATGACGGAGAATATTATTCTTCGATGATAAGAGTGTATATATAACACTTTAAATTCGCTAGATGTTTCCAGAAAGTTTACTAGATGCGATACCAGTTGAAAGCATTCTCCTTTATAAATGTTATTATTTATGTAAATAATATGTACGTACGAAATCATTTTAATCTCTATACCAGTCTCAGCTGAGGGTATCATCAGTTTTGTTGATGATTTTTGTTATTATCTGAAGTGTTTTTGTTACTATCTAAAATGCTAGACGCACTTTTTAAGTCAGTACACTTTATACATGTATTCAAGGTCAGATATTGAATATTGTGAAAATTGATACATGATCATACAAATGTTCTCTCTAAGTTGTCCTTAAACTAGCCTTAGATAATCACACATACATATGGTTGGTTTTTGACTATTTTGTGGATGATTTCCCGAAACTTCTGGATCGTAGAGACGAATTAGATCTACTACAACATTCTTATTTGTTTTATTTCATATTACTGTGCTGATTGTCCCATCTATTTGCACTTATCAACACAATGGCACTTACTGCATGCATAATGGAGATGCCTCCCTTCTCCATTCTGTGTAATGTTAAACAACAATATTGAAAAATTGTTTATTTCACGAAAGTCTGCAAATTAATTTAAATGCTTAAATTAACTGCGAAATACATCAACAAAATCTACAATATAACTTTTTGTGTGTCTATAATCAGAGTTTTAAAATAATTTTTTCTTTATTTAAATTCTCATTTTATATCTTTCTTTGGATTCAGTTTGTCAATCATCAAAATAAGATCCGGAGGCCCGAAGAATTATATAATTGATCGTTATAAAAGGAGAAGTCGATCTAGTGATGTCCGTCTGTCTGTCTGTCTGTTGAAAACATTATCCTGTCCGCAATAGATCGAGTAGGTCATACTACTTAGGCTTAACATGTTCGTCATAGTCTGCATCAGTTTGATATTGCATTTGAAGCATTTAGGCCCAATACCCGAGGAAAGACAATGATGATAATGATGATTTGAAGGTCGATGGTCAGAATCGGTCCATTTTTCGACCTAATCTTCATATTAATATAGTATCCGATATGAAGTCTTACAAAAAATGTTAATAAAAATTCCACTAAGATTTGGGTTACGCTTATTTTCTATACCCAATTAGTTGTGCCTATGTCCAATTCTGTAGACGCATGGCATGGGGTATCGCATGATCGGTCTAGACTGACTATATTTTCCTTACTTGTTTTTTTACATGTGAACAACAACAAGCAAAAAAAAAATATATTGCTAATAAACGAACAAACAAAAATGTAATTGTATGTGTTTACATTTAAGCTAAAATAAATATTGTAAAAAATCTAGCCATATAATGTGAAACATAGCCTTTTTATCTCTTGGTCATGACACTGTGTTTAGAACACGGATGGAGGGTATCAAAGATTTGGCAAAGCCGAATTTAATACTCTTACTTGTTTTCTTTTTAAATTTATATATAAAAATAATTCGCTACGACATTAGTTCTTAAATCTGTGGTTTTCTAGAATAACCGCGTATGTCATAAAATCAAAATGTTCAGGAGAGCCAAAAAGCGTTATATATGAAATTATGGGCTCGATATAAAGTTTTTAGGACTTTTTATTTAACAGCCCTGTAGATATGGACAATAAATACTTTATAAAAAAATTTTGAGTCAAGAGGAATAGATCCTAGAGAAGGACAAAAAAACAATATGTAAATTACACTTAAAGTGATAAAGATAAAACAACTTACATATGTCGACAAATGTCGTTTTCTTTGAAAAAGAAAACTACCAGTGCAACTACACATTTAGACATAAGTTGTTGTTTGAAAAATTGATTTTTTTTTTTCGTCAACAGAAAGTTAACGGGTGAGAAAGAAAGGGTGAGAATATAACAACGTATCAAGAATAATAGTGACAACAAATAACAGAAATAAACACAACAGTTTTTATAAGTGGTTATAAACTGAAATATAATCCAAAATTATTTTGCATTTTTTTTTCATTAATAACAACGTACATATGTCGCTATGTGTCGTTTTCTGAGAGAATAATTTGTCAGCGATCAAACGTAGGTTGACATACGTCGTTAGTGTAGCAAATTAATTTAATAAACATTTAAGTTACGTCGTTATTTAAAGAAAAAATTCAGAAATGTCCAAAAAAATTTTTTTTTAATTAAACACATGTAAAGAGCGTTAAAAATGGACATACGCGGTTATCCCAGAAAACCATAGAAATATAATTTTTTTAAATATAAAAAAAATAGAATTTTTATAGAAATTTTATTATGGGCACATTTTATAGAACAAAATTGAGATGAATTTCAACAACTTTAATTTTTCAATAGATATAAGTTAACAAACAAAACATTTTGTTTAGTTAATTCTAAATACTCCCTCCCATTCTCTTTAATTTCTCATGTTTGCTGTGTTCGCTTTGTTAATCAATTTGTTTAAGTTCAATAAATTATGTTGTGGCTCAAATTGCATTGTGTGTCGCAGCTATAGAATATTTTGTCACAAGCCAATCGATAATATGCTTTGTGGGCGAAAGAACAAAATTCAATGTAAACAATAATTGTTGCGTCTCATATTGCATTATGTGTCGCAACAGTACTCTGTTCTTTCGATTGGTAAACTAGGTCATTAATGCAGACGATAAAATGTTTAACTTATTATTTTTAACAAAAAGTCCCAAAAATTGTCAAGTGGGCAATAAACTATTGAGAAAGACCCAATGTTGTCAAATGGGCATTAATTATTGTATTCCATAGTTTTAAGTTTAAATAAGAAAAACAATTCAATAAAGAAAGCAGTTGATTAGTAACAATCACACAAAACACATCATGTTTCATTTATGAAATATAAAAAGGAAATAACTGGCGCCCAACAAAAAAAACTGACAGATTACCTAATCCTTTAAAAGCCCTAAAGTAGTGCATAGGATTATGGTAGTAAAAGTGTTTTTATAAAACTTAATCCTTTAAAAGCCCTAAAGTAGTGCATAGGATAAAAAGTGTTCTAATTAATTTAAAAACCCTAAAGAAGTGAAAAATTAATTTAATAAAATCTAAAAAGCCCTAAAGAAGTGCAGATTTAATTTAATAAAATTTAAAAGCCCTAAAGAAGTGCAGAATTAATTTAAAACCCTAAAGAAGTGCAGATTTAATTTAAATTAAAAGCCCTAAAGAAGTGCAGAATTAATTAAAAGCCCTAAAAGAAGTGCAGAATTAATTTAATAAAATTTAAAAGCCCTAAAGAAGTGCGGAATTAATTTAAAACCCTAAAGAAGTGCAGAATTAATTTAATAAAATTCAAAATTAAAAAACTCTACAAAAATTTTTTTAAAAAACTTTAATTTATACGAAACTATCAAAACAAAAAAAAACTATAATTCCAATAAATTTTTAAATAAAAGAAGAACTCTAATTTACACGAAACTAATAAATTGTCTAATTTATACGAGACTATCAAAAACTATAATTCCAATAAATTTTTAAATAAAAGAAGAACTCTAATTTACACGAAACTGTCAAATTATAATTACAATAATTTTTTTTTAAATAAAAGAAGAACCCCAATTTGTATACGAAATTGTCAAAACTAATAAATTATAATCCCAATAAATTGTTGAAAAATAATATTTCAATTAATTACAAACTCAACTTGAAGTGGAAAACAACATTGTCACCAGGCAACGATTTTGTCTGGGCAGCAAAGAGGATACAAATTACGAATCAACACCATCACCAACATCGACACAAAATTCAACAATGAAGTATTTATTGACTATTCTAAAGTAAGTCAAACAAATAGCTGTAAGCATCCAAAAATATATATTGCGCTCAATTTAAACATTTTAAGAAGCAAAAAAAAAAGAAAAAAAAAAAAAGAAGGATTTTCTATATTTAAATTTAAGAATAAATTTTGGATTCTTTTCAAAAATACATTTAAGAAAATAACAAAACAAATTTTTTTTTGGAATTAAAATATATTTTAAGAAGAATTTTTTTTGACAATAAGACATTAAAAATTCTGTGTTTAAGTTTAAAAATAAAGTTTTTTTTTCAATACTTTTTCTTAAAAAGGAAAAAAAACATTAAATTTTTTTTTATAAGCTAACAAAATTAAAGGGGAAATTAATACTTGGATATGGCCAACCCAAATAATCTGATTAGACCCCCAGTCCTAGTTCGCAATCCCGAAATAAATCCCCCTAACATAAATCCACAACTAGAAGCCACTGTAACAGACATAGTGACTAGGTTATGTAGAGAACAATGTGATAGCCTGGTTAGGGAACTCTTAAATCCCGGCGCATCTATGACAGGTATAGACCAAGTTATAGAAGATAGGTATATGGAGAATTTGACTGACCTAGACAAGGTACCGGATGTGGTACGATGTCTGAGGGAATTTTCAGGCAATCCTTCCGAATTTAGCTCGTGGAGGAAAAGTGTGGAACGTGTACTTAAATTGTACGAATCAAGCAGAGGGACACCAAAATACTACGGAATCCTCAACGTAGTAAGAAATAAGATCATAGGCCCAGCAGACGCCGCTTTAGAATCGTACAATACTCCCCTTAATTGGACTTGCATATCAAAATGCCTTACTCTGCATTACGCAGATAAACGAGACCTTGGAACATTGGAGTATCAAATGACAACCTTGATTCAGGGAAACACCACAATCCAGGAATTTTACCAACAGGTCTATACTCATCTTTCACTTATAATGAACAAACTCGCCTGTATGGACATTGGCAGAGAAGCTATGGACCTTTTAACCCAGACATACCGAGATAAAGCACTAGACACCTTCGTCCGTGGACTCAAAGGAGACCTGCCACGTTTGTTGGGAATTCGAGAACCAGCGGATCTTCCACAGGCATTGCACTTATGCCTCAAACTGGAAAACCAAAACTATAGAGCTCAACATGCCTATACCCATAAGGTTACCAAAATCCAACAACCTTTACCTCCGAAAAGTTACAAACCACTATTCCCACAATCAACCTTTACAAGACCTCAATTCTACCCACACCTCGCACACATGCCTTCAACATCCCAAAATTTCTACAGACAACCACAACAACAATATACTCCCAATCAAAATTTTAACAGACAGCAACGACAATTTATGCCATCAAATTCATTTAACCAACCCAGAAATTTCAGTTCTAATACTCCACCACAGAGACCAGTTGCCCCAAAACCATTACCAAGACCAGAACCTATGGACATAGACCGCTCAATGCAAACCCGAACGATCAATTACATGAATAGACCACGACCAAATAACGATTTCGCAGGAAAAAGGCCACCAGACAATACATACCAACAACCCCAAAAGTTTCAAAGAAACTTTCATATAAACACCGATAACTGGGAAACGGATGGTCAAAATGTTAACCTTTACAGCGAAGACGATTTCGAATCGTATAACAATCATGTACTAGCTAGCGGCACTGAAGAAGATCTTCAGGAAATGCAAGAATATCTTGACGGTCAGAACGACGAACATAATGAAAAAACCTTCATCGAGGACCATGACTTCACTGACATTCATTTTTTAGATTAGCGAACTCGTCTTTGCCATATTTCGAAGCTAAGACGAGCTCCGGAGAAATACTTAGAATACTTGTCGACACAGGATCGAACAAAAATTATGTACAAAATTCCTTAATAAAAAAAGCAATACCCAACGAGGTCAATTTCTATGCTAACTCCATTGGAGGCAAAACCTCCGTAACTCACCACACCTTTATAAATCTCTTCGGCTCAGATATTAAATTTTTCTTATTGCCTTCGTTGAAATCATTTCATGCGATATTGGGTAATGACAGCCTTAAAGAACTGTCAGCAATTATTCACGCAGCAGGAAGTTATATGATCGTTAAGGACCATATCAAAATAAAATTGAAACAGAAAATTTCCCAATCTGTTAATTCAATACAAATAAGGACACAACACATGACAATAGAACAAGAAACAAAAATCGGAAACATAATAGCAAAACATCCCAATTTATTCTCAGAACCAAACGAAAGTCTTACCTACACGACATCAGTAAAAGGTGAAATTAGAACCACCACCGATAACCCTATATATTCTAGATGTTATCCATATCCTATGAATTTGAAGGACGAAGTAGAAGCTCAGATTAAAGAATTGTTGGATCAGGGTGTTATAAGACCTTCAAAGTCACCTTACAATTCACCAGTATGGGTTGTCCCCAAAAAAATGGATGCTTCAGGTAGGAAAAAATACAGAGTAGTTATCGATTATAGGAAATTAAATGCGGTCACAATCGCCGACCGATACCCTATACCAGAAATAAATGAGGTGCTTTCTCAGCTAGGAGAAAATAGATATTTCTCCGTTCTGGATCTGAAAAGTGGGTTTCATCAGATTCCTCTGAGAGAAAAAGATATGGAAAAAACTGCATTCTCGATCAACAACGGCAAATACGAATTTACGAGGCTTCCGTTCGGATTGAGAAACGCACCCTCAATATTTCAGAGAGCCCTTGATGATATTCTGCGGGAACACATCGGCAAAATCTGCTATATTTATATAGACGATATCATAATATTCGGCAGAGATGAGAAATCACATCTGGAAAACATCGAGCAGGTATTCCACACCTTAGAGATAGCCAACATGAAGGTTCAGCTTGATAAATGTGAGTTTTTGAAGACGGAAGTAGAATTCTTAGGGTTCTTAATATCCACAACCGGAATACAGGCTAACCCTAAAAAAGTAGAAACGATAAACAACTTTCCGACCCCAAAAACGCTTAAGGACCTCCGATCATTCCTTGGCATGGCAGGCTTTTATCGCCGTTTCATCAAGGATTACGCCAAACTGGCAAAACCTCTAACGGCTCTTTTGAGAGGGGAAGAGGGACGAATGTCCAAAAATGTTTCAAAAAAGATAAATATATCACTAGATGACAACGCCATAGAGGCACTGAATAAAATCAAAAGAACATTGACATCAGCAGATGTTATGTTATCCTACCCTAATTTCGAAAAAGAATTCCGACTGACAACAGATGCTTCCAACTATGCGATCGGAGCTGTATTGGAACAAGATGGTAGGCCCATAACATTTATTTCAAGAACTCTCAACAAAGCCGAAGAACATTACGCTGCAAACGAAAAAGAAATGTCAGCGATTGTTTGGGCCCTTAAGAGTTTGAGAAACTACCTTTACGGAGCAGCAAAGATAAAAATTTTTACAGATCACCAACCGTTGACACACGCTCTGAGCAACGGAAATACTAATAGCAAACTTAGGCGATGGAAGGCAATATTGGAGGAGTATAATTACGAATTATCGTACAAACCTGGTAATACTAATGCTGTGGCGGACGCACTCTCTAGACCTCCACAGCAAATATTTGAGATCATCTCGACAGACGCCACGCAACATAGTGACCATAGCCTACCTCGAAACCTTATCCAACATACAAATGCTCCAATAAATGCTTTTAAAAATCAACTGTTTATAGAACAGAATGAAACTCAATCATATGAATTTCAAATTGTGTTTCCAACATACCACAGACATATCATATCAGAACCAGACCTCTCCAAGAAAAGACTAAACGAAATATTCACTAAATACCTAAACCCATCAGTAACGAATTGTGTGAAAACAACCGACGAGATATTGGGAAAAGCACAAGAAGTGTATTCCGATAATTTTTGCAAATACAAATTCCTTTACACAAGAAACATGGTAGCCGACATTCTTAACGAATCAGATCAGGAAATAGAAATTATAAATGAACATAACAGAGCTCACAGAAATGCCAATGAAAATAAAGCTCAATTACTCGAGAGATGTTATTTCCCACAGATGAATGCAAAAATAAAAAAAATAGTAACATCATGCAAGGTTTGTAAGGAGAACAAATATGAAAGACACCCTAACAATATTTCTCTGCAAGAAACCCCTATCCCACAATATCCTGGTCAAATAATACACATCGATATTTATATTACGGAAGGTACTTCTATTCTGACAGCAATCGATAAGTTGACAAAATATGCTCAGACAAAAAAACTTAATTCAAGAGCGACGGAAGACATCAAAGAACCACTTAGAGAAATACTTTTGAACTTTGGTATGCCAGAAATTGTCGTGATGGATAATGAAAAGTCATTTAATTCAAAGGCCATCATATTCATGTTGGAAAATCAATTTAACGTAAAGGTTTTCCGAATTCCACCATACGCCAGTACGGTTAACGGACAGATGAAAAGGTTTCATTCTACTCTTTCCGGGATCATGCGATGTATAAAATCGAAAGGAATTCATAATAACTTGTCCGAACTTTTGGATAAATCTACTTACGAGTATAACAACACTGTTCATTCGACCTTAGGAAGAAAACCGTACGATGTATTTTTTGGTAAACGGTCATCAAGAGACCCTGAAGAACGGGAAAAAGACAGGATCAAGTTGATAGAAGATTTTAAGAACCGACAACTATCGGACTTGGAATATCATAATCGCGGTAGAAAAGTCGCCAGGGATTATAAAATAGGAGAAGTGATTTTTGTCAAACAGAATAAAAGGTTGGGAACAAAGCTCAGTAAGAACTATAAGCAGGAGATAGTCAAGGAAAATCGACATACAACGGTGGTGACAGAAAACGGAAGAATTGTTCACAAAAACAACATTCGTAACTGAATGAATTCAAATTTTGGTTAAAGAACTTTTTCTTTTTATTTTTTTTTTTTGGTATAATTTTGTTGCCCTTAGTCCGACCTGAGGTAAAGATCTTGGACTATACTAATTCGCGAATTGTAGCAATTGATGCAGGTGTAGCAAAACTCCAAATGGGGTCTGTAAGATTGATACATGATGTGGACTTAAACGATTACCAGATGTTTATTGACGATATGAAGGCAACAGTGATTTCAAAAGTGGTTACATCCCATCCCTTACATCCCTTTTTAATCCATGAAATATCCGAATTACAAGAGAAGCTAAACCAATTGAAACCAAGATCAAAACGATCCCTAAATTTCATAGGTTCGGCATGGAAATGGATAGCAGGTAATCCTGACCATGACGACTTTGAAATAATAACACAAAAAACAAATAATATATTAAAAAATAACAATAAACAGGTTATAATAAACAAATTATCTTTAGACAGAATCAACGAATTGACCTCAAAAATGAACCAGGTAATAAAAGTCGTGCAAGAAGATGTACAGACCTTCCGGAATTTAGATATTACCGAATTGAAATACAAACTGGAAATAATAAAGGAAGAAATAATTAATCTACAATATGCCATCCATTGGGCCAAAGTAGGTGTAATTAATTCGTTTATTCTGTCTCATGATGAAATAGAAACCATTAGGAAATTGTTCGAAAATAATAAAATTCCATACCTCAACATAGAAGAGATACTGGAATTTAGTGAAATAAAAATAGCTACTAACAATAGTTCCTTAATTTATATTGTCAGCATTCCTACAACAAATGATATATTGTGCAATAAGCTACTTATAAAACCTGTGAAAATTAATAGAACTGCTACTAAAATTATTTTTAATGAAATTTTGAATTGTAATGAAAAGATGTTTGGAATAAAAAATGATTGTAAGAACTACAACAAATTGACAATATGCAAAGAGGACAGTATTGAGGACATCAGCGGATCTGAATGCCTCCCCAACTTAATCCACAGCAAACCCTCTAATTGTACCTTGACAAGTAACTTCCATATACCCACAATACAGGAAATATTCCCTGGAACACTTTTACTGAACCAATTTAACGGTACGATTCTGATAAGTCAAGAGCCATATGATTTAAATGGCACTTTCATCATTAAATTCCATAATGAAACTGTATCAATCGGTGATAAAGCTTTTTCATATTCTGAAATTAATTTTTCTAACATTCTCCCAGCCGTAGTGCAACCAGTCATGGGAAACACACACGTGGAAGAAATTCTCACCTTGGAACTAATCAAAGAAATGCATGTGAACAATACTGAAGCAATAGAACTTCTGAATGTGGAAAGTAGATTGGGTGACACTATCACTTACGTACTAGTGGTTCTCATAATCATCTTAATGTTATCTGTCTGTCTGAAAAAAATGTGTAATAGAAGTGGCTCTAAATGCTCAGGAATAATTAATATCAATACTCCATTACCACCGCAGAATATTACCTTGAATGAAAACGAGCCGAGAGGGTACCCTATATCAAGGATCTCTCAAATACCCTATTTTTGATTGAGGACAATCAAAATTTTAGTGGGGAAGAGTTAACAAACAAAACATTTTGTTTAGTTAATTCTAAATACTCCCTCCCATTCTCTTTAATTTCTCATGTTTGCTGTGTTCGCTTTGTTAATCAATTTGTTTAAGTTCAATAAATTATGTTGTGGCTCAAATTGCATTGTGTGTCGCAGCTATAGAATATTTTGTCACAAGCCAATCGATAATATGCTTTGTGGGCGAAAGAACAAAATTCAATGTAAACAATAATTGTTGCGTCTCATATTGCATTATGTGTCGCAACAGTACTCTGTTCTTTCGATTGGTAAACTAGGTCATTAATGCAGACGATAAAATGTTTAACTTATTATTTTTAACAAAAAGTCCCAAAAATTGTCAAGTGGGCAATAAACTATTGAGAAAGACCCAATGTTGTCAAATGGGCATTAATTATTGTATTCCATAGTTTTAAGTTTAAATAAGAAAAACAATTCAATAAAGAAAGCAGTTGATTAGTAACAATCACACAAAACACATCATGTTTCATTTATGAAATATAAAAAGGAAATAACTTATATATTAGGGGGGTCAATTATTTTTACTCCATGGGTTCATCGCGATTCGGGTACTGTGGGCCATAACAGGTATATTTGCCCAAGGAACCATGCCTCTAAAATCATTTTCGATGAAGAAATTTTCATGATATTTTCCATAACACTCATTCAAATGTAAAAATAAATTATTGAAAATGTGTATACCGGGTGGTTTTTTGGGTCGGGAGATCCATTTTTCACATTTATTTTTATTTTTAACATCCGCCAGGGGCGTTTTCGTGCTATTTTTGTGGATCTTTTTCACCTTTTTGGGGAAAATTGACGAAATTATGGCACAAATCGAAAAATTCGTTTTTTATATTTGTTCATTCAAAGAGTAAATAAAAAAACGAATTTATTGACTTAAATTGAATGAAATCGATATAGGTCGTATATGGGTACTTCACATAATTTTCAGCGCTGAATATTTTGGGCTATTTTAAATATGGGAAAGTCAAAGATTCATCGATCTGTGCAATAATTTCATCAATTTTCCCCAAAAAGATAAAAAAAATCCACAAAAATGCAAGAAAATGCCCCTGGCGGCTGTTAAAACCAAAAAAAAAAAACTTCCGGTATACACATTTTCAAATAATTTTTTTAAGATTTGAATGAGTATTATGGAAAATATCATGAAAATATCTACATCGAAATTTTGGCAGGCTCGAAAATGAATTTAGAGGCATGGTTCCTTGCGCAATTATACTTGTTATGGCCCATAGTACCAGAATCGCGGTGAAACCATAGAGATTTTTTCGGCACCCTACAATTTATATATATACATATGTATATACAATATTTTTTTTTTTAAATTTTAATTTTAAAAAATTTATAATTTTGGAAAAGTTTTCTATGCGACTCAGTAAGCGATTCTGAGTCAATCGGTATAATAAAATGTAATTTTATTATTTTTTTGCAGTCACAAACATCAGGACAAACTTATTATACTACCCTGACCACATAGTTAGTGGTGTAGGTTATAAACATAATTTTGGGTGTGCCAAAGTTTTGTGAGTTTTAAGAGGTTTCTTTACATTACTATTACCATTCTCAATAACCTTTTAACTCCCAGACCGGTTTTACTTCTATTCAATTCTAAACTCTTTATGCTATTATCAAACATTCTTCTTTGATGAGTTAAAAAACCACATCGCTGGGTTAAGTAAAAACTACTTGTTAAAAAACATAATTCAACTTAAAGAATTTTTAAAAAATTTTAGCAGAAAATATTAATAATAATTTTGTTTATATATACATATAAAAAAAAAAAATTTTTTTTTTTTTAAATAAGTTACTGGATTTATTTTATTTTACTCATTTTAGGTTTTCCAATCAGTAGCAAGATCGCTTAATTTTGGATAAATTTTATTTTAATAAATACATTCTTTAAAGGTGTTTCTGCTTCATGTATATTATACATACGATTACTATGTGATATAGAAAAATTAAATGACAGCAATGATGATGATGATGATGATGTTGAAAAGTATAGAAATATTTGCTAATAAAAATTCATTAGCAAAGCAAAAATAAAAAAATTAACATTTAAGAAACTAAAATTCGAATGTTTTTAGTTCATACTACTTTTTTCCTATAAATATTTATGTGAGCAAAAAAACAAAAACACCTTCTATATGAACAATATACATTATTTAGAAGAAATAAACCGGCCGGTTTGTGTAGCATGTCTGTTTCCCGTAGGTGTTTTGTCTTCATGTGTACTTGATTTTTTCCACTTATCTGTTGTCAGCCAGAAACTTTCAAATAAGTTTTTTTTTTCTAAAGTTTCTTTTTTATTTTCCGCATTAGTAATTATAACATGAAAACTCATTAGTCTCATTGTTAGCAAATTTTTAAGCCGCTCACTTAAAAACATTAAGTATATAACGGCATGACCTTCAATTGTATGAAAGCATATTGTTAGACAGTAATCTAAAAAATTATTTTCAATTTATAATACAGCATTTACGAAGATTAAATGCATCCTAAAAATATGCCACATTTCGTCGCCTCTTGAATGTATGCTTTTCGCAACTCGATATTTTGTACTTTATTCTCGTTACACATTTTAGAATAAACTCAAACATGATTCTCATTGTAAAATTGTTGCATAGAATTCATAAAGAATGAAATTCGAACATGGTATCAGAGTTCTTGTGGATTCAACTGGATGGTATAAATCTGAATGGCATGCGGTTTCAGCAGGACGGTACCACCTTCCACACCGTACACGAAAGAATCGATTTATTGGATCAAAAATTTCCAGACCGAATCATCTCCCGAAATTCCGATGTGAATCGTCCGCCAAGGTCGTGCGATTTAAGGCCGATTTCTTTCTTTGGGCTTTTTAAAAATATCAGGTCTATGTGAATATACCACAAAAAATTCCTGAGCTCAAGGCCGAGATCCAACGCGTCATCGGTGAGATAGATCCAGATCTTTATCGAAAAATTCATGAAAAGAGCAAGAACCCCTATTTAGAGCCGCGGGGACCATATGCCGGCTATTTTATTCCATACAGAATCGAAATGCTATAAAATTATCATCAATCGCTCAAAGAAAAAAAAAAAAACACTTTATTTTTAAATTAAACCATGCACTAATATAATTTACTAGCTGGGCCCGGTCCGCGTTGCTGGCCTTAAGAAAACATCTGGTTTTTATATTGCATCTAAATTTTAAAACACAGTGTCGGACAAATGTAAAGCACGATCTCCCTCGAAAGTTTTAGCAGATATCTAGGTACAATATTAAAGTTTGATTTTGCCACGCCCCTCCGCCAATAGACCAAAAATCAGACTTCAGTGTCACCCGCCAGGCTATTCTGAAAATTCCTTGAAAATTGAATTAAAATCGGTCCATCCGTTTTTATGTATATAGATTTTGCCACGCCCCTCCGCCCACAGACCAAAAATCAAAAATCATATTTAACAGTTCCACTCGCCAGGCTATTCTAAAGATTCCCGTTTTTATATATAAAATAGATTATTTTCGATTATTGCTCTTAAGAATGCAAATAAAACATATTTTAGGGAATTTTGAAATTTTTCAACAAAAATGCTTTCAGCCATAGAGTACGCTACATTAGTGAAAACTACTATTCTCTATGAAATTAAATTTGTGTGTTGACAAATCAATTATGATTTAGAGTACGCGAGCTACTCGAGGGGTAAATGAGCTACTCAAGCCGAACATTTGGAAAGATCTATTAGCATTACAATTTAAGTATATGTAGACAATATGTTTTCAAAGCATTCCGTAATAAAATTTTGGCGTGTGGGAACAACTACTATTTAGAAAATTATCAGAAATTTTGCAAAAAGTGTAAAAAAAAATAATTTTTACATTGTTTGTAATGGACTATAACAGAGGTTACTCATAAAAAATTTTCTATACAAATGTGTGGAAAAATGCTTTTATTTGATGATATTTTCCAGAAAATTTTCCACAATGACTTATATTCCTTAGAGCTATATATAAGGAGAACGCTTCCTTTAAGTTGCAATGCATAAAAAAAGAAAATTGCCCATATTAACAAATGACTCATTAAATAAATTAAGCCATTCCAGTGAAAATAGAGCTCTGGGCGAACAAACTACTCGAAAAAGATCAGCCACTTTCTATAAAAATGTATGAAAATTTGCTCTTTTTTCAAGTTTGATGTAATTTTCCAAAAAAAAAAAATAATAATAAAAAAATTCATCACGACTTGCTAAAATTTTTAACTGTTTGCAGTCTTCTTAAAATTTCGAAGAATACTCGAAAAAAATCAGTAACTAAAAAAAAGTTTTTAAAAATATTTTGTTATGTTTTTTCGACAATTGCAACTGACTATATTCATAGATGACTCACTTAAAATTTCAAGCCATTCCGACCAAAATTGTTGGCGAACAACTATTCGAAAAATATGAGTCAGTTTCCATAAAATTATATGAAAAAATTTACTCCATGCAAATTTGAAATCGATTTAAAATTGCAAATACGACAACTCTACGTCCTTAAAATTTCAAAGAATACGGACAATAATTGTGCTGTTAGCTATTTACTATTCGAAAAAGATCAGACACTTTCTATACAAATTTTCTTCTTTTTTTCAAAACTTCTGATATTTTTCGAGCAGTTGTTCCTACACAACAACATTTTTGTCGAAATGCTTTGAAATTTTTAAAATATATTCTCTACACATATCTATAATATTAATAGGCTAGGCGATTTCTTGTGACCGATGTTGGTTTTACCGTTTTATCCCGACTTTGACCAAACGTATAATATTTGAAAGGTATTTCTTTTTAGCCGTTTTGCAGATTTACAGATTTTAAATTTTTTCCTTTATTTTGACTAAATTGCGTTTAAAGTTGCTACTAACACATACATTAAATTATACATACATAAAGCTGCCTAGAAATTGCACTCGAATTTCGAGCGCTGGAATCTACTAGTTAATATTGAAATGGTAATAGATTTTTTCAAATGTGTTTGAAATTTTTTTTTTTAAATAGACTTCAAACATTTTTTTATATTTATTAAGAATTCTTTTACAAAAAGTAACAGAAAAAAATACATTAAATAAAGAAAATTTAAGATTATAATGTAATGTCCGAAAAGTATGAAAGTGTAATTTACAGTAACAAACTTGACTATAAGAGTATGATATTGAATGATAAAAAGGGAAAACGCCCTTGCTCCATAGGCTAGCCATAAGGATAGAGTGAATCTCTTAAAATAAAGTTATAAACTTAATACTAAAAAAAAAAAATCTGACAAGATAGAAAAATAATAATAGTAATAATAATCATAAAAACTAAAAATAACTGTTAATTAACCCCTGTGAGTACCAGGGCGAGTTTTTTTTTAAATCCGGTATAAGAGCCGACAGATCAATAATTTCATGGTTTAAACCAAGAAGACACAATTATTGAGTATTACGCCAAATGTAATTCCTCTGAGATGTCAAACACATAAGAGCACTTTCGGAAGCACTCCATCTAGACTCATTATAAATAATTAAATTTGAAAACCTGTTTTGATGAAAAATTTTTTCCAATACAAAATCTTAAAACCTTTCTCTCAAAAATTTCAAATTTGTTCATTAATGTTGATGAAATAGGAAATGCATACAACAAAACTGGTCTCATACATGTTTTTTAAAGTAGTAATTTTGTATTAACTGGTAAAATTTTATTAGATAAAACTCTGCCAAGGCATCCCTTCACTCAGTGAAAATTTCCATGTTCGTTAAAATTAAAAAGCTTATTAAAAATAATGCCAAGATATTTAAAGCTGTCTTTAAAAGGAATTTCAAAACCATTTAAAAACAACTTTAATCTTTTGCTTTCTGGAACTACGAAGTAAGCACATTCCCCGACGCATTTCTGAGACAAAGTGCTACACTTTTTGTGACATTTATTTTAATACCCCAAAAATTATAAAAATCTTTAACTTTAACTTTAAGTCTTGATACAATTTGCAAAGCTTGATCGGGAGAATCGTGATGGGCGTAGAGAAGAGAATCATCTGCGTTGAGAATATCAGTAGAGTTTGAAAAGGTTGTGGAGAAAATCATGAATTAAAATGTTACACAAATGTGGTGCCAGAATTGAGCCCTGCAGAACTCCACAAGAAACAACACCAAAATTAGAAAAATAATTATTTAAATGTATGCAAAACCGTCTATTGCAAAAATAACTCTAAAATAATTTAATAATATGTATATCAAAACCAATTAAACTCATTTTGAAAATTATACCTGCATGAAACGCTCTATCAAAGGCTTTCTCAACATCGAGCTAAACAATAACTGTGCAACGACGCTGTCGTAAATTACAAACTACATCGTTATGAAATTTTGAAAGAGCCTCTAATTTAGAATGTCCTTTTTTAAATCCAAACTGTAAATTTGGAATATACGAGTTATTTAAACCGATGAAATGGGCCTTAAATTGTTAATATCGGAAGAATATGTTCTCTTTTTGATAGGAATTATTTTTGAAATTTTCCAATTATTAGGAAAATATTATTAATTTATTATTATTTAAGCAATTATTAAAAACAACAACCAAAAACTCAAAGGATATTTTCTAATTAAAAAAAATTAAATTCGATCGATTCCTGCAGACTTTTTATTACTCAAAAAATTTAATGGACAACGTTATCTAATTTTAATAATTTTATACAATTATGATTATTCAATGCAGAAAAGTTATCAGTAAAATTAAGTAATGTATCGTCAACCAAAGATTTCACAAAGTTTTCAATTTCTGAGATGTCTCCATCAATACAGGTAACACTGTAAATTTTTGAAAAATGTTCTTTTAAAATATTTAGTTTAATTGTCTCATTTTCTAAAACTAATCCATTTACAGACAAACCGCCAATTGATTTACGTTTTTTATAACCTAGAATATTATAAATTTTCCTGGTTTAATGTTATTCAGTTTTTCATTAAAGCTTTGAATTTGTTCCTTACTCACCAGTTCTTTTATTAAAATGTTTAGAAGATGAATTTGTTTAAAAATTAATTTTTATTGATCATTATATCCTTTGGATTTATATTCTATTTTCTTAGAATGAATATCACTACAAATATTTGCAGTAGATGTAAATTTTTTAACGTAATAATCTATTTAAAAATTATATAAATTTATATTCGATGGAGGAAAGTATTGGAGAAGATCAATTGTAATATAATTTTTAAATAAATCCCAATTGGTATTATTAAAAGATATAAATGAACTTCTTTTATTAATAATATCAAAATCAAATAATTTTAGATGTAATATTAATGGAGATGTAATATAATGGAAAATGGTATGAAAAGGTTGGCAAATATAATTTAAACTAATTGAGTCAATTAGATTAGAGATAAAAAAAGAACATCCATTAGGGTAAGATGGATAGGAATTGCGAAGTCTTATAAATGAGGAACATATTTTCATACATTTGAATGGAAAGTGGCTGAACTTTTTGGAGTGAGCCCACTCCACAGTTTTTATCAAAATGCTTTAATATTTTAGGAGAGTAATTTATTAGTATAACTGACACAAAAATATGTTAAATCATACCATGTATTTTTGGAAAAATTTTTATAAAATGATGACAAACATCTACGAAGTAAGAATTTTCATATTTTTGATCGAGCTTTTTCGAGTAGTAGTTTGCCCACGCCAGTAGTACAATGCGATTCAAGTGAAATTTAAGAATGATATTCCTGATGCTTGTACAATTCCAAAAAGCATACATTTGTTATACTAAATACTTATATTTATTTATCTTTTTACATGCTTTCAAACATGAAAAATTTCAGTTTTTACTACTGGAGCTACTCGTTTGGCTCGAGTAGCTCGAAGCTCCAGTAATGAGAAGCTCTGATTTAGAGTATACATGATTAAGTGTATCCCTAATAGCTTTATTTAGAACTTTTGATGGAAGAACATTTTGTTGCATTCAATTTGTCTGTTTCTTTTCATAATGTCTTTAAATGTACAATAGTATTAAGGAAAAAAAGACAATGTAAGCAATTCTTATATTGGCCAAAAGCCAAATAAGAAAAACACTTCATACATAAATATGGTATAAGAAATCGAAAAAGAGCTAAAAACTACAGCATAATTTAAGGATGTTATTGGATAAAAACCAATGTAAGTAAAATTTTCAAATTTCTACATCAAAAAAGAAAAACTGACGTCATTTCAAAGATACGAATTTCACAAGTGTAACGATGCATATAAAATACATTCAGATTTCTGAAATATGAGATTATTTACTTAGTTTTCATTAAATAAAACTCATTCAAATAAATTAAATTCCCAACACAAAACTGCATTTCTTTCTTAAACTTCATCATTTTGTTTTTTTTTTTCTATTTATTGCATGTCTTGTCTAAAATAATGGCGTTTTAGATTTTAATTATAAATAATAAAAAAATATATAAAAAAAATGGCTATGTAAAACAGACCGGAAGAGTCATCGTGTTAGCTGCCAGTAAGCAAGGGGAAAATATTGATTTTTTAAACATTTCAAACAGAAACGTAATAAAAACTACTTTATAGTAAAATAAATAAAAAAAATAAATATGTATGTGCAAAAAAGGACGTGTAGTTGTGATATAAAAGAACTACTGGTGGTACAAGTGGTCATTGAACCGAAGGATAATATAAATTGGAGAGCATTTAAGAATTATCGATCTATTAAATTACAATATGCATATATGCGTACAATGTGATAGCAATTTTGTTATAAAGCAATATTTACAGGCGAAAAAAAACAAGGATATTACAGCAATCTTAAGGTAGTGAGGCGGTAAGGAAAATCTAACCCAAATGATTAGTAAGTACATATGTACAGACTTGTTGTCTGGCATTTTCTATGTATTTTTTTTCTTTTGTACACGTATGCAGGCGAATTTAATTAGATTATGAGTTAAATAATGGAAGAAAGAGAGAGATAAATACTTATATATAGAACTTACCTCGTGGATGTAAGCGCTCCGGCTTAAACCAAGCGTCTGAAATTAGTAAATTATTGATTATTTTTTAAGGTAAAGAGGTGATGATTACAAAGCATGAGTAATAATAATGCAAATAAGAAAATTAGTTCAGAAAATAGACAATTAAACCAAATTGATATTAAAATAAAGCATACATTAAAAGAGGTTAGTTAGTCAGATAGTTATAAACAAATGCTGATTATATTTAGTTGAAACTTGAAAATTTAGTTACCAAACCACTACAAAGATATTGTCAAATTTTTAGAGATTATTTAATAAGGTAGGTAGGTAGGTAGGTAGATAGGCAGGTAGGTCGTTTTATATTATATACTTAAATTTCACACTTACTAGGATCTAACAAGGAACATATGAATGGCCGTTTTTTATAAACACCATTTTGGGCAGGTTCTCCAACTGTAGCCATATTATATTATATATATATATATTTTTTTTTTTTTGGAAATTATATTTTTCTTTGCTTTTATATTTACTGAGCTTTTTTCCTTGTTATCTTTTGTTTATTATTTAAAACCATACACAACTTATTTGATAAAAGCGAATAAATCAAAAAAAATAAAACAATTATTTTACAAAAGGCAAAACAAACAATAAAATTTTGACACTTATTTTAATAAATATATCAACTTTGATTTATAGTAAATTTTCAACTTTTCTTCTTATAAAAATTTATCAAAAAAATTTTTTATTCAATTTTATTCACACACCCTTTTTGTTTGTATTTTTTTCTTCTTCTATATTTTAAAATAAATTTCAAAACAATTGCCAACAATTATTTAACGAAATTTCCCAAAATAAAAACCATTACGGTTTACCACGACGATAACACATCAAAAACTAACTGCCATCATTGTAATTTCAATAGTACTTTCTTTCAAGTTTTTTTTTTCCTTACTTAAAAATGTCCTTTTGTTATAACCATGATTGAGTTTTCCTTATTGTAAGACAAGGAGACCTATACTGAACCTCTGGCAATATTAATAATGCGCATATTTAAAATCCGCATTAAAAGAGAGTCTCCAAGCTAAGAGGGCTTATTTTTGCAAATATTAAATTTAAACAAATGCCACTCAAAGAGTTTATGAATAGAGGTTCAATCCAGTTACCCTGACCCTTATAAGTTTGAATTTTCCCTAAAAAAATAAGAAACGTAAAGTAAAAGCGATTAGATAGTCTCCAATTATTGATTTTCTCTCATGTCTAGAGAGGTGAATTTCTTATTACCCTCCACCCTTAAAAGCATGTTTTTTAAGAAACATGCGCATTAAAAAATTAAGAATTTATTTTCTGTATGGTGAAATTTTTATAAAAACACTGTTGCTGTACATTTAAGTGATAAAAAATTTATTAAACTGTTCAGCAACCAAATTGAAATCTCTCAAATGCTATGCAGAGAATTGCGGGCAAAGCATACCTTAGAGAGAATAAAATTAATTTAAAGCATAGTATACTTTGAGGCTGACAAAATATGAAAGATGAATTAAAGTCAAAAATGTGACTTTAGAATTTATTTTTTTTTATTTCACTTTTTTTCGTTTTCCTCAAATAAATCAAGAATGATTCAGAAAACTGCTTATTTATGAGCAAATTTTCTTTTATCACGAAAACTCTCTGAGGACACTAAATCGGATTGTCTTTAATGTAAAGAATGTTATAGGTTCAGAAAAATTAGTCAGAAATAACTGGAAAAAGAAGAGTATTATATGAATACAAGTTTTCTGTTATCCAAAATTTTATTTTTGGTATTAAAATAATTTTAATGCTCCAAGTATTTTTCAGAAAGAATGTTGGATAGGATTAATGTTTAAAACTATACAAAAATTTCAATTCCTTAAGAAGTTAAATTAATATTTACCAATTATCGTAGATAAAACCGGGGTTCTGGTGGGTCAAAGACAAATTTTCGTGGAAAATAATCACAATTTCTTGGATCTGATAAAACTATATAGAAGTTTGTCATCAAATCTATTTTAAGAATGTTTTACAAAAAATAATTGGAGCTTGTAAAAATTTCCCATAATATATAAAATATTTTTCGATCCTACTAATTAATAATATTCATATGATTAGCTATTTTTAATATAAAAAAAAACACAGAAAACACGATAGATGAGTTTTACATGCACTTATCATTGTAATATTTTTATAATTGCAGTAAAAACGAAGCAAACATTTATAAAATTCCAAATTTCGAGCTTTCAACACTATAAAAATTTTAATCTGTTCACAGTTTAAAATAAAACGTGGTTGAAACTGAGTCTAAACTAATAGTAAATTTGCATTTGTCAATTGCAAAAAAAGACCTCAAAACGTAAACTAATTTACAGTTAATTTTGTAATTTAAACAACATACGATAAATGTCAGAAATATATAAAAAAGTATGTAAAGCAAGACCAAAATAGAATAAGGAATAAAAAATATAAACTAAAGGATGCCACTTATTTGTGATATTTTGCAATTATTAAAAAATATTTAAATATTTTAGAATGTTTCAAAATTTATTTCTAAAATTTTAATTTTCAAAATTTAAAAAGATTCTTAAAGCATTAAATAAATTTACAAACTTTTAAAATTCTAACCAGTAAAAATATTCAATTTATAGTATTTTATAAATTTATATTATATTATTCAAACTATAAAAAATATCCCATAGTACAAATTATTATGAACAACAACAAAAAAAAAAAACACCTAAAAATAATCTGAGATCAATCTCTTTGTCCATAGTTTAAATAAATGTTGTTTCTCCTCAAAAAAAAAAAAAATCGAAGATAATCAATAAATAGCTTTAACAATACATATACCACATGCTAAGTAACAAGAGGTTTTATTTCTGTGGTTTTTTTTTATGATCTAATTGAAAGACACACTAAAAGAAATTCCAAGCACAGTTTCTTTTTTTTTTTTGTCTCTACTTGGCATCTATAAATGTGCACATTTCCACAAGCACAAATATACCACACCACAGCATTTGTATGAACATCGAAAACTACACGTCAATGACAATGAAAACATTCTAATTGGAGCAAAAGAAAAGAGATTTTCAATATTGGTGAAGACAGAAAAACAAAATGTGTCTGCTTAACGTACTAATGAATTAAGAACAAACAAAGAAAAACTATAATCGGGAAAACTTTTTTAAAAACAAAGCAATGCAAATTTTTATTTAAATAAAAAAGGAGAATCTTTCGATGTAAATATAGACTAAATGCAGCGATATATTTAAATCCTATAAATCCTTCAGTATAAATAAATAGCAAGGAACTAAAAGTTTAAATCTATTAAATTGCAATAAATTAAATTTTTTTGAAAAAATAAAATGGAATTTTATAATAAACTAAACTAAAAGTTTATTAAAAAGTTCTATTTTAATGTTCAAGGAACTTAATTTATTCACATTTTATGTTTAAATTACAACTTTCGAGTTTGGCATGGAATTGCTCATTTTGGCTCATTATTTATTTACAAACGAAACGTTAAAAGAGCTTAAAGTTTATATGACAAAATTTTAAAAATATTACTATATTATAACTATTATTATTATTATTATTTTGAATTTATCGTACAAATTTATAGCGTTTCGTTACGTTTTGTTTTATAGAATGAACCCCTGGATCACCCCTATTTTTTAAAATAACTGCTTTATAAAATAAAATTTCATATAAAATCGATTTTATAAACAACAAAGACAAATTTAGGCTAAGATAAGTTTTTTAAGAAAGTATCAATATAAATCTAAAAATCTATATAAAAAAACAAAAAATCTATATAAAAAAAACAAAAAATTTATATACAAGAGTGTTAAATTTGGCTGTGCCGAATTTTTGATACCCTCCACCCAATATTGGGTACGGCTACCACTTTGAAACTGTTGCCGATAATTAAAGATTAAATACGAATACCAATTAAATTTTAAGTTAATTGGTTTTCTTGTTGGCCAATATTTATTATAAAAATACAAAATACAAATTCTTAAAAAGAATTAATTACTATTTGAAAATTTTCATTATTTTTCTTTTACCAGAGTAGTAACCCCCTAAGTACTTCATAGAACACCAATGAAATTCATTATTTAACGCATTATTTAATATTAAAAAAAGGAAATTTTAAAATAATTGAATTTAATACAATTTATTTTTTAATTTTTAATTTTTAATTTCTAATTTTTAATTATTAATTTTTACTTTTTAATTTTTACTTTCTAATTTTTAATTTTTAATTTTTAACTTTTAATTTTTAATTTTTAATTTTTAATTTTTAATTTTTAATTTTTAATTTTTAATTTTTAATTTTTAATTTTTAATTTTTAATTTTTAATTTTTAATTTTTAATTTTTAATTTTTAATTTTTAATTTTTAATTTTTAATTTTTAATTTTTAATTTTTAATTTTTAATTTTTAATTTTTAATTTTTAATTTTTAATTTTTAATTTTTAATTTTTAATTTTTAATTTTTAATTTTTAATTTTTAATTTTTAATTTTTAATTTTTAATTTTTAATTTTTAATTTTTAATTTTTAATTTTTAATTTTTAATTTTTAATTTTTAATTTTTAATTTTTAATTTTTAATTTTTAATTTTTAATTTTTAATTTTTAATTTCTAATTTTTAATTTTTAATTTTTAATTTTTAATTTTTAATTTTTAATTTTTAATTTTTAATTTTTAATTTTTAATTTTTAATTTTTAATTTTTAATTTTTAATTTTTAATTTTTAATTTTTAATTTTTAATTTTTAATTTTTAATTTTTAATTTTTAATTTTTAATTTTTAATTTTTAATTTTTAATTTTTAATTTTTAATTTTTAATTTTTAATTTTTAATTTTTAATTTTTGATTTTTGATTTTTAATTTTTAATTTTTAATTTTCAATTTTTAAATTTTAATTTTTAATTTTCAATTTTCAATTTTTTATTTTTAATTTTTAATTTTTAATTTTTAATTTTTAATTTTAATTTTTAATATTTAATTTTTAATTTGTAATTTGTAATTTTTAATTTTTATTTAATTTAAAATTTTACATTTTTAATTTTTAATTTTTATTACTTTTTAATATTTAATTTTTAATTTTAACGATAAAAAATATGCGGTAATAATACTTGCTTCGGCCAATGTGACACGTGCAGTATTAATATACACACAACTGCAATGACTTCAACAATAAGAAGAATTACAACATATGCAACATATATTAAGAAAAACAACAAACACACTGAAAAATTTTTTTTTTCAAGAGTTTTTCAAAGTTTCATTCATAACTCGTGACCCCTTTAACCGATTTTGACGATTTTAAATAGGAACTCCTTTGGGATGTTAATAATCGATTTTATACAGAAAGAAACGGATGTTGACGGCGTGATCATGATTTCCACAGACAGGCGGACAGACGGTCATCGCTAAATCAACTTCCCTTGTTATAATGATCAAGAAAATGTATGGTTTTGGGGTCTCCGGAATTTATTTCGATGCGTTACAAACGGAATGACAAACCTATATATACCCTCTGCCACTGAGGTGTGGGGGGTATAAAAAATAATATTGGTTTAATTGAAGAACTGGGGCCTAAATACCGCAGTAGAGATCTAAATAATTTCGATTCGAAAATATTTTGTCTTAAGCTAAAATTTTTCAATATCATAAATGGGACTAATTCAATTTAATAACGATTTCATTGAAATTAAAATTGAGTCAATGCCAATTACTCTTGTGTGCATTACCATTACTTATGTATATCGATGTCTTTCGTTTTTAATAAATTATTAAAAATGTCATTACCATCAACTATGCATCAATGAAAAAAATATCTCCTGTTTATGTAACACGAACGATAAACAAGATGCTCGATAATGTCAAAAAGATAATCATTAAAATAAATTTCAAAACTTTTTTCCTATATAATAATAACAGAATCAACAAACTTGACGAACGAGATTAAGCGCCATAATTTTACATATATGTATTCATGAATATTTGTGCTTCAAATGCGAGTTTTGTAAAGCTTACTATGAACGTTATCCAGAAAAATATTTATAAACAAATTATTTTTTCCTCAGTTCTAACTAGTTTTTAAGTACTTAATTTTTCAATTTGATTGCAATTAGTTTAACTTATGCTAATGCTAAAAATCATTAGCATTTCAATTAGATGGTTGAATGCTTCTGAAATATTTCCAAGTTTACTTAAAATATGTGAAACGTTATTTTTTAGAAACCATAATTTGATTAAACTCAACTTTTTAACTCTTCCGTCAAAGTTTAATGTCAATAAAACTTTTTTTAGTGCAAGTAATGCACATCAAAAAAGTCGGCCCTAAAGTATTCTAAAACTTTTATAATGTTTGAAGTAAAATTTCGAATATTCTATGGAGTGAAATTTCGAATGCTTTCGACAAAATTCTGCTACACTTTACTCTATTTTTGTAACAAACATTTTGTCAAGAATTTCGAATCTCGATCAAGACTGTATTAACTAGCCCACCCCTGCTTAACATGTACTTCACAGCATCTTATTTTACGGGATTATTTTGATGCTCAATAATCGCAAACTCCACTTTAGAGAAAAAAGGTATTTCGTGTTGATATATACATACAACAAAGAAATTTAAATATTTTAAAGAAAAATTCGATTATGTTTCCCGAAATAAACTTTTTTTACAATCCTTTCATTCAACTAAAAATTGGATAATAATAAAGTAAATATTAACATACTTCAGAATAAGCCTCTACTTTGATAAGCTAAATACACTATTTTTAAAACAGTTTTTTTCCCCTGAGATCCGGTTTTACATAGTTGAGATAAAACAAGTAAGAAAATTATAGTCGGTCTAGCCCGACTATACGATACCCTATATGGTTTAGAGACCCTATCTCTTCGGTCCAACTAATTGGATATAGCAAATAAGCATAAACAAAATTTGAGTGGCATTTTTATTAATTTTTTTCGCTGCAGATATGAAAAAGTTCATATCGGATACTATATTTATATGGGGACTAGGTCGAAAAATGGACGGATCCTGACCATATTTGGTAAAGTCACTTATACATTGAAAAAATATATACAAACCAAATTTGAGAAAAATCTGTGCAATTTTTTTGTTTTTTGATATATTTAAGTGAAGATCGGGAAGCAGCTCTATATGGGGCCTATGACTAAGAATTTTCCTATAGGGATTATTTTTGAACTACTGATTAATGGATGTAATAAATACATACAAACCCAATTTGACTGGGATCTATATGATAATTTGGAACTTATGGCAATTTACATATGTCGATTTCATAGGGGTCATTTGTATGGGGACTAGGTCTGAACATGGACCTATTCTGACCTATTTCAACAGCGTTCATCCCATGGCCGATGAAAGCGTATATACCAAATTTCATCAAAATATATTCATATTTGCGACCTGTAGTTTGATTACAAGGTTTACATGGACACACAGACGGACGGACGGACGGACGGACGGACATTGCTATTTCGACTCAAAAAGTGATTCTAAGTCGATCGGTATAATTAAAGATGGGTCTAGGTCAAATATTTTCGGTAGTTACAAACAGCAGCACAAAGTCATTTTACCCAAACCACATAGTGGTATAGGGTATAAAAACATTATTTTTATTTAATAAACAAGAACATTTTTAAAATGTCTTAAGCCATCTCAATCTCAAGTATAATTTTAAACAAGATAATTAAATACAAAACTTCGCAAAAGAAAAAAATTAAGAAACAAGGTTTAAAAAAAAGGAGAGCGAAGCCAGTAAGATATAAAACAAAAAAATTTAATGAAAGCATTACTAAATATAGCTAAACTTAACACGATGAATTATGAATCACTATAAACAATTTCACAACTATGTACCTACATACACAGAAATGAGATTACAAATGCAATAGCAACAAACAAACAGAAAAGCCGGCTAATGAAAACATTTTTAATACTACTAATACTTTCTAAATATGTATATACCTACTAAAAGTTCATCAATCTTATTTTTAATTTTCACAAAAAAACTTCAAGTTATTTTAAAAAAAGAGTTAGTAAGCATTTCATAAACATTTTTAAATTTACTATGTAGTTCTCCATTGTGGTTCTGTTGTATGACATCATTGATTTGTACTGAACCAAAAGTCATAACAACTGAAAAATATGATTCACAACAAGTAATAGAAAATAATAATAATACAACACACACGAAAGAATTAATATATAAAAAAAAACCTAAATCCAACACGGTTAAAACTAACGTGTCACTTGACATTCAATAGACAGACACAAAAAAAAAGAGAGCGACACAATTTAAAGTTATCACCATTTCAAATTTCTTGCAGATTTTGTCATTTAATGTCTATTTTGAAATAAATTTAGCTTTTTTAAGAATACACAGCTTAATTTTTAAAAAAATTATTAAATGCATATAAAAAATGAAAACCAAATTTAAAAAATCGGAATAAATTCAGCAAAATTTTAGAATTAAATAAAGTAATTATAATAATTTTTAAATATGATTATTTAAATCCGACAAAAATTTTTAATTTTTTAAATATTTTTAAAAAAGAAAATGGTGTAAAACACAGTTATAATCATTGCATGTATATTATAAAAAAAAAAACACACATTTTCTTCCTAAAATATACGAACCATTACAAACAATTCATAATTAGTCCCTTTTGATGTCACCAAATAAATAAAAAAGGATGATAGTGACAGAATTAAGTACAATTAAGATGTAAACAAATTAACAAAAAATAGCAGGGGCATTTCAAAATTAATTTATAATTTAAAAACGTCTGCATTTTGTTTATAACTAAAAAACATGCTTAAATGTTTAACACTTGATTAGTTAAAAATGAACAAAGCAAATAAAAACATTTTGATACCAAAATCAATCTGTAACAATTAAAAAATAATAAAACTGCGTTTTTAATGAGCAATAAACGTGACCCACGGCATCAAAAATTGATTTTACAATTTACTAAATTCATTTTATACTGAACAACTTTTTAGTTAGATAAATTGTCAAGATTTTGAAAAATGTGAACAGTCCTTAACTTTTTGAGCACATAATGGCTTATCGGGTCCGTAGGTCACGTTTACATTTTTTTTTTTTTTCTGAAAATGACAAATTCTTGGTGAACAAACTTACCCAAACCGTATTTGTAGAATATATCCTCGACCGATACAATATTGGGTTGTTGTGCATTCGCACTTGTTTTAGAAGTTGTTGGTTTTGTTACCACAACAGGAGCATCAGCAACAGCAGGAGCTGGAGTTTCTTTTTTCGTTTCTGGAATTATAGGCTGAATTTTCACCGGTTCCGGTATAATTGGAGCTGGTTTAGCCATGGGTACCACTACGGGTATGGGTTCAACAATGGGAGCCGCAATTTTTTGTTCCAGTTTTTGTGGAATTTCCGCTTGAACGAAATCTTCATCATCTTCTTCGATATCCAAGTCTGTGGTAGGTACCACAGGGGGTTTGGGTGGTAACATCGAAGTCTTGACGGAAGCTTGAGAGTCGGGTGTAGCAGTACGTTCCTCTTTAAAATCGCCCAAAAGATCTTCGGATGAAATGAATTTTTCGTTATCTTGTTCTTTTAGAGCATCAGTTGCAGGTATTCTTTTAACCGGTGAAGGATTATACGATATGGAAGGTGAATCATTGTCCGAGTCCTTATTGGAGGCTGCGGTAGCGGATGTTTTGCCAAAGGAAGTCATTGGCGCAATTTCATCCAAGTTGTTTATATTGGTTTTTGACGACTGAACAACATCAGCCAAAGGTGCAGATGCAGCAAAGTTACTATCACCATCACCTAAGTGGGAGCCAAAGAGATCGTCAACAGCTTGAGCAGCTTTTTTCTCCACATTCTTCGCAACATTTGCTGCTCCAGCCATAAAACCACGTTCAGCATTCATAAAATCATTAGTAGCAGCTGCCACGCCTTGTTTAGCGTTGTTACTGGTCTGTCCAAAGAAATCATCGAGATCATCTTTGGTTTGTGAAAATTTGGCATCCAATTGTTCCTGTGCCTCTTTGGCTCCTGCTGACATTCGTTGTACGAATGTCTGAGGATCTACATGTTCAAAATCCATTTCTTTTTGTTCATTACCAAAACTCTCTACAGTATGAGAATTGTCATCCTGACGGGTTGCCCCAAAGCTGCCCAACAAGTCGTGACCTATTTGTTTTGTAGCTTCTGTAGAATGACTAAAAATGTCATCTGCTGTAGCAGCAGCTTCCTTTTTTAAATCAGTAAAATTAAAATCCATTTTTGACAAAGGATAGGGGGTTTTATTCAATTGGTTGTGGTAATTTATTTCAAGTGGCGTATGTTTTTATCACACTATTGCACTCACACACCCTGTTTTGGTTTAACTTTTTGACAGTTTTTACCTTTCGCTCAGAATCGAACTCTCCTTAATTTATTTCACTATTTATGCTCTTTCGGAGGACTTTTTTCGTTTTCTTGAAGTTATTTTTTTTTTCTTTTCTAATTTTCTGAGAATTTTCTTTATTGATAAATTATCTTCACAAGTTCCGATTTCACTTAATACTTTTCAATAAATGAATTTAAAAAATAAATCTAATTATTTGCGGCTCCTTTCTTTACCATTTATATCACACAACTATACTTCGCGTAATCGATGATTGCACTTCAAGCAGATGATTGCAAATGATTCAAAATATATACGCAGTGCTTTTTCTTCTTTTCTTTGTAGTGGTCTCTTGTATTGTTTTTTAAAAGCTTCTCACTTCTTCATTTTATAATTATAATATAATATAAATTGTTTCAAAAGTATTTTATGACATAAATATATATATTTTATTAAATATAATTGATTTTTACAATTTTATAATTTTCTGCCTTGAAAATTTTTTCCGGCTCAAAGCTCTTTTCTCTTGATGCATGAAACACATAGACGACTGCGGCCACACGAACACATGACTACAAATGCTGCTGGCTGCATAGCACTAATTTCTTTTACATATTTTGTTATATTGTCAACACAATTTTTGTTCTGTAGCCAACAAAAATAGAAATTATCCTAAGTTGACTACAGCGACAAAAGTTGTCGTGTAGCCGTGTAGCTGTGAAAATAATCGTTTTCATATAAACGTATGTATTTTATATTTGATAGGCTGTAGTGTTGTAGCCGCTGTCGTCTATGTATTTCATGCATGAATGTTTTAAAAACAGCTGTCGAAACACACATAGTTGTATATGGCAAAAAGTAAGATGCCAGAATTCTTCAATATGAAGAAACTTAAATAGAAAAATTCCGTTCTAACGAATGGGTATTTGATTAGTTTGAATAAATATAGTATCAAATTTATTTCATTTTATTCTTATTTATTTAATCTAGGTATTGTAATAGAATATTTTTTTTAGTTATTTGTAATGTTGTTTTTCACACATCTTAATACACTCAATCCGATAATTTGAGCAACTTTTAATTGTCCAATTTGGAATAAAAGAAGCTCGAAAGTTGAAATAAGCTTGAAATTTTTAATTATATATTTCTTATAAAATTTGTACAAAAATATATATATATATAAATGACTTTTAATAAAATAGTTGAGCTCGACATCACGTTTTTATATGTAAATCATCATTTATTAAAAATATATATATTTAATGTTTATTTTAATTAACTCTCTTGGTCTGTCTGCTGTTGAGGTGAATTTAAGACTGAATTTTAACTCATTTCCAACGTAAATTGTATGCCAACACATCATTTAATAATTTTCTATATAACTCGATCATTATTTCTTGCGGTTAAACTGCAAGATTTGATGTACTTGTTCCAATAACGCGATCAAAGTTAATATAAAAACCAGTAGGGGTTTGCATTATCGTTGCATTATCATTATCATGCGTTGCATGTGCATGTTTGAAATCTCGATATTTTACACAAAGTCTTTTTCAAAATCTAATGGCATTTATAATTGCAACAACGGGATCTTGTTTCATAAAGCTGCTACAAATAAACAGTTGTTAACAATTGGTATATATTTCTTAAACAATAAATAATTGGAAGATTTCTTATAATTTCATTTATTTATTTATATATTAATTTATTTATTTAAAAAAAATACAAAAAGATAACGAAACATTCACAGTATATTATTAGTAGTTTAATTTCAAATGAAAAAGGTACTATTTTAGAAGATGATTTTGAGAAAAATCTCGAGATTTCAAATCTGTAAACGTATTACGTTCAAGATTTCCACTGAGGCCAAAGTTTTTCACACATCTTAATACTCAATCCGGTAATTTAGCAACTCTTGATTATGGAGATTTAATTTTTTTACGGCGCCGCAGTTTGTGTGGCAACCCCGCAACAGTTTCTGTGCCATATTTTTTTATTCACCTTGAAAATGTCGAAAGTTTTGGAAAATAAAGATTTAATTGCATTTTTAAATCGTGAAAAACCATCGATTGATGCCAATGGAGTTAATTACACTTTTCACCTTACGGAAATGATAAAGTTATCATTTGCAGATTTAGACAAAGAATGTGTTCTGATTGAATTCGTTTCATCGAAAATAGTAAAACATAAATTTAAAGGTAGTGACTAACATTCTCACTCAAAAACTAAACGAATTGATCAATAAGGAATTGTGCATAATCTTTTCCACTCATAATTTCGGCGACCGCATATTTTTATACGTCGATTTCAAGCATTTAATATGTGATATGGTAGATAAAAATGATCAGGCGGTCGCTCTGGAAGAAACTAAAAACTCCTTTGACGACTTAAAAATAAAATTACGAGATAATGATTTATTTGAAAGAGTTCGCGATTATCTTTGGTTGTCTTCTCTTTCGTACCCTTATTTACTTTGGGATAGTTCACTTGTACATTTAAAAGTAAAGATAGGTTTAGATGGTTTAAATATGGATGATGATTCTTTAAGAAAATTGTATGTGGAATTCTGTTGTGAGCTTGGATCTACTGAAAAACAAATAGACACAGAATTTAAGGATCGAACAAAGTCTAAAGCATTGAATGATATTATCCATTACAATAAATTCATTTGTGCTGAATCCCACGGTTTTGAAAGACATATTAAATCCCTAATAAAAGCCCTCGAAAGTGATATAATGTATATTTAAATGTTTTGTATTCTGCACTACAAAGAAATTAATTAAGGAGAGGTATTTAAATATATTTCGATATAGTTTAATAGTTGGAAATATATTTTTTTTAAAACCTGAAATATACATTTTTTGAAAAGTTCATAGTTGTAAAGTTTTATTTAGTATTATAATTATAATTTCGTTAAACATTTGGTTTTGTATAATAAAACTATAATAAAATTGTCAGTTATTAATTTATTTTATTTCAATAACCTAGCATATACGCCATAATTGGTTAACCCTTTCGCTACAAGTTTTTAATGGGTTGCTTAAAAAATCCATTTTTTTTTTTTTGAATTTTTACTATTATTAGCCCTGGGAACAACAACCAATACTCAATTTTCAATTTTTTTTTTATCCTAAATGTGTTTTTTGGAATTTATCTATAAGGATACAAATTTCGTGTATGGTAAAGATAAATGCTAGTATGTTGTTTTTTAATTGAGGTTTTATTCAAGTAGTTTTAACACATAAAATAATTTTTTTTTCAATAAAACACAAACTAAAAATTATAAATTTAAAATTCATATAATTACAATAAATTTAGACAAAAATACCATATATAAATCTATATTTAATACATAAAATACATATAATCTGAAAAATAACAATTTATTCATTTAATATATAATGGAATTCCTTGAAGCAATTTCTCGATCCATTGGGAATGCGCAGGAAAACATTGCACTTTGAACACTTGTATCTAGTTTGACCTTTACATCCTTTGACTTTGCATCTACCTTTATCCGTCGTCTGTTTTGGCCAATGCTGATTTCTGTAAAATCGAACATAAATTGAAAGTGTAGCTTTGCGTTTCTTATCGGAGGCCGTTGGACTGATTGGAATTTCCTCATTTTGGCATAATGTTGGGTGTCCACGCTTACGAGAACATGCCTGTTGATTAGACCGAGCTAAAAGACCATGCGCAATATCGTTACGAAAGCTCAGTAATATAATTATTTTTCAAATTATTGCATTCGTGATCCATTCTACACTCTAACCACGAGTTACATACAACTAAATCAATGAAGTGGTCAAAAATCTTAAGAGTCCACTTTCCAGATCTAATTGAAATTCTATGTAAGGAAAGGAGAAAATCCATTATGTCTTCTCCCATATTCATGTACTCTGATACAATGTTTGGTTGTTATTTTAAAGCTTTTCTTTTTTCAGCACAAAATCGTGACACTTCATTGACGGGGACATGGCCATGAATTGGTAATACGAGTTGCACAATTCCCCCAAATACTTTCTTCAAAAACTTTTCTGCCCAAATTCCTTTTTGTCGTATATATATAATACAAAATTTAGAGCTGTAGAATAATTATCAAAATATATTTTATGATTTTTTCCTCAGGAACAGTTTTTACAAGATGAATCACAATATCAGAGCAAAACCCTAGCTTTGAGCCAGTTAATATAGTTCCTTTTACCTGATATATCTCAAAAATCATAAACTATGCCTTTGGAGCTACAAAGGTAAAATATCTTCATTCCCCATTTGATGGGTTTTTTAGGAATGTACTGCCTCAGAGAGGTTCTTCCTTTAAAAGGAACCACCATCTCATCCACCCAAAGATTTTCATCTTTTGGAATAGCGTACGATTTTTTTGTAAACATATTTGTGCGAGAAATGTGTTTGTTGTAAAAATCGCATGAGTCGCGCGCAAAAAAAATGGTGCGATGTATAGCCAAGTTACCTATCTACAAAAGAAAGTAAATTCTTTGTTCACTATCGCTTAATTGACATCACTAATATAATACTAAATATGGCAACACTTTTTCTGCCATTAATCGCACACAAAGCAACTTGACAACTCTTAAAATTATTGGAAATTCAACTAATTAAACAAGCACTTTATGTAGTTTTTGTTTTTTTAGTCGGGTTTGTCCGTCGTTGTAGTTACTCATTGCGGTGATTTTTGGATAAGAAACTCTGATATAAAGTTGTTTAAGACTGGCCGAATTAATTTTATTTAGTTAAAACATTGGTTGGTGTTGCGGTGACACAAATATAATGGGAAACCTTGACGTTGGTACTTTTACAGACAGCGGTTTTACGTCTGCCACTGGTAACGGCTCCACTACTTTTAGCGATGCATTGGAAATAGAACAACAAATAAAAAATGATCAGGAACTCAATGACAAAAAGTTTGCGGCACCGGCATATCGGGAAATACGCACACGAAAAAATGGTCTCAAGGCTAATGGAGTCATTAAAACGATCGGCAATGGTTTCAAGGTAAATAAAAACCGCGTGCAAGTTTCTTAAGAAGGAATCGCACAAAATTGAACATAAGAAATATTCTGAAAGTGTGTTACTAAAAATCCAATAAATTGCCAGTACTAACTAGTAAGATTATTAGTGGTGTGATTTTATTAACGAGAATTTAGTGATGCCAGCGTATTTAAATTGAAAATAATCCGAAAAAAAATTTATTTCTGTTCAACTAATAATCCCTAAAAAAATGGGAACAAGTCTCGTTTAGGTGCACCACCCCGATTTTTTTTTTTTTTTTTTGGAAATAGGGGTATTTGAGGTGATTTAGAAAAAAAAAATTTTTTTTGGCGGAAACCCATATTTTCCGAGTTATGGACCTCCAAAGTTTTGACATTGATTTCGATATAACTTGAATAATTCTTATCGGATTTGAGCAATATATGTATCATTTGAAAGCTTGGCTTAAGTCTAGTTTAGGGGCGATGCCCCGATCGGTTCAAAATTTTTACCACTTATAAAACTTTTTAATGTGATTCCAGGGAAATATTTTTTTTTTGTCGGTCGAGCCTATTTTCCGAGTTATGGACCCCAAAAGTTTTGATATTGACTACTGTATAACTTTGACATTTACTATCGGATTTCGACAATATATATATCGTTGGAAAGCTTTTTTGAGTGCCTTCTATGTGGTATTTTAAAATTTGAAATCCATTAACCCATTATGAACCTATTGTAAATTTTGCATTTTTGTGAGAGTATTTTTTTTAATATGGGATTATCTCATAAATAGACGTATGTCATGTATGGTTTTATATTAACTGAATAAAAGGTAGGTCCACAAGCTTTATTTTGATGTATCTCATGGCAACTTAACCCTTTCAGAACCGGATATATTTGGTATTTTATCTTCATTTTTAAGGCTTTTTGAAAAATTTATTCCTAATTCTAGCCTGCAGCGCTTTAAAACAACACAACAAAATTCTTTATCTGTCCTATTATGAAAATTTTTTAGAAAAAATCGCGCGATTTTTCCTAAAAAATTTTCGCCTGCGGCGCTTTAAAATGAGACAACTAATTGTTTATATTTTTTAAAACAACACAACAAAATTCTTTATCCGTCCTATTATGAAAATTTTTTAGAACAAATCGCGCGATTTTTTCTAAAAAATTTTCGCCTGCGGCGCTTTAAAATGAGACAACTAATTGTTTATATTTTTTAAAACAACAGAACAAATTTTTTTGATGAAAATTTTTTAAATCAATAAAGTTGCCACAATTTAAAAAAAATTATATAAATTTTAACTACCTTCGAAATACAAATATATTTTCCAAAAAGCATTACAAATATGACTAAATATATAAAATAAATACACAAATAAAATAAAAAAAATATTAAAAATCCATAAAATATCAATATATTTTTCAAAAAGCATAAAAATGTAGATAAAATACCAAATATATCCGGTTCTGAAAGGGTTAAGTTGCCATGAGATACATCGAAATAAAGCTTGTGGACCCACCTTTTATTCAGTTAATATAAAACCATACATGACATACGTCTATTTATGAGATAATCCCATATTAAAAAAAATACTCTCTCACAAAAATGCAAAATTTGCAGTAGGTTCATAATGGGTTAATGGATTTCAAATTTTAAAATACCACATAGAAGGCACTCAAAAAAGCTTTCCAACGATATATATATTGTCGAAATCCGATAGTAAATGTCAAAGTTATACAGTAGTCAATATCAAAACTTTTGGGGTCCATAACTCGGAAAATAGGCTCGACCGACAAAAAAAAAATATTTCCCTGGAATCACCCCAAAAACCCCTACCCCCTCCAAAAAAAAAATAAAATATCGGGGCATCGCCCCTAAACTAGACTTGTTCCGAAAGCTTATTAAATTGCCTTTATTTCAAAGTAAAAAAGTTCGAAATCCTTTAACCCATTGTGAACCTATTCAAGATTGTGCATTTTTGGTAAAGAGTTTTTTGTGAAAAGCTGTAATTATCAGACGAAATTACGTATATAAGGTATGTATTTGCACATTTACAATAAAAGTAGGGATCACAAGCTATTTTTTGGTGTCTATTATGACTTTTTGACTCTTAAAATGCAGTGATTTTTAAAACAAAATTTTCATAATAGGACGGAGGAGAAATGAGGGTATGCTTTAATAGCATGTGAGATAAGGCCATGATGGCTTTATCTTGTCTTATGTCTTCCCGGAGACACTAAAGTTAAGTATTGAAATCTGGCTTCGCATACTAAAGTTTTTCTGCGTGGCGGCCTGCGGCCGCGCTTAAGGGTTTTCTCCTCCAGTAGGACACGGCAGGTGGCTTCGCTGAATAAAGTTTTTCTGCGTACGTCACAAGGGAATTTCCCAACAAAATTTTCATAATAGGGCGGAGAAGAAATGAGGGGATGCTTTAATACCATGTGAGATAAGGCCATGATAGCTTTATCTTGTCTTATGTCTTCCCGGAGACACTAAAGTTAAGTATTGAAATCTGTCTTTGCATACAAAAGTTTTTCTGCGTGGCGGCCTGCGGCCGCGCTTAAGGGTTTTCTCCTCCAGTAGGACACGGCAGGTGGCTTCGCTGAATAAAGTTTTTCTGCGTACGTCACAAGGGAATTTTCCAACAAAATTTTCATAATAGTCTCATTAAAAGTCAATAATATCTTCGGTCCTGGAGGGGTTAAGAGGACAAAATATGTATGTAGCAAAAAAAATTTCAATTTCTAGTTAGAATTGTAAAATCGAATTTTGTAAGAAAGTGTTGTTTTTAGTGTTATGGTTTTTTGTTATTTGTACAATAAAAAATACAAAGTTGTACCCCTAATATCTCCGGATTACAAAGGGTTAAAAGGTCAAACAATATCTTAAATAAAAGCTGTTAATCCTATGAATGTACTAATTAACATATATTTTGTTGTTGTTTTTTTTTTTTTTTTTTCAATTATATATTCTTCCTTTATTTACATATTTTAACAAATTTGATATTTACATATGAGATCTTATCTTTACATAGATATTTCAACAAATAATATATAGGATCTAAAGACATTAAATAGTTTTTATTTTATTTTTAATGATTTTTAAAGGAAAATGGGAGGGAAAAAACCTTTATATGATTTAATAAATTCAAATACTATCTGAAAATATTTATATGCTTATAGAAGGTTTATTAGAAATAATAGACCTCTATAAGCATATAATTTTCAATTTGGTGATTTCTTTTTAATTTTACGTTACTTCTCTACATTCTCTTATCAGTGGGTAAGAGGAATTTTCAATTTTGGCAAAATAATTGTTGTTAATCCTTGTTATGAAATCGATAATTTTTTCATAACCTGTTTCTTCATGAAGAAGATTTGTAGGATACCTCCAGGGCTTTTTATTTATCATTTTAAGACATTTGTTTTGTATAATTTGTAAGCGTTTTAGGTGGCAGTTGGCAGCGTCACTCCAAATAGGACACGCGTATGTTAATATTGGCCTTATAACACTTTTGAATAGGAGATTTTTGTTTTTGGGGTTTAGAAATGACCTTCTATTTAGAAGTGGCCATAATGCTTTAAATGATTTTATAGCTTTTTGGCACGTAGCCATAATATGTTGTTTAAAAGTAAGCTTTTTGTCCAAGACAACTCCGAGATATTTGACATGATTAACTACATTTATGGTATTATTTCCAATATGAAGATGACGTCTTGGCAATCTTTTGGGAGATTTGTTGAACGGAAAAATAATTGCTTGGGTCTTGTTTGGATTAATTTTGATTTTCCATTTGTGAAAATATTTACTGCAATTTACAAGTCCCTTTTCCATTTTCTTCAGGAGTGCACTTGTAAGTTTGTTTGAAGAAATTAACGCAGTATCATCTGCGTAGTAAGCAATTTTCATATATTTCGGGACTTTGAAATCGGATGTATATATCGAGTAAAGCAATGGCGACAAGACTGATCCTTGAGGTAACCCTGTGGTAATGGTTTTTGGAGATGATGTTTCATTATTAATCGCAACTTTAAAGCTTCTGCCGTGAATGAAATCTGAAATAAGTTTGCATAAATATTTTGGTACATTTGCATCAAGAAGTTTAAATACTAGGCCATTATGCCAAACGGTGTCAAACGCTTTTTCGATATCCAACAATATTAGACCCGTTGAACGTTTATTGTTTTTATTGCTGATTATTTGATTTTTAATTCTGTTTATTTGGTGAGTGGTGCTATGCCCTTTTTTAAATCCAAATTGTTCTTTAGCAACAATAGAATTGGTCGTTACAAATTCACTAAGACGAGAATGTAGAATTTTTTCAAATATTTTACCAAAGTTACTTAATAGACTAATAGGTCTATAGCTATTTGGGTTATTTTTGGGCTTGCTAGGTTTGTTGACAGCTATAACCTTAGCATTTTTGAAATGGTTTGGGAAATAGTTGAGTTTGATGCAGCTGTTAAATATTATAACCAGTAATTTTAGAGCTTTGAGTGGTAGTTTCTTTAAGAGCAGGTTGGGAACATTGTCAAAACCAGGAGATTTGGAGGGTTTTATTAATGAGACAATATTCATTACTTCTTCTAGAGATGTATAAATTGCTGACTCAGAAGTGGGATTTTCCTTCTTAAAATTATTTACTGTTGAATTTATTACTATATCCGCTGAGTGGTTGTAATTCGAAGTGAGGTTATTTGCTTTGACAAATGTATTTGCCAGGACTTCAGCCTTGTCCTTATCAGATGTTATCCTTGTATTTCCAACCTCAAGGTGAGAGATTTGATTTTTTCCTTTTCCTCGCAAGTTCCTGCTTATTCTCCAAAATGATTTATCACCTGGTTTTAAATTGGATAATAATTGACACCATTTGTTATTGCGTTCCGAATTAATTCTTTTATCAATCATGTTACTTAGAAACTTAGTACATTGATTATAAAAAGTTTGCTCGGCTATATTTGAAGATCGTTGGCTTTTTCTTTTAAAGCTTCTTCTTAGTTTAATATATTTCACAGTACTTTCTGGTAATGTGTAATTATTTTGTTGGGTTATTTTAGGTGTAGACGCATCCCTTGCTTCGAAGACTACATTTATAAATTTTTGTATTTCCTGATCAATTACTACCTTGGTATTGTATATATCCGAATTTAACGTGATTTTATTTTCTAAAAAATTCATATAAATGTTCCAGTTGGTTGCACTATAATCATAATAGTTGAGGTCAACCTGCGAGGCCACTGATCTTTTAAGTGTACACATAATGGGGCGATGGTCTGATGGTATTTCGTAATCCATTGTCTTTACGTCTATATTTAAAGCGGTATTGCTTAAAATAATATCGACTGTGGATGCTTCGCGATTGTGTTGATGGGGGAATAGGGTTGGACTATTAGGATAGTGTATAAAAAAATTGCTTGATTGCTGTAGATTGTTGAGTGCTATTCCTGCAGTATTATTTGAACGGCAATTCCAAGAGCAATGTTTGGCATTTAGGTCACCAAAAACTATGTATTCTTTGGTGGAAGGTGTTAGGTTCAAGATATCAGCACAGAAGTTATGAGTATATCTTGGTGAATATAACGAAGATACAACAATAGGTCTATTATTTATAATAACTTCAATTGATATATTTTCGATTGATGAAGTGTTTGATATAAAGAGGTTTTTATGAGCGACAGATTTATGAATTAACAGAGCTACTCCTCCTCCTCTAGCATCTGTTCTGTCACTTCTATATAAATAATAATTTTTAAAAAAGGGTCTATGATTTTCTGAAAAAAATGTTTCATTCAAAGACGCAATTTTAATATTTTCTCTTTCAATTAGTATTTCAAATTGTTTTAATTTAGAAAAGTTTGAAATGCCATTAGCATTCAAGTGAATCATTTTGAATTCGTTTAAATTATTAGTATAATCCATGGGCGTATTTTACCATTGACATTACAACTTTGATTTGTTGTACTTTTGAAGTGCACCTATGCAAATCATCCATAGCTGTAGTAAAAATATCAAAAAGCTCATCAATGCTAAATAAATCGTTGTTTGTTTTCAGCTGGTTAGCATATGTAGCTTTGCTGTTATTATTGATGTTATTGTTAAAATTTGTGTTGTTGTTTCTTAAATTAGGGAAATCTCCCACATTAAATTGAAATGAGTTATTTTGTTGTTGTCTGCTTTTATTCGGACTTTTAGAAGTAACTCTTGTTCTAGTTTCCAAATAGAGAGAACGTAACGGACAGTTGATATCGTTTGCAGAGTGATCAGTTCTCTCTTTTCCTTGTTTTTTGCAATTAAAGCAAGTAAAAACAGCTGGCCTTTTTTCATTTGTGTTAAACGGACACACACTTGAATGATGTTGTTCTGCACATATCATACATGCAGCACTTCGATGGCAATGTTCACCGCCATGGCCATACATCAAGCAGTTCCAGCATTGAGTTGGTCTGTTCTTGGATTTCGTTTTGTATTTTTTCCAAGAAATTATAATGTTAGAAATTGTTCGTACATTTTTTAAAGCAGTTGGATTAAAATTTTTACGAACAAATTGAACTTTATAAACTGCATTATTGTTTGAACTGAATTTGGTGACTATTTCAGTTACGGAAGAGGGGGATAGGTTGTAGTTTTTTAGCTCCTTGGAGATTTCCTCAGAGCTTATGCGGGGTAAACCGTGTAAAAAGGTGGTGTATAACCTATTTTCTTTGGAGCCATAAGAGTGAAACTCCATCTTATTCTCTTTAAGTATTTGTTTGTAGCATTCGTACATTTTATTACTAGGAGCAAAAATTTTGGTACCAATTGAAGTACGTTTGAAAATGCAATCCTTACCAAGCAGCTTTTGTATATCTGTAAATGAAGCATTAGCTTCTACAACAATCGGTGGAGGTTTGTGTTCCTTCACATCGTTAATATTTGATACGGGAGTTACGTCCATATCATTGAGGCCAGCAAGCAGGCTAAATCTGTTGCTTGAAGTTGACGCCATGTTCGGGTTAACAAAACCCGGAGGAAGTTTTGTCATCTTCTTATTCACAAGCTTTCTTTTTGATGAAGACTTGGCCCCTCGGGCCATCGCAAAATTTATATTCCTGTTTTAAGCTGGATTGTCTACCACGTGAGTTCAAATGAGATCAAGAATAGGCAATTGCAAAAACAAAAATATACACTTGTTTTTAATTTTAAATAGTTGTACTCTAAGCGCTTTGATTTTTTACACAACCGTTCGTAAAGAGAGTTAGGTTCGAGATTTTGTTGTTGTAATAGCGTTTTATTGAAATAAAATGAATTATTTACAAAAAACTGCATCCTAAAAAGAAAGAAAATTATTTTGGTCCATAATGGGTTAATGGATTTCGAACTTTTTGATATCAAATTAAAGGTACTTCAATAAGCTTTCATATGATATATATATTGCTAAAGTCCGATTGGAATTGTTCAAGTTATATCGAAATCAATGTCAAAACTTTGGAGGTCTATAACTCGGGAAATATGGGGGTTCCGCCAAAAAAAAAATATTTTGCTGGAATCGCATTAAGAAGTGGACCGAGTGGTGAAAATTTGGAACGGATCGGAGAGGTGCACCTAAACGAGACTTAAGCCAAAAAATGTTAAATAATTCATGTAGTAATAAAATTGAAAACAATTAAAAAATACAAAATAAAAAACATTCGAAATATCTAAACTGTGAATCTGGCAACGTTTCAGTATGTTAATGCATTTGGACGTTAGTTACCTCTGTCGCTGCGATGCTAGAAAAAAAGGCGTGCTTCTTCTGGTTTATTTAATCAACAAAGTTGGAATTTCGTTATTACGTTCCCCGGGGAAATAAAAGAATAAAACAATCTTATTAAAAAGTACTAAAGAAAACCTAATTTCTTGTAAACTTCTATCTCAATTTAGAAGTAGTAAAATTACGTACGTACTATATTCTGAGATTTCAACTTTGTTTTATTTACAATTTTATCCATTTCCAGATCCTGACAGCTTTTCTAATTTGAAAGAACTCATATTTAAGGGTTTGATTTGGAACATTATTCTTCTGCAAATATTTATATGAATTAAATGGGTTTCTATAGAAAAGTTTGTGTGTATAAGTATTAGAAAATTTACATTTTTATTTAAAAAAATAACAGTTCATTCAAAAAATTAAATTAATTCAAGTAACATAATATTTTTAGCGTTAATAATATTAGGGTTTCACTGACTAAACATAAATAAAAACTATATTACTTAATTTTAATGTTTTGTAGGGTAACTATTTTGTTTGAAAACTTTTCTTCGGCATGTTTTTCACCACGCTAGTTGTATAATCTACCGGAATACGGTTCCATTCTTCTTGAAGCCTTGATTTATCTAAATACATTGTATTTGCTTTCATCCGCAAAAATAACATAATCCCACCAAGTTTCCGGCTTAAGAAGGTACTCCTTAGCGAAACTTAAACGAGTTTTTCGATTGCGCAACTTAAAACCTTTTGCCCTTAGGGATCTTTGGATGGTAGATGATGATTTTTGGTGCACTTAAACGCAGATTGGCTTTCATTTTCCGAACAGTACAATTTTTTCGCGCTCGCTGAGTTTCTTAGGCTTGCCTGTCTTCTTTATGAAGTGTATTCTTCCCTCATGTTTGTACCTTTGGACTATGTCTCCAACTGTATTTGCCTTCATTTGACTTCGATATAAGTATTTTTACCTTTATGCCCCTTTTTCATCTATGCAACAAAATTGTTTTTTTTTTTTTGCAAAATAAGAAAATTATTATCAACTTTTATTAATTTGTATTCTTATTTTGCAATAAAGTTACTTTAATTGCTTGTTTTTTGTTATTTATTTTATTTATTTATTTACATAAGGGCAATTCCACGGTAACAGACGTATCAATTGGTACACAAAATACCCTCGTTTCCTTGTATAGACTTTATGAAAAACAAGGATTCTACTTCTATATGATGCAATTAGATTTTGACAATTTCCTCAAACAATATTTATTATTACTTTTTTTTTTTGTCAGTAACGAACGTATTTCTTCAAAATGGAATTGCCCATAATTAACTTTCAATTAAAATTATAAGCTAATTGTTATATACTGAGCAATAGCTACCTAGGCTTTAAGCTCAACTTAAGTTCATAGTAACAACAATCTTACTTATGTTAAAGTTAAGATTTGAGTTTTTTTCAGGAATTCAATTACACTTTTAATGTTGTCTATAGTAGGATAAATGATAGTCATTACTAAATATTTGTTGTCTTATATTTTGGTATTGGGGGCAATGGGATGTTACAGTTACATTTAGGTATGTTGGGAATGTTTATCAAAGGGTCATGCGTGTATTTGAATTGGCTTATACGGATCCTTAAAAACTTTATTACTTTCTGAAATAACGGAAAACCGAATATTAATGACGCGTGTTAAATCGATACATCGCGGTTGCACCGCTAACACCGAGCCATCTATTATACATATATTTTTTTTTAGCATCTTCCTTTTTTTTTGACAATTATATCTTTCTCGCTAATACCAACTTCTTTATGTCTGTATATTAAAAAAACGATTATTAATGACACTGACTGTATATACAGGCAGAACTTCTAAGAGCGGATTTCATATTATGAATAAATTCCGTAACTATAAATAAATTTAACACATTCAGTATTTCCATAATTTTGTAGCATTAACTTGTGTTTCGGCCTATGAAGCCGGAATAAAAAAAAAAATAATTTTTATACTTAAATTTTTGGCTTGCATGTTTTTTTAAATATTTTTTTGGGTTATTTGGAAAGGATGGCATTTTTTGTGTCTTGCATTAACTGAATTTTTGCCAATTAAATAAAAGCTTAAAATCAAATTATGGAATGAATTCCCAAGAAGCTCTGCACAAAAAGTGCTATCAACATTACTGCGTATAACTTTTCGATAAGAAATGATTGAATAACTCGCGTATCTTCTCTTATCGCTTGCCTTTTGATTTTTTTTTTCGCATAGCTTTGCGATTTAATACGTAAAACATGATTCATTGTTTACAAACGTACATATATTTATACAAAATAGACAGTTTTTTTTAAATATAAAATTCATATGTACAATTATCTTACAATATAGGGCCTAAGCGATACCTTGAGAAAAGTTGGATAAAGTTAAAATTAATTTATTTAACAGAGTAATATATACTAGCAGATTCCAGCGCTCGAAATTCGAGTGCAATATCTAGGTAACTTTATTTCTCAACTTAGCCAATTCACAAGCCAACACTTTTTTGGTTTATTATTATTGTGAATGAAGATAAACTCATTAACAAACACATTAACAAATTTAATAAACACACACATAGCATATGTATAATTTAATGTATGTGTTAGTAGCAACTTTAAAATCAATTTACTCAAAATAAAGGAAAAAATTTAAAAATCTGTAAATCTGGTGAACAGCTAAAAAGAAATACCTTTCAAATAATATACGTTTGGTCAAAATCGGGATAAAACGGTAGAACAAAACATCGGTAACAAAAAATCGCCTAGCCTATTAATATTATAGATAACTTTAAAAACAATAATTTCTCATATTAAATATTGAGGCATAAAGAAACAGTTATAAAATCAGATTTTTATATTTTACGAAAAATATCTTCTTAGTCTTCGCTTAAAAGTCGAAATTGTTAAACAAACTTTCAAAACTAAGGCATCTTAATTTATTCTCATAAATTCTATTCTTGTTGTGTTCCAACCGACAGTCTTGCAGTCTTGTAATAAACACAATCTGGTTTCTAGAAAAACTGATTGTATGACGACCCATGTCATGAACAACTTTTTTTAAAATAAATCAGCAGCCGAATTTTATATACGTGTCAATCGTTTTTCACTTTTGCCTATTCGGATAGTGTACTGGACGCCCTTTCACATGATGAAAACCAGAAATGGAACCAGAGTGTGGAAAAGTTTACTAAAAATGAAGAAAAAACAGAGTACGTAAAAAACTGACTTTGAAGACAAAAGATAAAAAACATTTTACAGATCAGAAAATATTATATGTACAAAACAAGACCCAAGCAATAATTTTTCCATTCAACAAATCTCCCAAAAGACTGCCAAGACGTCATCTTCTTATTGGAAATAATACCATAAATGTACTTAATCATGTCAAATATCTCAGAGTTGTCTTGGACAAAAAGCTTACTTTTAAACAACATATAATGACTACGTGCCTAAAAGCTATAAATTCATTTAAAGCATTATGGCCACTACTAAATAGAAGGTCATTTCTAAACCCCAAAAACAAAAATCTACTCTAAAGTGTTATAAGGCCAATATTAACATACGCGAGTCCTATTTGGAGTGACGCTGCCAACTGCCACCTAAAACGCTTACAAATTATACAAAACAAATGTCTTAAAATGATAAATAAAAAGCCCTGGAGGTATCCTACAAATCTTCTTCACGAAGTAACAGGTTATGAAAAAATTATCGATTTCATAACAAGGATTAATAACAATTACTTTGCCAAAATCGAAAATTCCTCTTACCCACTGATAAGAGAATGTAGAGAATTAACGTAAAAATAAAAAGAAATCACCAAATTGAAAATTATGTGTTTATAGAGAGAGGTCTATTATTTCTAATACACCTCCTATAAGCATATAAATGTTTTCAGATAGTATTTGAATATATTAAATCATATAAAGGTTTCTTTCCTCCCATTTTCCTTTAAAAATCATTAAAAAATAAAATAAAACCTATTTAATATCTTCAGATCCTATGTATTAATTGTTGCAATATCTATATGTAAAGATAAGATCTCATATGTGAATATCAAATTTGTTAAAATGTGTAAATAAAGGAAGAATATATAATTGAAAAAAAATTATATGTACAACAGATAAATCCATCCTAACGTAACATTGTTCCATTTTATCTTCTACCTTAGACAAATGTAGTTCATCATTGCTATTCGAACTAACATCATCATCAGACCCGTCATTGTCTTCAACGTTTTCAGGGAAATATTGACTGTAGGCGACAGTAAACTCCTCCTCATCAACACTAATTTTTCTACAAAAGACATAAAAAGTTGAAGTAAAGATATTGTAATAAGTTTTGGTACCGGATTAAAGCAGATAAAATTCACCATTAATAGCTGTCAAAAATTTTGTTGTTTACTTTTTTTGTTATACTCTCTCAAAGTTCAATAATTTTCGCTAATTAAAGGCAAAGTAGTAAAAAGTAAAAACTACGAATTTCAAGTATATTTTTTTGGTTGTTTATTCTAATATCAAAACTTTTCTTAAATGGAAGCATCAACTTCAGATATTGGACTATCTTCTTGATTAATTTTTTTTTTTGAAAAATGTAGAAATATTTTTAAAATTTTTTGAATATTATCCCAAAAAATGGGTATTTTTGAAATAAGTATAGAGTTTCATAGCGTTATTGGGTAAGATTGGGTAAAACTGTTTCCATAGTAAATTACTATGGGGTTTCAGCTTGTGGATTCCAAAAAAATATTTTGCGTATACGTATGCAATTACGCAAAATATTTAACATTCTTTTAAAAATTCCCAGTTGCAAATCAAAATAGCTAACTTGTTCATTGTTTTGTTTTTGTTTTGTCTTTCTTTTTGTTACTGTGATTTTTGTTACTGCTGTTGTAAATATGTAAGCTAGTATATCAACAACTTATTTTAATGATCGAGTATATTAGAGTGGGACGGAAGTGAAAAAGTAATATGATAAGAAAAATTGTAGAAAACTCTTTAAATTGCAGTAAAAGTTTCCGGTTTGCTCTAGACTTCTGTAGACGTCTATACAATTTAATTTATAAAAGAAACCGCAAATACTGCAAAACTTGAAAAAGAACGAGTAGAAAAAGAAATTTAACTCCTTTTGAATTCTATGGTTTTATTAGGAGAACGATCAATAGAAATTAATCACAAACTAATGTTGGTGATGATTGATGGAAAAGTATGTAATGCTTTAACGGATACAACATCTACACAAAAGTGTTACGTTTGTGGAGCGACAAGTAAAGATTTTTTTTTATTTTTTTTATTTTTTTTTTATTTTTAGAGAGAAAACTGGACAGATCGTTGACCAACCGAAGCCAGGCTTTGAAAACTCTAACGATGGCAACACTGCCATCCAGTTGAAAAGTTTAGAAACTATACTCACAACACGGCCAGACATTTTGTTAAGCTCTACCCGTGGTTTTATATGCCTCCCACATTACATAAATTCTTTATTCACGGGTTAGAAATAATATCACATGCATTACTGCCAATTGGCCAACTATCTGAGGAAGCTCAAGAAGCTCGAAGCAAAGATTTTAAAAATTATAGAGAACACTGTGCGCGTAAATGCAGTCGGGAGAAGTCAAACGAATACATATTTAATAGGTTTCTACTTAGTTCAGATCCATTACTTACCGCCAAAAGTAAATGTCATAAGAAAAAAATTCATCGTATACCACAGATGGCACTAGATTTAATAATTTTGCCAAACACAACAGGTGAAGAAGAGGTTAATGATGATGAATATGAAGATGATGACTATGAAAATGATGATGATTATGATGATTATATATTCTTTCTTTATTTACATATTTTAACAAATTTGATATTTACATATGAGATCTTATCTTTACATATAGATATTGCAACAAATAATATATAGGATCTAAAGATATTAAATAGTTTTTATTTTTTAATGATTTTTAAAGGAAAATTGGGAGGAAAAAAAACCTTTATATGATTTAATATATTCAAATACTATCTGAAAACATTTATATGCTTATAGGAGGTTTATTAGAAATAATAGACCTCTATAAGCATATAATTTTCAATTTGGTGATTTCTTTTTTAATTTTACGTTATTTCTCTACATTCTCTTATCAGTGGGTAAGAGGAATTTTCAATTTTGGCAAAGTAATTATTATTAATCCTTGATATGAAATCGATAATTTTTTCATAACCGGTTTCTTCATGAAGAAGATTTGTAGGATACCTCCAGGGCATTTTATATATCATGTTAAGACATTTCTTTTGTATAATTTGTAAGCGTTTTAGGTGACAGTTGGCAGCGTCACTCCAAATAGGCCTTATAACACTTTTGAAGAGTAGATTTTTGTTTTGGTGGTTTAGAAATGACCTTCTATTTAGTAGTGGCCATAATGCGTTAAATGATTTTATAGCTTTTTGGTACGTAGCCATAATATGTTGTTTAAATGTAAGCTTTTTGTCCAAGACGACTCCGAGATATTTGACATCGTTAAGTATATTTATGGAATTATTTCCAATAAGAAGATGACGTCTTGAGAGTCTTTTGGGAGATTTGTTGAATGGAAAAATTATTGCTTGTTTGGATTAATTTTGATTTTCCATTTGTGGAAATATTTACTGCAATTTACAAGACCCGTCTCCATTTTCTTCAGGAGTGCACTTGTAAGTTTGTTTGAAGAAATTAACGCAGTATCATCTGCTAATAAGCAATTTTCATATATTTTGGGACTTTAAAATCGGATGTATATATCGAATAAAGCAATGGCGACAAGACTGATCCTTGTGGTAACCCTGAGGTAATGGTTTTTGGAGATGATGTTTCATTATTAATTACAACTATAAAGCTTCTGTCGTTAATGAAATCTGAAACAAATTTACTTAGATATTTTGGTATATTTGCATCAAGAAGTTTAAATAGGAGGCCATTATGCCAAACGGTGTCAAACGCTTTTTCAATATCTAACAATATTAGACGCGTTGAACGTTTATTGTTTTTATTGGAGTTTATTTGTAATAATTAGAAAATAAATTTTGGACCCCATAAAATATATATATTTGTGATCCTTATAACAACCAGAGTTGATATAGCGATGTCCGTCTGTCCGTCTGCTCGTTGACATAAAAAACGATTCATTAACATCCTGAGAAGTTTGCTATTTAAAATCGTCCAAATCGGTCGATTAGGGCCCGAGATTTGAATGATGAACTAAAAAAGTCTTGAAAAAATATAATTTTCTATATTGTTCTTGTCACGAACACGCCCTCAATAGGATAGCTAAGGTGATCATTTTCAGTGAGAATGATTCACCAAATTCATGGGAAGATTTCTATTTAAAAAATCATTAAAATCGGTGGAGCAGGTCCAGGGAAATCTCTGAAAAATTAAAAAAAAAAAAAAATGAAAAATATGTTTCTATATTGTTCTTGTTGTTATTCTAAATGTTGTATTGTTGGTAATTGTGGTAATAAATTTTTTTATCAACTCTGGTAGAAAAATTTAAAAGTTTCCATTGTTTTGGCATCACTAAAAAAAATTATTAGATCATTTCTGTCATTGCCACGAGCCTGCCTGCTAACTTTCAGATCGATTGGGTCACGGGAAAGGGGTTAAAATCGATCCAAAATTTTTTCGACAAGCAGACACTACGTGTTAATATAAAGGGAGTAAAAATTCACCAGCATCTAAAGCAAATAATACTAAAATACCTAGTTGTCAATAAAAAAAACAATGTAAATTTAGCAAAAAAAATTTTTTTATGTATTAATTTATTTAAAGAGAAAAACTCAAAAATAACGTTTGATGTTGTATTTTTTGTGTGTAATATTTACATATACATACCCTACAAGAACAGTGACGGTCATTTGACCGGTGATATGACCGTCACTACTGACTGAAGTGTCGGTCATCGCGTAGAACAAAGTTTCTATCATTTTATTAAGGCAAATATGCCAAAACTGACCGAAACTTTTGTGTACATGTGATTTTGCATCTTACTCTAGCCTATGAAAGTATGTAAACCATATAATATATATCTGAACTGCTCACTCTACCGCTGTTTAGTAGTCAACGATGATAGCTATTTATATCATCGTTGACCGGTCACATTTGATAGATATATACATCATCATTGACCGGTCACGCTTGATTATAATGAAACACGACTTTTTTTTATATTTATTTTATTTAAAATCAAATTGAAAATAAACATTAAATATCAAAAACACAACAATATCACTAATTCCGAAACGTGGTGATAACTTTGAGACAATGTTGAAACAGGACAATGGGCTTAACTTAAAACAGATATTTAAACAACTTTTCACTCGAAACATCCCCAAACTCAATAGAAATTTCCGGTAATGGGCCTTAGTGCAATCAGTAGTTTCTTAAAGAAAACAATTTATTATAACACTTACATATATATCAACAATTTATATTAAAGCTAACCTTTTGAGTGTTGTGAATTAACAATTTCGGCCAAACCTGATACAATTCATTTGGAAAATTGATGAGTAAATGATGTATCCATTCAAATACTGCTACCTTTGTTTGTACAGAACGGTGTGAGAGATATTGTGATAATACCTCCATAAATCAATTTGTTCTATATTCTGAGATTTTTGTTCTTTTGAAGAAACTAATTTCATTTCATATTATCAACATCATATTCCAGACACTATATTCCAGAATGGCATAAATTAAACCATTCAAATATTAAAACAAACTCCCATATCCATGTTATGGCAACAGACTGAAAGATAGATATAAGGATTAGTGTAAAATACTGCAAGGAAGATTTACTTTGTTTATAGCTAGAATTTTTAATAAAATGTCAGTGCATTACCTTAAGTTCATTTGGTGATTGCGCATGTATTAACAATATATTTATAGTGTCTTCCATGCGCATGAACTGTAATCATTACGAATCGATTGAATAAACTGTGTCAGCGTAGTTTCACACAATTGTATTTCTTGTGTATTATCTTCAAAGATCATAAAAAGTCCATCAATAATATCAAATAGATAACCATATTATTTTCTGGTACAGCATTCACAATCGAAGTCCAGGATATAACATATTGTCGCACAATATAATTCTTTACACAAATGCGTTTCCTAAGAGGTATAAAAGCTTCTAGATTGAAAGTTTGTGAAGATTATACAGCAATATCTTTAAGTAAACGATCCAACAGGAATAGGCCACAAGACGCCAGCAAAAAATAAGTCGTGGAAGGGTATAATGGAGGGACGTGCCACCACAATTGAGAATGGCACTAACGAATTCACTGACATATTTTGAAGAATCCTAAAGAAACAACAAAAATTAACTTGAATTTTTAATTTAATTAATTACTTACCTTTCCTAAACCTTAACAAAAACAACTCTACAACAGCAACAATGACAGTCATATGTATTTAATAGAAAAAAACTGCAAGTGTGTTTGTACAAAAATTGTTTATGTGTAAGTTTCAGTCATTCATTTCTTGTAGGGTACTTAGTGAATCACTTAATCCTTAGTACAAACAACAATAGCTGTCGATATATGTTGCGCTTGTCGGATCGTTGAAATTTACAGAATCGGACTACAGCAAACATTAATTTAAATTCAATGAATTTTAGAAAACCTCAAATGATATTTAAGAATTGCGAACATAAAAATTGTTACATAAATAAACGCAATTTGATGAGAATGTTATTTATATACATATAAATTTTCACAATTTTTTTTGGATGGATATTTGAAGTTTTTCAGAAAATAAAGATAACAAATTATTTTATTTAAAATGTTTGGGACATTTGGTTTTTTGCGTTTGGCATCCCTAATTTGATTATTTATTATTATAAACCCTACAAGAACAGTGACGGTCATTTGACCGGTGATATGACCGTCACTACTGACTGAAGTGTCGGTCATCGCGTAGAACAAAGTTTCTATCATTTTATTAAGGCAAATATGCCAAAACTGACAGAAACTTTTGTATACATGTGATTTTGCATCTTACTCTAACCTATGAAAGTATGTAAACCATATAATATATATCTGAACTGCTCACTCTACCGCTGTTTAGTAGTCAACGATGATAGATATATAAATCATCGCTGACAGGTCATACTTGATGGATATATACATCATCATTGACCGGTCACGCTTGATTATAATGAAACACGACTTATTATATTTTATTTATTTATTTACTGTATTAAAAATCAAAAATTCAAAAATAGAAATAAACATTAAAATATTAAAAACAACAATATCACCAATTCCGAAACGTGTAGATAACTTTGAGACAATGTTGAATGTTTAAACAACTTTGCTGACTTTTCACTCGAAACATCCCTCAAAGCGGCTCGTAACTTAGCACTGAATAAATTGACTAAACTCAATATAAATTTCCGGTAATGGGCCTTAGTGCAATCAGTAGCTTCTTAAAGAAAACAATATATTATAACACATATATATCAACTATTTATATTAAAGCTCACCTTTTGAGTGTTGTGAATTAACAATTTCGGCCAAAACTGATACACTCCATTTGGAAAATTGTTTGTATAGAACGGTGTGTGAGATATTGTGATAATACCTCCATAAATCAATTTGTTCAATATTTTGAGATCTTTATTTTTTTGAAAACTAATTTCATTATGGACGAATTTACGGATACTGCAATATTATTCTTCATATTATCAACATTATATTCCAGACACTATATTCCAGACACTATATTCCAGAATGGCATAAATTAAAACAATCGAGCCAAATATTAAAAAAACTCCCATCTCCATGTTATGGCAACAGACTGAAAGATAGATATAAGGATTAGTGTAAAGTTCTGCAAGGAAGATTTACTTTGTTTCTAGCTAGAATTTTTAATAAAATGTCAGTGCATTACCTTAATGAGTTCATTTGGCGATTGCGCATGTATTAACAATATAATTATAGTGACTTCCATGCGCACTGAACTGCAATCATTACGAATCGATTGAATAAACTGTGTCAGCGTAGTTTCATACATTTGTATTTCTTGCGTATTATCTTCCAACATCATAAAAAGTCCATCAATAATACCAAATAGATAACCATATTATTTTCTGGTACAGCATTCGCAATCGAAATCCAGAATATAACATATTGTCGCAATACAATTCTTTACATAAATGCGTTTCCTAAGAGGTATAAAAGCTTCTAGATTAAAAGTTTGTGAAGATTCTACAGCAATATCTTTAAGTAAACAATCCAACAGGAATAGGCCACAAGACGCGAGCAAAAAATAAATCGTGGAGGGGTGTAATGGAGGGACGTGCCACCACAATTGAGAATGGCACTAACGAATTCACTGACATAGTTTGAAGAGTCCTAAAGAAACAACAAAAATTAACTTGAATTTTTAATTTAATTAATTACTTACCTTTCCTAAACCTAAACTTGTAGCCGCCGAGCCAATTAAAATCCTGGGAGGAGGCAAAGTCATTGGACAACACTTCTATAAGTTTTCGCATTTGGACAGTCATTTTTCATATTAAATTCTTTAATCAACCTGTGTGCGATATCAGTTGAATCATTTAAATAATCAGCTTTTTTTAATATACATGTATAAAGCATTATCTTTATTTATGTGTATATTTTTGTTGATTTTAACAATTTAAGTTAACACTTCACAATTATTTTTAATTTTCCGACAGCCAATAATGAATAATACCCAGTAATTCAATTACAATCCAACAGGAATAGGCCACAAGACGCGAGCAAAAAATAAATCGTGGAGGGGTGTAATTTAGGGACGTGCCACCACAATTGAGAATGGCACTAACGAATTCACTGACATATTTTGAAGAATCCTAAAGAAACAACAAAAATTAACTTGAACTTTTAATTTCATTAATTACTTACCTTTCCTAAACCTTAACAAAAACAACCCTACAACAGCAACAATGGCAGTCATATGTTTTTAAATAGAAAAAAACTACAAGTGTGTTAGTAAAAAAATTGTTTATGTGTTAGTTTCAGTCATTCATTTCTTGTAGGGAATTTATTCTCTATGTTTTCCAAATATGGCAATATTTTAATAAAAAAGTTGAGAGAGCTTTTTATACCCTATACCACTATGTAGTTTGGGTATAATGACTTTGTGCTGCTGTTTGTAACAACCAAATATATTTGACCTACACCCATCTTTAATTATACCGATCGAATCAGAATCACTATCTGATTCGATTTAACGATGTCCGTCCGTCCGTCCGTCCGTCTGTGTGCCCATGTAAAGCTTGTAATGAAATTTGGTATTTGATCTTCTATCGGCCATGGGATGAACGCTATTGAAATTAGTGAAATTCGGCCCATGTTCAGACCTAGTCCCCATACAAATCATACATACATGAAATCGACATAAATTGCCATAAGATCCAAATTATCATATAGATCTCAGTCAACTTGGATTTGTATGTGTTTATTATATCCATTAATTAGTAGTCTAAAAATAATCCTAATAGGACAATTCTTATTCATAGGCCCCATATGGAGCTGCTTTTCGATCTTCACTTAAATCTACCAAAAAACAAAAATATTGCACAGATTTTCCTCAAATTTGGTTTGTATATATTTTTTCAAAATATAAGTGACTTGCCAAATATTGTCAGGGTCGGTTAATTTTTCGACCTAGTCCCCATATATTTATGGCAACTGATATGAACTTATTTATATCAGAAGCCAAAAAAATTAATAACAATGCCACTCAAATTTGGTTTATGCTTATTTTCTACATCTAATTAGCTGGACCTAAACGCATGGTATAGGGTATCGTATAGCCGGTCTAGACCGACTATAATTTTCTTACTTGTTTTCAATGAAAACTCTGCATATATTCTTTATTATTTACTTTTATTATTTACATATATATTTTTTTGGAAACTACACTCTTTCTTAAATTTTAAATTCACTCCTTAATGTGACCGCCTGCATTTCGTATAATTTCTCGACATAGTCTTGGTATTCTTTGAATCAACTTTTTCAAAGTTTCTGGAGTAATCTGGTTCCATGCTTCCTGCAGTTTATTCCACAGGTCTTCCTTAAATGTAGAACCTTCCTGTCCAATTAATTCCACATTAATTCTATAGGATTGAGGTCAGGTGACTGTGGTGGCCATTCCATAACTTTACAGGTTCCGGCTGATTCTTGGGTCTCTTAATGTTTGACTGTTGGCCCTGAGCGCCTCACAAAAACTCGACTCTTGGAGCCGAACACTTTAAACTTAGATAAACGGCGGAATCGCCATGAATAAACCATAAAAAGATTAGAGTGGGTAAAAAATATAAAATCTGGGCTTTCCTTTGAAGAGTTTTCATTGAAAAATAAAGGTGATATAGACATTTGAAATTTAAGGAGAAGGGTTGGCAAATACTTTTGGAAGGTAGAATATAATACGCATAGCCCATAAAGGCTAAGTTCACCTTACTAGTTTGTATAAGTGATATAAAAAATCAACAATATAAACATGTAATTCAAATCAATTTTATTTTCATATCGCACACCTAGTTCAAAAGTGACGCAAATCAAAATTTACATTTTTCGGGTTTATATGCTTAAACTATGCACAATACACTTGTTTATCTATAAAAAAAAGATATCAGTGTGTTTTGTTGTTGTTAACTGCGGCTAAAAAATAGTTATGTCTTTCTTTATGTTATGTCTTTCTGTTAATTGTTTCATTTGTCGATTTCTGAAAAATGAAAATTTGGAATTAATGTTTAGACATTACACTAATAATCATTCCAAAATTTAATTTTCTAACTTTGATTATAAAAAGATTTCAAATAATTGCAATTCGAATTTATTTCTGGAATTCAATTTATAGAATATTTCAAAATGATTCAAGCTAAATTATATTTTAGATAACATTTTTTTGCTAATGCCCTGTTATCGAATCTTGTTCAGGGCGGAATAAGAGAAAAAATCGACCACTCTAATATACATACATTAGGGTGGGTCAATTATTTTCACTCCATGGATTCATCGTGATTCTAGTACTATGGGCCATAACAAGTACATATATTTGCCCAAGGAACCATAGCTATAAACTCATTTTCGACCTTGCCAAAATTTCGATGAAGATATTTTCATCATATTTTCCATAATACTCATTCAAATGTAAAAAAAATGATTGAAAATGTGTATACCGCGGGTTTGCTTGGGTCGGGAAATCCATTTTTCACATTTTTTTTTTTAATAGCCGCCAGGGGGCGTTTTCGTTAATTTTTGTGGACTTTTTTCATCTTTTTGGGGAAAATTGACGAACACAAATCGACGAATCTTTGACTTTCCCTTATTTAAAATAACCCAAAATATTCAGCGCTGAAAATTATGTGGGGTACCCATATACGACCTATATCGATTTCATTCAATTTAAGTCAAAAAATTCGTTTTTATATTTGTTCATTCAAAGAGTAAATAAAAAAACGAAATTTTTGACTTAAATGATAATTTTCACCCGCGATTTTTGAAATTTATGTAGAGTATATTATTTACGAGTATTTAGTTAATTTAGTTTAGTTTTCTTTAAAAATTAAAACGCTTATCAAGTATACTATTTTAGTTTTGTCAAATATTTTTTGTGTTCTTTAGTTTTGGTTTCAAAGTATTGTTTCTATCAAGGTTATTATTTATAAGACAATGAAAACTATTGGTCATACTATGTAGTTGCCAAAAAAATATTACAAAATTTGTAATATTTATATTATATGTATGAGTACGTACGTTTTTCAAGTCCTTAATGTCAAGTTCATAAATATTGTCTGAAATATAGATACTAAAGTAGTATTGAAAATAATTTAATACTTGTAATTTGTTCGGCCAAAGTTATTTTTTATTTTGTCAGCTTATCTAATCATATTGTACAATAAAGCTTAAAACATACATTAAATATCAACCAACTGTAGTTTATAAACTATTTGTACACCCTCTGATTAACAAAAGTCAGAACTTTAAATAATAAAATGCAAGAATGGCAAAAAAGTAATAAATACATTTACCATATTTTTGAGTGCAAACTCCTTCTCGTGTGCGGTTTTTCGAAGTACTTATCGAACCCCATTTGGATTTTGCTAGTTTAGCTACTGTTCGGATTTTATGGCCTCATGTTTATTTTGGCTAAAACTTGATTTTTCCGAAGAACATGCAATTTTTCTCACGGCTATATCTCGGTAACCAATTGGAATTTTGTTTTCAAACTGTAAAAGAAACTAATCCGAAAAAACTCCACCTAGTGCTTCAAAATTTTATGTAATCCATTTCGTTTTGTGTTAGCGGTTTTGGTTTATCATCTTTTGGATGGCAAGGAGAAAACACTTTCGAGTGCCCATGCGGACTTAATTTCAGGGCACGGGGGTTTAGCTAGTTCAACACCATCAAAGAGTGGAACTGGAAGTGAGGCAGTTAAAGCTACAACCTATGCTTTTGCCTTCCTCTTATTTGTTCCAACGGCATAATTAATGCACCTGGGTTCATCATGACCGTTTGGGTCTTTTACCCAGATTACCGGCTTTGCAAAATGCAAGTATCCTCTTCGTCGATGAAACCAAAACAAAATAGTGCTATAGCAATTACTGCACTGTGAAATCTTCACCACATGTATCCACTTCATAGAAATATTGCGTATTTGCAAAGTTAAATTCCGGAGTTAACAAATTTTTTCGCTGCTTTCCAATTTTGAGCACTATATGACCACAAAAGTTCATTTATTTTTGGGCACTTGTTACTGTTTTTGCTGTTCAATTATTTTTCCGTCACATTAATGACACTATGCGGCTATATGACATTCGTATTGACTGCTAGGGCTAGTTCAAGCAATATTTGCACTTGCAACAGCGCCGTCTATGGAAAAAAATTGTACATAGTTGATAAACTAAAATCTGGAATTATAATACTGGAAAATCTGAAAAAAGCATTTTATACTGGAAAATGTGAAAAAAGCATTTTCCAGTATTATAATGTACGCAAGAATTAGGAATTATATTATAAAATGGTTAAAAAAAATAGAAAAAATGAAAATTTGTTGACATTTTAGCAGTTTTTTGTTTTTAGCTATTGTGCCGAAGACGGGAAAAAAATTCCAATTGGTTTACGAGATATAGCCGTAAGAAAATTTGCATTTTCTTCGGAAATATGTAGTTTTAGCCAAAATATACATTAGGCCATAAAACCCGATAAGTACTTCAAAAACCCCACACGAAAAGAGTTTGCTTTTCATGTGTTGCACTGTGAAATCGAAACATGTATTATCACAAGTATTTCTGTTGCACTGTGAAATCGAAACAACTATTGTCGCAAAAAAAAAACAATTTTTTTTATTTATTTATTTAATATTAGTATTTAAAATACCTTTAATTTCTCTAAAGATGTTTTACAAATCTATAATATTAATAGGGTAGGTGATTTTTTGTGACCGGTGTTTTGTTCTACCGTTTTATCTCGATTTTGACAAAACGTATATTTTTTTAAAGGTATTTCTTTTTAGCTGTTCATCATTAATTTTTATAAATTTTATTATGAAAATTTTGTTTTACAATGAATAAAACGTAAAAAAACTTGTTGCGATGGTTTTTCCTCATTTTGAGTGCAGGTTAAGCACCGATGCATTAATCTTGAATGCTCTGCACAAACTGCATTGTTGCAGGAACAGCAATAGGCCTTTGTTTTGCGTTGACGACCGTACTCTGAACGGCATAGTCGACATGATGGCCTGTTTGTCCTTAGCGCAAACGACGGTGCAGCTGCTTCTGTTGGTCTTGGCACTATCTAAAATGAAAAAATATATATAATCATTCTGCTTTTGACCTTTAGAATTCTTAATTCTTACCTTGACATCAAATTCCTCCATTGCATTCCGTATCCTTGGATATGCAGTTATGCGAGTATTCAGGGCACGTTCTTCAATGTTGGGTAATGCCAATTGCTTAGTAAGCATAAGGAGGAATGAGCGCTGTCTGTCACTTCTCTTCACTGGCTTCATCTCGTTGAATATTATGAATGCAGCTAATGCAGCGATGTCGAGCATATTGTAAAACATGGCAAGCGGCCAGCGCTTTGTTGAGCGCTTGCATGTATACGTACCAAGCATCTGGTCCATAGTATCAACGCCGGATTTGTTGGCATTGTAATCAACAATGGCTAAGGGCTTCTTCTTTTCAGTTTCCATGTTCACATCGCAAGTGTAATGTTGTGTAGATAGCAAAATTACTGATTTATTCTTCCTGGGCACATATGAGCATAGTGCTATATCGCCTTCGTTGAACCCAAACAATGTGCTGTTGATTGGCCGCGTACGATTTTTATGTAACTCCCGTGGCACAAATGTTTTGTTAGAGCGTACTGTTCCAACATATGCAGTTTTCTTTCTCATCAAAATACGCGTCAAGTTCAATGTACTGAAGAAATTGTCAGCATAAATTATGCGGCCAGAATCCAAATATTTATCCGCAAGAGCAAGTACAACGTTCAGCCTTTGCTCCTGGTCAGGCAATTTACCAGAATAAATCATTCCTTTGACAGGATAGAATGATTTTGATTCACACAACCACCATACCTTTATACCATACGTGGCTGCCTTCCACGGAATATATTGTGTGAAGCGGCCTCTGTATGGGAATAACTGCTCATCAACTGTCAGTGAATCATGCGGTGTGTAAGCTGCTGCTAACAATAAAACAACTGCTTACGAAACTATAACCACATTTATACCCTTTTCGTTGCCTACTTGTGTTCTACTTGAACATCCGCATATATCTACAAATCGAGATTAGTATTAGAGGGTAATATAACAAATGTTAAATTCGAAGAACTCGTTTAAAATGTGTTTAAACAATAAAACAGCTAAAAATAAGCCAAAATAAAGTTTATGTCTTAATGATTTCTTGTAATTACAGTGCAAGGTCCCTACGGACCTTGTCATGCGTTCTCGTACTACTCACCTTTAAACCTCAGTAAAAACTAAACTATTGGGCGAATCACCTTGAATTTTCTTTTAAACGATTTTTGACAAAATTCTCTTGGAAAACAGGGAAACTTTTGGGGTACCTTGTCCTGGCCAAAATAGGAGTAATTTCAGTTTGAAAATGAAAAAGGTCCCCAGGGACCTTCTCGCTAACCGAAGGGTTAAATAAATTGCATTTAAAGTAGCTACTAACCCATAAAATTATACAATGCTATGTTTGTGTTTATTAAATTTTTGAATGTGTTTGTAAGTTTGTTTTCTTCATTCACAATAATAATAAACCAAAATTGTTGGTTTGTGAATTGGCTAAGTTAAAAAAAAAGTTGCCTAGAATTTGCACTCGAATTTCGAGCGCTGGAATCTGCTAGTAAATATAAGTATCCTAGGGATCTATTGCATATTATTTCTTACATAGCTAACAAATTTTTTTTTAAACATTAAAATTTCTTTAATTTTTAATAAAATTCATAATCCTTTAAAAAATGTGATTTTTGCATCGCACTTGTTGTTACCCTCATCAGTCTGAAGTTACCCGTATTTCTAAGGCCATATGGTTGTATTTCCCCAAAGTATGTTAACTGCTCTATTAAATATTCCGGTGCATTTTCCAATTTAATTTTTTGTATATTGTTTATTGTGTTTAATTCCACCCTTTGTCGATTGTTAATATCGAACGCATTGCTTTACTTTATAACTTTTGTAGTCTATCAATTTGAGTTTTATTACAGCATGTATATAAAATTGTTAATTCAAACTCAAAATGTGGTTTTATCACTGTGTTATATATATTTATAGCTGTTATTAATGAAACTTTGTTCCTTATGCATGAAACACATAGACGACAGCGGCTACACGACTACAGCCTGTCAAAAATAAAATACACACGTTTATATGAAAACGATTATTTTTTGACACCAACACAGCTACACAACTACACGACCACTTTTGCTGCTGTAGTCAACTTAGGCTAATTTCTATTTTTGTTGGCTACAAAACAAAAATAGTGTTGACAATATAACAAAATATGTAAAAGATATAAGTGCTATAAAATATTTTTTTTTGTTAAAAAAATTAATCGCAAAATGAAATGCTATAATAATTCTATTAATAATCAGAAGCGGTTAAGTAAATTTATTTATTTGTTTTTACGTTATAATAATGCATTATATATACATACGTATTTGTATATTTAAGTCAAGTTTATATAGAATCATGCATGTTTTTCTATTTTAATAAAGTAGAAAAAAAAAATATAATTGGCACTACTGAAATAAAAATGCTTTTGTATAAAAACAGCTGTTTATATTGTTGTTACCTGTTGCTGTCGGTTTCAAAAAATTAAGTAGCTGACTACACGACTACAATTGCAGCCAGCAGCAACACACGTGTAGCCGCTGTCGTCTATGTGTTTCATGCATTATTCTTTTAAAAAAATCGAATTTTCTTGCCGATTTTTTTACATACAAATTCGATATGTTTTTTAGTTTTAGTTCTTTATCTAATTTAAACCCAAGATATTTTATACTATCAACTTTTTCTATTATTTCATTATTTATTTTAAAGTACTGATTCTCTTTTCATGTTAATTTTCATTAGTTTTGTTTTATACTCATTTAGTATTAGTTTATTAATTTTTAACAAATTATTTATAGTTTTCATGTCATCTGCTAAGTTCATGTGACATTGTTCATTCGAACTTGCTTCTGTAAAAATTAAAGTATCATCTGCATATACTCGTAGTACTATTTCACAGTTGTTTATGATGTATTTCTTTCTTTTCCATTACATTTCTATTTTATTTTTAAAAAATTTTATCTATGTATATTATTTATTAAGAGAAATAGTTTTCAGTTTAATCTTGATTTTTCCTTTCGAAATACGAATTCCATTGTAACTCTAGAAATCAGTTAATTTTAAAAATTGCATTAATTTTGAAAATTAACAAAAACTGTATAAGTTCGCTATGACTTTGCTATTCTTTGTATTATGTAAATAATGTTATTCCCTAATTTAAATACAAAATATTCTATTCAAAAATAAGTGAGACAGTGTCAAATCAAATGAACTCTTGATGACATTCATAAATCAATTAACGGTATAGTGAAAAACATTAATATTAATAAAATATTATAGAGTATATTTATCATAGACTTATTTTACAAATATTACAAGGTTTGAACAATAAAAGTATAGAACATTTAAAAATATATATCTTTTTGTGATTGTATGTATGATTTCAATTAATGGTGTAAAGCCAACAAAACGTTTCCTTGTTGGCCGCAAGTAATTTAAAAAAAATATATATTTATATCAATTATAAAATATTGATTTCGTATGAGTTGTTGGTAGTGTTGTTAAATTTGTTTATGCTTTAGATAAACAAAAAATAAGTTTAACACTTTAACGCTAATAGATATAAATTCATAAATAACAGAAAAGTATTTATTTTATGAATATGTTAAAATCATCTACGATAAGTACTGTTTTTTAAATTTTAAGGTTTTTTTAATAAACTTTTTTAATGCACATTTTGACAATTTGGCTTTAAAAATTGTTTTATTTACGTTGTATTTACGTCATTTTAAAAGAATTACTTTTTCATTGCTTCCAAAGAATCATTTTGACAGATTGAAATTAAACTCTAACTGCCGTATTCATAAAAAATCTTGAATCAGCTTTCAAATACAAATTAGTTAAAACACATTTTAAGACTGAAAAAAGTTTGTTAAAAATTCGTATTCAGATGCAAAACCATGGTTATTAATTCATACGGTATTCGTAACTATAATTTTTTTTGCCGTTTTTGAGAAAAATATGGACTTTATAGAAAAAAAATTAATGATAAACTTGTCAAATAAATAAACAAAGAAAAACAATCAAAACAAAATGACAGGTAGAAATGTAATTTATGTGGTGATTATATTGCAGATTTAAAAATTATTCAAAAAACCAGTTTTATTTAATTTGTTTTAATTGTTTACACACCACTATTTTTATTGTTCTATTATTATTTCAAATTAAAAATATTTCTTTTAATATAGTTGACTTAATTAAGTTATTTTAATAATCTATAATATAGACTAATGTTTTGTTCTACCGTTTTATCCCGATTTTGACCAAACGTATATTATTTGAAAGGAATTTCTTTTTAGCCGATTTGCAGATTTACAGATTTTTAAATTTTTTCCATTATTTTGAGTAAATTGCATTTAAAGTTGCTACTAACACATACATAAAATTATACAATGCTATGTGTGTGTTTATTAAATTTGTTAATGTGTTTGTAATAAAAATGAGTTTGTTTTTTGTGTTGATTTGTTAATTGTCTAAATTGATTAGCATACTTTTAGAGTCTTTATTTAATGAAAAAATTAAATTTCCTAGAATTTGCGCTCGAATTTCGAGGGCTGGAATCTGCTAGTTTGTATAAATACTTTTATTGATATGAATAACAAAGAGGTTTCTAAGCGCAAGCGTTCCTTATCTGGAATAGGAAACGGGTCACTCCTTTTCTGTAAATTTTTTTTGACGATCATTTGAGATTTGGGCAATAGTTTCTATTGTATACAAAATACAATTAAAACATAAATCCATTATTTATTAAAAAATCAACTGACTTGTTTCGATTGAATGACAATTTTTGTCTACAATGTTCAAAATGCAAACAAACACAAAGCAAACAAGTAAGAAAATTATAGTCGGTCTAGACCGACTATACGATACCCTATACCATGCGTTTAGAGACCCTATCTCTCAGGCCCAACTAATTGGATATAGAAAATAAGCATAAATCAAATTTGAGTTGGATTTTTATTAATTTTTTTGGCTGCAGATATGAAAAAGTTCATACCAGATGATATATCTATATGGGGACTAGGCCCAAAAATGGACCGATCCTGACCATGTTTGGTAAAGTCTCTTGTATTTTGTAAAAATATATACAAACAAAATTTGAGAAGAATCAGTGCAATATTTTTGTTTTTTGATAGATTTAGGTGAAGATCGGGAAGCAGCTCTATATGGGGCTTATGACTAAGAGTTGTCCCGTAGGGATCATTTTTGGACTACTGATTAATGGGTGTAATAAACACATACAAACCCAATTTGACTAAGATTTATATGATAATTTGGATCTTAGGGGTCATTTGTATGGGGGCTAGGTCTGAACATGGACCGATTCTCACCAATTCCAATAGCGTTCATCCTATGGCCGATAAAAGCTTATATACCAAATTTCATCGAAATATATTCATATTTACAACCTGCAGTTTGATTACAAGCTTTACATGGACACACAAACGGACGGACGGACGGGCATCGTTAAATCGAATCAGATAGTGATTCTGATTCGATCGGTATAATAAAAGATGGGTCTAGGTCAAATATTTTTGGTAATTACAAACAGCAGCACAAGGTCATTATACCCAAACCACATAGTTGTTTAGGGTATAAAAAGCACAAATGTCATTTTAGAATAGGTTTAAAATAGGGTCGAACTAATTTTAAAATAATTTTATTTACACAAGGTTTAAAGTAGGTATTTTAGGCAAGGTTCAGAAAATACACACATGAAACACACAATGTTCTGCTCAAAAGCAGCCAACATATATCTATATTTTCATATCAATTATGTGCGTTTCTAAATTTTCTACGGTGCCCAACACAATCATGACTGTGTTCGTTTTAATATTTCGTTATTTACACGAACATTTTTGTATCACGTACTTTTTGTTTCGATCCACACATAAACCACACATATTGGAGTGTTGCTTTATTTGAAGTTCGTGTTCTGGTACGTGTACTGAAAAAAAAAACAGAACATGTACAATAAACAGGTTCGAGTTCAGTTATATTTTAAGTCGTGTTCTGGTTCTTGTACTACGAAAAATTGAAACATCAATTCGCGATCTGATACACCCCGATAAAAACGACAACAATTGTTTCAACCAAATTTATTAAAATTTTATTGACCCTTTTTTATGACTTACGTTGCAAATTGTTTACAATTGTCAAATATTTTAAAATTTTATTGGCCATTTTTTTGTGATTTACGTTGAAATTATTTACAATTGTTTTTTTTGACTGGTTTTTATTTTAATAAAATAGGGTAATAAAATACTTAAGACACAAAAACTATTTAGCATCATAAAAGTTACACTTGTTGGTTGTTAGGTTTTTTTTGCATTACCCACCCCTATTTTCGCAACCAATTAGTGTCATAGACGAAAAACCCAATTTTCGGCATAAAAGACACACTTGTTGGTTGTTAGGATCTTTTGCAAACATTTTTTTTTTGGTAACAAATAACTTTAGACACAAACAAATTTTGCATCATAAAAAACACAATCACCCACCCTTAATTTGCGAACCAATTAGTGTCAATGTACAATCCTTTTCTCAATGATTTTTTGGGTGTCAATAAAAAACCCCAAAAAAATATTTTCATATTTTATTGTCCCTTTTTTATGACTTACGTTACAATTGCTTGCAAGTGTTACAATTTCACGCAATTGATTTTGCAATAAATAGCGAGTGCGTGCGTCATTTATTCATTAAAAGTGGTTCAGTTTTCATTAGATCGTGATCTATAAGTGTACTGTGTTATTGTGTAAATTGCAAATATTTTGTGAAAATTAAAAAAATTTGAAAGCAATAACAGAAATAAGTTTTGCTATAAAAAATACGCAACTTTTAATAGCGAAACGAAAAAATTTACACGTCTGATTGAAACCTGCAAGAAAGATTTAAGTGCAGTGTGCAGTTTTTGTGTCTTAAGTATTTTATTACCATCTTTTATTAAAATAAAAACCAGTCAATAAAAACAATTGTAAATAATTTCAACGTAAATCACAAAAAATGGCAATAAAATTTTAAAATATTTGACAATTGTAAACAATTTGCAACGTAAGTCATAAAAAAGGGTCAATAAAATTTTAATAAATTTGGTTGAAACAATTGTTGTCGTTTTTATCGGGGTGTATCAGATCGCGAATTGATGTTTCAATTTTTCGTAGTACAAGAACCAGAACACGAATTTAAAATATAACTGAACTCGAACCTGTTTATTGTACATGTTCTGTTTTTTTTTTCAGTACACGTACCAGAACACGAACTTCAAATAAAGCAACACTCCAATATGTGTGGTTTATGTGTGGATCGAAACAAAAAGTACGTGATACAAAAATGTTCGTGTAAATAACGAAATATTAAAACGAACACAGTCATGGTTTTTATTTTAATAAAATAGGGTAATAAAATACTTAAGACACAAAAACTATTTAGCATCATAAAAGTTACACTTGTTGGTTGTTAGGTTTTTTTTGCATTACCCACCCCTATTTTCGCAACCAATTAGTGTCATAGACGAAAAACCCAATTTTCGGCATAAAAGACACACTTGTTGGTTGTTAGGATCTTTTGCAAACATTTTTTTTTTGGTAACAAATAACTTTAGACACAAACAAATTTTGCATCATAAAAAACACAATCACCCACCCTTAATTTGCGAACCAATTAGTGTCAATGTACAATCCTTTTCTCAATGATTTTTTGGGTGTCAATAAAAAACCCCAAAAAAATATTTTCATATTTTATTGTCCCTTTTTTATGACTTACGTTACAATTGCTTGCAAGTGTTACAATTTCACGCAATTGATTTTGCAATAAATAGCGAGTGCGTGCGTCATTTATTCATTAAAAGTGGTTCAGTTTTCATTAGATCGTGATCTATAAGTGTACTGTGTTATTGTGTAAATTGCAAATATTTTGTGAAAATTAAAAAAATTTGAAAGCAATAACAGAAATAAGTTTTGCTATAAAAAATACGCAACTTTTAATAGCGAAACGAAAAAATTTACACGTCTGATTGAAACCTGCAAGAAAGATTTAAGTGCAGTGTGCAGTTTTTGTGTCTTAAGTATTTTATTACCATCTTTTATTAAAATAAAAACCAGTCAATAAAAACAATTGTAAATAATTTCAACGTAAATCACAAAAAATGGCAATAAAATTTTAAAATATTTGACAATTGTAAACAATTTGCAACGTAAGTCATAAAAAAGGGTCAATAAAATTTTAATAAATTTGGTTGAAACAATTGTTGTCGTTTTTATCGGGGTGTATCAGATCGCGAATTGATGTTTCAATTTTTCGTAGTACAAGAACCAGAACACGAATTTAAAATATAACTGAACTCGAACCTGTTTATTGTACATGTTCTATTTTTTCTTAGTACACGAGCAAGAACACGACTTAAAATATAACTGAACTCGAACCTGTTTATTGTACATGTTCTGTTTTTTCTTAGTACACGAGCCTGAACAGACTTAAAATATAACTGAACTCGAACCTGTTTATTGTACATGTTCTGTTTTTTCTTAGTACACGAGCCACAACACGACTTAAAATATAACTGAACTCGAACCTGTTTATTGTACATGTTCTGTTTTTTCTTAGTACACGAGCCTGAACACGACTTAAAATATAACTGAACTCGAACCTGTTTATTGTACATGTTCTGTTTTTTTCTCAGTACACGTACCAGAACACGAACTTCAAATAAAACAACACTCCAATATGTGTGGTTAATGTGTGATCGAAACAAAAAGTACGTGATACAAAAATGTTCGTGTAAATAACGAAATATTAAAACGAACACAGTCATGATTGTGTTGGGCACCGTAGAAAATTTAGAAACGCACATAATTGATATGAAGCTAAAAATATGTATGTGTTGGTCTAAATTATGTTTGTTTACATATATGTACGAGTTTTTTATTCAGTGTGCGTTTTTTTCTGAACTCTGATTTTAAGATATAATTCGTTTATGAATAACATTTTATCGATTTTTTCTTAAAATGGATTTGAAATGCTGATTACTGATTAAGTAACAAAAATTGTAAAAAAAAGATTAAAAAATGATTCTATTCGGGATCGCAAAATTTATTTTCAAGTTAAAATCATTTCGAGTCAGAATAATTACTGAATTAGTCAACTCTAAACATACAAGGGCAAAACTGTACAATTTTGAGCAAACTGCTTCATTTAACAGCAGACAATTCCGAGCAATTTTGTAAAAGTGGTAAAAAGTGAATATCACGTGCTCAAAAAACAAAGAAAGTCTTGATAAATGCTAAGAGGGCTCAGCACCATCAACTTCAATGGTTAAGAAGTGGTTTACTAAATTCCGTTGTGGCGCCGAATATTCAGGTCGCTTAAAAAATGTCGTCATGACGAAATCGTCTATAAAATCCATAAAATGATATTACGCGATCGGAGCATGAGAGTTCGTGAGGTGGCTCAGGCTGTTAACTATTTCAACTGAGCGGGTACATCACATTGTATATGTATGTTTGGACGAAAGAGTTGTCCGAGCCAAAGGAGTGCTTAGCGTTGTTCGTTTCGTAACAGTGAACGCTACATGGATCCATCACAACATACCAGAGACCAAGCAAGAGTCAGAGCAGTGGATTTCTTCGGGTGATCGTGCATCAATGCCGGCCAACAAGGTAATGGCGCCAGTTTTTGGGTTGTATGCGGTGCCATTTACATATCGGGGGATTTATATTTAAAAAGTGCCATCTGCTTTAGGAGAGCGAGGAACACCAATTTATTCATTAGATCTTTAAGATCGGTTTAATACAATATCTATTAAGAATTAATCCTACTATTAATGTTGAAAATTAAAATCATTATTATAGGTGATAGTTTTCTTAGAGAATAGAGAATAAATTCTATTGTAAACTGCAGATAGCACTTTTTGAATATTATTAGCTGCTGTTGGTCAGATTTCGGTGCAATGGTTACGTACTGTTACCCAATGCATCATATTCTCCAGACTATTTCTTGTCTCTAAACCAGAGGAAATGTTACGGCATTTAGAGATTTTGGTTGAATGGGGGGGAGGTCGTCACTGAAACAAACGCCTATTTTGTTTTGTGCGGGACTAAATGTATCGAGCTAAAAAGAGTTATCACACCGCCCTCATATATAAAAAAAATTAGTGGTTCCTTTAGTGTAGTCTAATTTTTTGCGTTAATAGTGCGTTTACATCTAAAAAAAATCTAGTATATACGAGATTTCGAGCGAAATCTAGCTAATTTTTACTAGATTTCCCATACAAAACAAAATCTAGCTCGTTACTAGTTGTGTGCAAAATCTAGTCAAACTTGGGCACTACCAAATGATACTACTGTGTTTTTTTAATATTGTAGCAGAAAATTACAACGCAGTGACTGAAAAATTGACATTTAAATACAAAACCAACAAGTTGAATAAAAAGGAAATAAAATATTAATTATTAACAAAAAAAAAAATGACGAATCTATAATAAAAAAAATATTTAGTAACTGAAAAGTTATAACTTTTTATATTGACATGTGCCCATTCCAATCTGCTAAAAAATAATTGTTGAAAGTGAATTGTTTTTGTTGTTTAAACAATACATTTAACAAATGCTGGTTTTTTTTTCGCAAAATTTCTATTTCAGTTTGTGCTTTTTTCATTTTTGATGGATAATATAATTTATATTTCCATATTTCCATTTTCCTATTGTTTTCAATATTTTTGGTATTTCTAGTTAGAAACAAAATTACACAAAATGTCAAAAAAGTTAGATGTAAACAGTATAGATTTTGAAATAGATTTCAACTAAAATCTACTGGATTTCCTCAGATGTAAACGCACTTTAACATAAACAACAATTTTTTAACCCATGACATTACACCATTTCCAATTGAAATTGAGAACTTTTCAAATGAAATTGAGAAAATTCCAGTTGAAATTGAGATTTTCCATTTGCAATTGAGAAAATTCAAATGAAATTGAGATTTTCCAATTGAAATTGGGAAATTTTCAAATGAAATTGAGATTTTCCATTTGAAAATGAGAAAATTTCAAATGAAATTAAGATTTTTCATTTGTAATTGGGAAAATTCCCAATGAATTTGAAAATATTCATTTGAATTTGAGAAAATTTCGAATGAAATTGAGAATTTTTTGTTTGAAATGGAGAACATTACAAATGAAATTGAGAATTTTTTTAAAAAGGAAATTTGTTTTATTACATATCTCATTTTTGTTTAAATATCTCTAATCTTATTTCCTATAATCTATTTAAATTTAATTTTTTGATCAATTTTCAATAAATATTTTTAATTTAATCTTCAATTTCTTTTGTAATTTTTCCGATTTTAAATATAAAATTCTCAATTGAAATGCTGCCCATTTTGGTTCACGCTACGATAGTAATCTAGATATCCAGTACTCTAGACATGTTATGGTGAATGTTCTTATCACATTTGGTTCAAACCAAGAACAAACAGAAAAACTCATACCAAACCTATGGTGTTAAGCTTAGCTTCAAAGCTCTTATAGTTCCAGAGATCATTCGCTACAAGCAAACGCACTAAAGTTTTTATATACTATCTATATATTTTTGATTATTTTTTAATACACCAAAACCCCGGTTTGCGTCGTTAATTGGGACCGGAGGAATGCGACGCAAATCGAAACGACGCAAACCGAAACAAACACCATTTTACAAACGTTTGTATTTATTTTATTTTTAAGTGGTTTTTTAATATAAAACACCATTTTTAAACTCTTTCGTTTAACTCATATTCTCTGTCTGTCTGTCGTGGGTCAACCCCATTCCCCCTTATCCAATTGATCTGAAACTTGGCCCAAAACCCCACTTCCCCTCATCCGATGGATCTGAAACTTTGTCCATAGTCTTGTTGTGGCCAAAAATTAATTTTAAGATAGTCGCACACAGTCACGCGCAGTCACGGAGATATTCAAAACCGATACAAAATTTAGGAAAAATATAACAAAACAAAAATTACATAAAAAAGGAATTCATCGTATAAAATTAAAGGTCTAAATCGGTGTTTTTATTCTGAGCTTGAGTTTACCAAATTTACTACCATTTCCTCAGTATAAAATTATCTGTGTAAATTGTATAAAGTTATCTTTCCAAATAAATTAGCGATCTTCGTCCAGGTCATTATTTTCAAAAATTTCCATGCCTTGCGATATCAACTGCATCGCTTCAGAAATTTTACCGGTAGTAAGCATTTTTTGTTCTACTTCGGCTTCAAGAGTAAGTGTTTCATCATCTACTGCATTGTTAATCTCAATTGTAATAAATTTTTCATTATTTAGCTCTTCGTCGTATAACAAAAGCTTGGTGATATCTACTTCCGCCATTCATTCAAAATTGGCATTTCTAGCTATTTCTGCAATTTCTTTACATACGTTCGGAACATCATTAGTGTCACCAATATCTTTAAGAACACATTCGGGCCATAATTTGTGCCAAGTTCCGTTCATACACGATTCATTTACTTCTGTCCATGACAGGTTTATGTTTTCAATGGCCATCATGAAATTATAATTCTTCCAAAAAACCTTCATGGTAGTCACATCTTCATCAGGCTTGTCATCTTTATTTCAATCGCCATCAGTTGCTTTTAGAAGTTGACTAAAAGTTCGTCGCAGATAATAGGACTTGAAGTTTGATATAACAGCTTGATCCATTGGTTGTACAACTGATGTGGTATTTGATGTTTTTAGAATAATCATCAGAAAAAACAGGATGCCCTGGTGCCTTGTTAGAAGAGCACTTTAAACTCAATATTTTGTGAAGAACAATAAACTTTCAGTTCAGGAACAGCACATTTTTCAATCCAATCTTTAAATAAGGATGCAGTCATCCTTGCTTTTTTATTTTCCCGCCAGTTAACAGTTTTTAGAGCTCTCGAATTTTCAGATTGGTGAATTAAAAAGGCTTAAATTTAAAATCTCCCGCTGCATTTCCTCCCAAAAGAAGTGTAAGTCTATCTTTACTAGCTTTATCACCAGGGGCAGATTTTTCAGATTTTGAAACGTACGTTCTCCCTGTTTTGCAGAATACCCACCTTCCTCAATGATTGCTTTTAGTTCAAGTTTGAACTTTTCTGCAGCTGAAGTGTCTGCACTAGCAGATTCTCCTTTTAATGCAATGTAATGCAAATTTGCACGATATTTAAAAAGCTTCGATTTCTTCTACACTTTCGGCACTTGATAATGGATAATTTTCTTTCTATAAAGTTAAAGCTTTGTTTTGAACTACCATTTGACTCAATGGCATATTTCGCTGATTTTGATTTTCTATCCAAATGCTAAGAAGGGACTCCATTATTTCCATTGAAGGTTTTATAATTTTTATAACTCTTTTATTTTGCAATGATGTGGCTGTTTCAGAGAATTTTTTAAATTTATCAGCGTATTTGGGAAAATGGATTTTACTGTAGATGGGGCTAGTCCAAGGTTGCTTCCAATCTCAGTAGCCTTTTCCCCTGATTGAAAACGTTTCAAAATGTTAAGTTTTTCTTCCAAAATTAGTTGTTTTCTTTTTTGACTCATTATTGAAACATGTATTGTTTCAACTCTACTTAAACTAATGTAATTTGAAACTACTACTGACTTTCAACTGGCAGCCAGTAGATGACGTTTGCTTAAACTAAACTAAAACGGGTAATCCCCTTTTTCTGTTTGACCTTTGAATACACATATGTACTTTATAATTGTTCATATTAATGGCGCAAATCGAAGCCATTAACGACGCAACTTCGAAGAGGCTTAAGATTTTTAAACGACGCAACTTCGAAACGACGCAAAACGAAGCGACGCAAACCGGGGTATTGGTGTAATAGTAATAATAATGCACATAAAAACAAACATATAAAATTAATTTTTACACTACTACTATTACTATTCATTAATTGCGTGTTGTTAAATTTTTTGCATTTGCTTAAAAAAACTAAATATTGACAGCAATTTTATTAGGCTATTAACTATAAACAAATTATTTTTTGTATCGAACCACAATAGCTGATCATAATTTCGTTATCGCAAAGTGAGTCACATAAATTTTGTTAAAAAAAAAAAAAAAAACAATTTAATGAATTTTGGAGTTGCCTGCTTTCTTTTTCTTTAAATTATTTTTTGCGTAAAGTTATTTACTAAAGTGATTATAATAATGTTTACCGCCACAAATGTTTGTTAGTATACATTACATTAATATTCAAACCATCGTTTGTTTCATTTGTAATTTATTTTTATTTTTTTTTGCTGTATTTCTTCCACACACGTACGTTGTTATAATGATCACATTTATTTTATAGATGAAATCAGTATTAATAATAATAAAAAAAAAAAACAAGTAGGAAAATTATAGTTGGTCTAGACCGTCTATTGATCTTAGATCCAACTTTTCTGACGTCATAATTGGATACAATTTTTACGTTAATATTTAGTTTCCCGTGTTTAATCAAATAGTATCCAGTAGAGTTAATTTCAAATGAAAATTTGGTTGTTTTCGGAAGATATTATTTTAATTATTTTAACTTTTGCAATAGTTATTCAAAACTAATTATTGTACTATAAGTTTGTTTATTTTAGTTATTTAAAACGGTTAATAAAATGTAATTTTTGCTTTGTAGTTTTTTTTTTTATCAATTTCAAAAAATATTGTTATTCATAGAAATCTTGTTATGAGCATTGAATTTTAAACTCACCATCAGCTTATTTAAATCATTCAACATATAATATAGAGCTGTTTGCAATGCAAGTTAGTTGTTCGTTAAAATTAATATTGATTTTGAACTTGGTATTACAAAAATTAGTTATACCTATATACAATTTTAATACGAATGATAAATGTTACAAAAATCGGCTCCGTGAAAACAATTTAGATATTAATGATAAACTAGCAGATTCCAGCACTCGAAATTCGAGCGCAAATTCTAGGAAATTTAATTTTTTCATTTAATAAATACCCTAAAGGTATGCTTCACAATTCAATTGATTTTAACTCTCCGTCTAGCAACACTTCTGGTACCCTTAAACGCATTTTTGTTGATATGACATTTTCTATGAAAAAGACATTTTAAAATTTTTGTTTTGTTATTTTATTATTGTTTATTAATTAAAGTGTTGATAAATAAATTAAAATATTTTTTTTTTTTTATACTAACATAATTAATTTTTATGAATTTTATTATGAAAATTTAGTTTTACAATGAATAAAACTTAAAAAAAACTATTGTTGCGATGGTTGTTCCTCATTTAGAGCGCAGGTTAAGCACCGATGTATTAATCTTGAATGCTTTGCACAAACTGCATTGTTGCAGGAACAGCAATAGGCCCTTGTTTTGCGTTGACGACCGTACTCTGAACGGCATAGTCGACATGATGGCCTGTTTGTCCTTAGCGCAAACGACGGTGCAGCTGCTTCTGTTGGTCTTGGCACTATCTAAAATGAAAAAATATATATAATCATTCTGCTTTTGACCTTTAGAATTCTTAATTCTTACCTTGACATCAAATTCCTCCATTGCATTCCGTATCCTTGGATATGCAGTTATGCGAGTATTCAGGGCACGTTCTTCAATGTTGGGTAATGCCAATTGTTAGTAAGCATAAGGAGGAATGAGCGCTGTCTGTCACTTCTCTTCACTGGCTTCATCTCGTTGAATATTATGAATCCAGCTAATGCAGCGATGTCGAGCATATTGTAAAACATGGCAAGCGGCTAGCGCTTTGTTGAGCGCTTGCATGTATACGTACCAAGCATCTGGTCCATAGTATCAACGCCGGATTTGTTGGCATTGTAATCAAGAATGGCTAAGGGCTTCTTCTTTTCAGTTTCCATGTTCACATCGCAAGTGTAATGTTGTGTAGATAGCAAAATTACTGATTTATTCTTCCTGGGCACATATGAGCATAGTGCTATATCGCCTTCGTTGAACCCAAACAATGTGCTGTTGATTGGCCGCGTACGATTTTTATGTAACTCCCGTGGCACAAATGTTTTGTTAGAGCGTACTGTTCCAACATATGCAGTTTTCTTTCTCATCAAAATACGCGCCAAGTTCAATGTACTGAAGAAATTGTCGGCATAAATTGTGCGGCCAGAATCCAAATATTTATCCGTAAGAGCAAGTACAACGTTCTGCCCTTGATTTATTTCACGCTCCTGGTCAGGCAATTTACCAGAATAAATCATTCCTTTGACAGGATAAAATGATTTTGAGTCACACAACCACCTACCTTTATACCATACTTGGCTGGCTTCGACGGAATATATTGTGTGAAGCGGGTACGGCCTCTGTATAGGAATACCTGATCATCAACTGTCAGTGAATCATGCGGAGTGTAAGCTGCTGCTAAGTTAGACTGCAACATTTGCCAAATATTATCAATTGCCGCAGTTTTGCTGTTGATTAGTCGCTGCTGTCGCGTATTTCCATTGTCGAATCTAAGGCATTGTTTTATGGACATAAAGCGATTATACGACAATGCTGCTTTGTATATTGGACAACGCGTTGGGGCCCATAACTGTGCAGAAGGCTCATTATTTGATTTATTGAGTCCAGAATACAAGAGTATAGCCAAGAAGGCATCAAACTCCTTTAGTGTGATGGTTTTAAATTCCTTTTTGTTTGTTAGATTTGCCAAATTATATGCATCTGTTATTTCCCTACCTTTGCGATTAGATTCGCGTATTATTATGTACGCCATGTCTTCAGTGAAGAGCGAGCGGAATATGGTAAAGGGATCATATTTGGTTCCTACTGGTCCTGGTTTCCTCCTTATATAGTTCACCACGTTATGAGCACGAATACGGGAAGTTGGTGGCGCATTTTTACTCCATTGGGTGCCGTCTTTCGCAATAAAATAACTTTCGCTTGTTGGTGTTTCTTCTTCTTTATAATCGTCGTCATCGTCATCGTAAACCTCCTCATTGATTTCTGTATCTACCTCACTTTCAGCATCGGAGTCCACATCAGATAAATTTGGTAGAAAGGGCAAGTCGCCATCATCTTCTTCAGCATCAAATCCCGGAAATTCCTCGTCATGATCCTCTGCACTCATAAAATCAGCAAATTGATTATCTACGGCACGTCATTCTTCCTCAGACATTTGTTGGTAGCGTGTGCTACGACGCACCACCATTTCAGCAATTTCAATGTTTGATTCTGCCATATTATTTTATCGCTTTTAGTTTCCTTCGTACAATCACTTTGAAATTTCAAACAAGATGTTGAGTCTTCAGTGTCTAAACTGTGTATGATTTAGTTTACGAAACTAGAGCCGCTTTTATACCCTTTCCGTTGCCTACTTGTGTTCTAGCTTGAACATCCGCGTATATCTTTCCTAATTTCAGTTTGAAAAGCGACCTTCTCGCTAACCGAAGGGTTAAATGAAGAAAACAAACTCAACACATTCACACAAACACATTAAAAGATTTAATAAACACTCACCATAGCATTGTATAATTTTATGTATGTGTTAGTAGCAACTTTAAACGATCATAACTCCGAAAAAATATTCCAGACGATGAAAATCTGTAAATCTGGGTAACAGTTAAAAAGAACTACCTTTCAAATGATAAATTTTTGTCAAAATCGGGTTAAAACTGTGAAACTTACATCGGTCACAAGAAATCGCCTTGCCTATTAATATTATAGATATAAACAAGAAAATTATAGTCGGTCTAGCCCGACTATACGATACCCTATACCATGGTTTTGAGACCCTATCTCTTCGGTCCAATTAATTGGATATAGCAAATAAGCATAAACCAAATTTGAGTGGCATTTTTATTAATTTTTTTGGCTACAGATATGAAAAAGTTCATATCGGATGATATTTCTATATGGGGACTAGGTCCAAAAAAGGACCGATCCTGACCATATTTGGTAAAGTCACTTACACTTTGAAAAAATATATACAAACCAAATTTGAGAAAAATCTGTGCAATATTTTTGTTTTTTGATAGATTTAAGTGAAGATCGGGAAGCAGCTCTATATGGGGCCTATGACTAAGAGTTGTCCAATGGGGATCATTTTTGGACTACTAATTAATGGATGTAATATATACATATAAACCTAATTTGACTACGATTTGTATGATAATTTGGATCTTATGGCAATATATGTTGATTTCATAGGGGTCATTTGTATGGGGGCTAGGTCTGAACATGGAGCGATTCTCACCAATTTCAATAGCGTTCATCCCATGGCCGATAAAAGCTTAAATACCAAATTTCATCAAAATATATTCATATTTGCGACCTGCAGTTTGATTACAAGCTTTACATGGACACACAGACGGACGGACGGACGGACGGACATCGTTAAATCGAATCAGATAGTGATTCTGATTCGATCGGTATAATTAAAGATGGGTGTAGGTCAAATATTTTTGGTTGTTACAAACAGCAGCACAAAGTCATTATACCCAAACCACATAGTGGTATAGGGTATAAAAAATTTAAGATATATTGTTTCGAAAACAATTAATATAAGTAATTCAAAACAAATAGTTTTAATGTAAATGTAATATACGTGATTTACTACTCATCAGAATTTTCCTTCCGAAATAACCTATAGATGTCATTGATGTAATTGAGACGCCGCGGTTCATATGACTTGGTTTATTTTGATAACAATGCCACGCATTGAATATAATTTCTTGTCTTTCCAAAGTCTTATAGCTTCAATATAAATTTTAAAATTTCGGGGTATTAAGTTTCCCTTGACAATAAAGGATTATCAGATGCGATGCCAATATCATTCAATCAGAAAGGACCTTTTTGCATTCGTTTATTTCAAGAAAAAGTTTCTATCATATGAGCATAAACCAATTCATATGCAAAATTTCATAACCGATGCTATTTTTATATGGGGACTAGGGCAAAGAATAAATTGATCGCGACCATATTTGACAAAGTCACTTATGCATATGTCTCAAATAATTGTATTAACCAAATTTGTAATATTTTTGTGTTTTGATAGATTTCAGTGATGATTGGGAAGCAACTTTTTATCTGGCCTATATGACTAATTACTGAGCGTAATAAAAGCACATACACATTAGACTGATATCTATATGATAATCTGGATGTTACGGTAATTTAAGTTAATATCATAAGGTTTATTTATAGGAGTTTTTTTTTCTTTCAATACCGATCGTCCTATATATAGATAAATTGTAAGGTTTACATGAACTTACAGACAGGCAGATGGACGAACATCGCTAAATCGATTCAGAAAGATTCCGGGTCGATCAGTATAATAAAATGTAGGTCTAAAACAAATATGTTTGGTAGTTACAAACATCAGCACAAACTCATTATAGCCTGACTAGAGAATGGTATTGGGTATCATTAATCTATAATATTAATAGGCTAGGCGATTTCTTGTGACTGATGTTTTGTTCTACCGTATTATCCCAATTTCGACCAAGCGTATATTATTTGAAAGGAATTTCTTTTAAGCCGTTTTGCAGATTTACAGATTTTTAAATTTTTCCTTTATTTTGAGTAAATTGCATTTAAAGTTGCTACTAACACATACATAAAATTATACAATGCTATGTGTGTGTTTAGTAAATTTGTTAATGTGTTTGTAATACTTTTAGAGTCTTTAAAATAAAATTTCTTGGAATTTGCGCTCGAATTTCTAGGGCTGGAATCTGCTAGTAATTGTTAATAGTTATCTATATTATTAATAGGTAAGACGATTTCTTGTGACCGATGATTTTTAAAACAGTTTTCTCCCGATTTTGACCAAACGTATCTTATTTGCAAGGTATTTTTTTTTAGTTGTCCACCAGATTTACAGATTTACACCGTCTGGAACATTTTTTTGGAGTAAAATGCATTTAAAGTTGCTACTAACACATAATTAAAATTATACAATGCTATGTGTGTGTTTATTAAATTTGTTAATGTGTTTGTGAGTTTGTTTTCTTCCCTATAAGCAAATCGGTAGTCGGCACATTTTTAGTTAACTTTTATGAACTAACTATAAGCTAACTACAATGTAAACGCCTAGTTAGCCACATGTTGTTAAAATGTATCCCTACCGTAAATGTAACGTTGGCATTTAGTGCAGTTATAGAACGTAAAAAACGAACCAGAATGTTGCCGTGTAAAATTAACCAAACTTTGTCTACTGTTCACAAATGTCACGTACAAATGTCGCAAAAATCTATTTTCAACAGATTGGAACGTTCCGGTTACGTGACAGTTGACTTCGGTAGCTAAATAATAAATTTATTCACAATAATAATTGTGTTAAATTGAAAAATAATTTTGGGCATAAACCAATAAATGGACATAAACCAATAACGACAATAATCGACATTTCAAGTGCTGAATTGTGAATTTGGCTAAAATTGATTAGCATACCTTTAGGGTCTTTATTAAATGAAAAAATAAAATTTCCTAGAATTTGAACTCGAATTTCGAGGGCTGAACTCTGCTAGAACTTTGTTTTACTTTTTTTTTAGATATTCAAGCTATTTGGGGCTTTGCGTTGAAGACAAGGCTTCATTTTACTTAATAGTTAAGCAAATAGCTGGGTTTCGAATACACGTATTTGCATTAACTCTTCCAAACCCAAGTGTAACTACACTCAGAATATATAATGAAATATAGAAGGGGCAATTGAAATGTACTCTCTGTCTGTCTGAATGGGGGCAACCCCATTCCCCCTTATCCAATTGATTTAATTTAAATTTACATACATAAACAAAAAGATAGTGTTCCACGAAAAAACCCAAATAATTATCCTTGGTACACTTCCAAGCTGTTGTCACCTACGTAGGTGGTACACTTCCAAGCTGTTGTCATTGTTGTTTTTATTTTATACATCAGTTGTTTTTAGTGTTTAAAATAATATTTTTGTAATTATATAAAAAAATGTTTTGTCATTATTACTTTGTTTATGTAACAACAGATCCCCTGATGATGATCGGAAAATTCGGTCGAAATATTGGGTCAAATAATATATAAAAAGAAAAAATATTAATAAAATTAAAACATAAAAAAACCTTTTTTGTTTATTTTATTAAAAATTTTATGAACTCAAGCAGAACAAATCAAATTAATTAAATAAATTAAATTAATGATTTGGCCAGTTGCCGTTTAGCAGGCCGGCTGTGGATCAACATCACTGCTCTCTCTAATATCTTGGTCATCGTCATCATCATCAGAAAGGTCGATAATTTCGTCCAACAGTTCATCTTTGTCTTCTCCTTCTTCCTCTTTTTCCTCGTCTTCCTCTTCTTCAAAGGTGTTTTTATACCACCAACAAATTTCAGCGAGTATTGCATCTGGAGATTTCTTTCCTCTGTACCTGAAACGAAAATAGTTTTCAATCGTTAACATGTTTAAATTGTGCACTCTTACAAAGCTATTAGAAAAATCTAGGAATTCAAAATATGCACACTCCATAGTTACCTCATTTCAAATGGAAGCGCAGTTTGGTGATAACGTTCGACTTGCTCATCAGATTCAGTTGGCAACTGTTGAGCGAGTTGATCAAGATGCTGATGCAAGAGATGAATTTTGTACGACATATTAACCCCAATTTCATCGAAAACTGCCAACATGTTTGCGACAGATTGCCTGTAGTTGTCTTTGCGTTCTTTACCCAAAAGTCCTTTAATGACTGCTTTCAATGCGAGCCATGCATTTAATTCTCGGTCTGTCAGAACTTGGTCAAAATCTTGACAACTCATAAGTTTTCGTATGTCGGGCCCATTAATAACTCCTTCCTGAATTTTGGCGTTACTTAGTCCTGGGAAAATGTCTTTTAAGCAAGGTTCAGAAAATACACACATGAAACACACAATGTTCTGTTCAAAAGCAGCCAACACATATCTTTATTTTCATATCAATTATATATGTTTTTAAATTTTCTTCGGTGCCCAACACAACCATGACTGTGTTCGTTTTAATATTTCGTTATTTACACGAACATTTTTGTATCACGTACTTTTTGTTTCAATCACACATAAAGCACACATTTTTGAGTGTTGCTTTATTTGAAGTTCATGTTCTGGTACGTGTACTGAAAAAAAAAAACAGACCATGTACAATAAACAGGTTCGAGTTCAGTTATATTTTAAGTCGTGTTGTGGCTCGTGTAGTAAGAAAAAACAGAACATGTACAATAAACAGGTTCGAGTTCAGTTATATTTTAAACACGACTTAAAATATAACTGAACTCGAACCTGTTTAAACACCGAAGAAAATTTAAAAACAAACATAATTGATATGAAAATAAAAATATGTGTGTGTTGGTCTAAGTTATGTTTGTTTACATATATGTACGAGTTTTTTATTCAGTGTGTGTTTTTTTCTGAACTCTGCTTTTAAGCGGTTGAATACTGCTGGATTTTTAACGCAAAGACATATCGACTTAGACCATTTTCTTTTCAAACGAAATTTATTGAAGAAACTGAGAAGCATATTATAGATCAAACAGAAAGCAAAAAAGACTTAGTTTTGTGGAAAATATTTTCAAAAAGCATGAAAAAAAATAATTTTCCCAACATTTTGCTTCATAAGCACCACAAAAATTTTCTTAATCAATTTTTTAAAAAAATTTAATTGTTGCACAGGTCTCTAGCAATAATTTGGCTTTTACAGATTGAAAAAATATCAATTAGTCGACGAGTTATAGCCAAAAAACCATATAAACAATATGCTGAAAATCGGCATTTGACTGCAAAGTTCGAAGGTCGGTTAAAAAAAAATTTGAACTAACATAAACAAACGCCGCGATACGGGTCTTCTAATTAAGCCTCTATTTTCACCCCTCACTATCAGAATCGACCTAACTTTTGCAAACCTGAATTTGTTCCACAGTGTTATTATAAATAAATTTGAAAAAAATACATTACGCATTTTTCTACATTTCTGATTACGTCAATTTAACTCAATTTACATAAATTTGATTTAAAATTTTATGAAATTTTTCCGAATGTTATAGTATTTATATTTTATTTTGCAGCAAAGAACCGACTCCGAAGAATATGGTGCCGCATCTAAATCATCTGCCGCCGAAGGTAAAGTGTCACCGGCCGAAGAACACTTTAAAAAAACCTCATTTGAAGAGGTTCCCCTACACACTGCCTGCCTTACATATTTGGGTTTCTATTTACTAATGATATTGGGTTACCTAAATCAGCTGCTATTTGTACCCAAAGTGGCCAAAGAAAAAAATCGCGAAGGATATGTCAAACTCTATGATGCATTTGAAAGTTTCTACTCGCGTTATGTGTATCGCAGAGTGAGAGATTGTTGGAATCGGCCCATTCAAAGTGTACCCGGGGCAGAGTTGACTTTAAAAGATCGTGTCACACATGACTATTGCTGGAGTTTCGAATTTACGGGCACTGCGACAAGATGCTTAAATTTGGGATCATACAATTATTTGGGATTTGCCGATAATCTGGGACCATGTGCTGAGAATGCTGAACAGACCACAAAAGACATGGGTTTAGCTCTATGTAGTCCCCGAGTAGAATTGGGAACGACACAATTACATAAGGATGTAGAGGCATTAACTGCCCGTTATCTGGGTGTGGAAGATGCCATTGTATTTGGCATGGGTTTTGCTACAAATGCTCTGAACTTACCCTCTCTTTTGTCGCCTGGATGTTTGGTCGTGAGTGATGAAAAAAATCATGCCTCCATTATATTGGGTATTCGTTTATCGGGAGCCACCGCAAAAGTATTTAAGCACAACAATATGAAGGACTTGGAACGCGTGTTGAAACAAAACGTTGTCTATGGCAATCAGAAAAATGGTGGCAAACCATGGAAGAAAATTCTAATTATTGTTGAGGGTGTATTCAGTATGGAGGGATCCATTGTAAGATTGCCAGAGATAATAGCTTTGAAAAAGAAATACAAGGCTTACTTGTATTTAGATGAAGCCCACAGTATTGGTGCTATGGGCCCAAATGGTAGTGGCGCTGTAGACTATTTCGGTGCTGATCCCAAAGATGTTGATATTCTAATGGGTACATTCACAAAGAGTTTCGGAAGTGCTGGTGGTTATATAGCTGGATCAAAGGTAAAATGTAAATTATTATTTGTTAAGTTGTCAACATTATAAATAAATTAAAAAAAAGTAATAACTTGGATTTTTAAAAAATGCTTCTCCTTCTCTTTAGAAACTTGTGGACTTTTTACGCACCAACAGTCACGCTCATTGTTATGCATCGACTATGTCGCCACCAGTGGCTCAACAAATTTATACATCTATGAGTATTATAATGGGTTTGGATGGCACCGATATTGGACGCAAAAAAATCAATCAATTAGCTCGTAATGCACGTTATTTCCGTAAACGTTTAGCACAAATGGGTGTTATAACTTATGGTCACGAAGACTCGCCGGTCGTGCCGATGTTGGTGTACCTTTTTTCCAAGATTGGGTTAGAATTTCATATAAACGCATTTTTTAAATTGAATAAAAACTAAATTTTTCCTTTACAGAGCTGTTGTACGTACCTTAACAACCCGCCATATTGCTGTTGTTGGTGTTGGTTTTCCCGCTACACCCATTATGGAGGGTCGTATACGTTATTGTTTATCGGCAGCTCATACCAAAGAACAGCTTGACTATGCTCTTGAAGTTATCGATGAAATAAGCGATAATCTGGGTTTGAAATATTCACGAAAACCCCGTGATCCGAATCCAGTAGAGTACTGACTTATTTAGAGTCTAAAAACAATGAATCAAAGTAAATTACAAAACACAAATCTAACTCTAGTTATTTTTTTAATAATTCTTCTTAGAAGAGAAACACATACACATTTAAAATCACACACACACACACATATACACGAGAATAAAAGCTAAATCCTCTACACACATATTCAATATATTCTCTTAACAATTTATCTTCAAATCTTTTTATCCAAAATCTATGCTTAAAACTTAATTAGTACTACATAATTAAAAATTGAAATTTTTGAAATGAGGATTACGCTGTCAAGAAATTTAATTGAACAGAACTTGACTACGATTTATTTAATAAGGGTTTCATAATGATATCGATCACTTGCAAATATTCAGAAAGATTTTATGAAACCCATTTTAAAACACTATGCTGCTAATAGTATATTCTGGAAAAAATTTAATTATCTTTTGGAAAAACCATGATGGAGAATATTTTATTGATTTGCTAGTCGAAACACCTTTCCTATTACAAAAATTTCAATTTATGATGCGGTTTAATCTAAAAGGTCAAATTTAAGAAAATCGTTATTAAATTTTTGAGAAGTTCAAAAATTTTTTTTATATCCTAGACTAAGAAAAAATTGATTGATTGTGTTATGAAAAATTTTTCCATATATTAGCTCCTAAGTTTTTGTATTAAATAAGTTGGTAGTCATTTATAAAGGTTTGTTTTTCTTTTATGTCCTTAATTTAAATAAAAAAAAATGTATTGAAATTTTCTTATGTATGTAGAACTACTTAATATTTTTTTTATGGAAAAGTGTTTTAAATATTTATTAACTTTTCTATAACTGGCATTTATTTTATTTGTGTCTTATGTTTCCTTTAATAAACTTAATATATTAAAATAAATTTAAATAATATTAAGTAAATATTCAAGGTGTTTTCAAGTCATATATGATTAAAATCTTAAGAGGGAGGCAGAAAACAAAGTGAAAATGCAACAAATTTAAATTAAAATTTATATATATTATCTCTAAGCCTTACTGCCTCTGTATTTTGTTTGAAAATATTATATAAATCACTGTTTTTTTAAATCTGTGCTTCAAAGTATTTTTTGATTTTATTATTTTTGTTTGTTGTTTTGCTTTTTTTAATATTTATTTTCCTTTATATTTTGCTTAATAAAAAAAATAGTTTTTTAAGTTCTTTATACATACGTAATTTAATTATTGTTTGTCATTAACAATTGAAATTATTTAAAATCAAATATTGAAAGAAAACAATAAAAATAAATCAAAATGAGAATGGCTCTTTGTAATCTAAGTTTTTTTTTTCTCTAAACAAAATGTAATTGAAACAAATGTAAACAAATCGGTTGATTAATATATTAAATGACATCAAATGTCGTCGAGAAAATCTCAAAGTTACTTCTATTTCGGATCATTACACGTTTTCAACAAATTGAGAAATGATATAATAATCATAGATGGGCAATTTGCAGTACAAATAATATTGCGCTAAAAATACATTTTTACTGATATTGCAATTTAATTTTCATCATCAGTAAATTTTTACCGATTTCTGAATTGGAACTGCAAACTAAATTTGATTATCAGTAAATATTTACTGGTTACTAAAATTTTTAATTTGAAATGAATGTTAATATACTTAATTCCATTCGAAAGACTTTTCTTTTCGAATAGAGTTATAGAGAAACTCTTTGAACTAAATATTTTCCAAGCGCAGTCGACCAGTCTTGTCATAAAAAATGTTTTAACTTTATTAAAATAGAAAATTAAAATTTCCTATTAAAACAAAAAGTATTTAAAAAACAAGTTTATTTAAACAGTAACAAATAGACGTCGCTTCGCCGACAAATTTAGATAGAAGACCTGCTTTTGTTTAAGCCATATAACTTAAAACCAGGGATGTAAAAGTTATAAGAGAAATGATGAAAAGGTTTTACTTAACCATTAATATTAAATAATTCAAATCATGGTTATATTCAACCATTACTATAATATATATTTTATTTTCGTCATTGAAACCAATATACATAATTTTCTTTTTCTGGTTATGCATAACTATTATAGCTACGAAAAAAAAATATTTGGTTACCAATCGATATCGATAGTAATTTTATTTTTCAGTTGTCGCTAAACAAATCGTACAGTTTTTTAAGAAATGTTTCTTAATTTTATAAATAAAATATTATTTAATTAAAATGTAGTTTAATAATTAAACTTTAAGTGGTTTAATGATTAAATTTTGATTAAATTAAACTTTAATTTATAAACTAGTTTAATAATTAACAATAATAATTATTGTATTGTTGTTGTTTGACCAGATAAATTTCTGTGTTTATTTTGTTTTTTCGAGCTTACTGGTCTATGCTTTCTTATGCAAATAAAACAACTTTTATTTCATATTTGTACCCAAAGTTTCATCAGGGGGTTTATTTATTTTTGGACTAAAATTCTATTCAGGGGCTTATTATTTTTATTTCTTTTTGACTGAATTGAATTGAATTTCAGTCCAAAAATAAATAAACCCCTGAAGAAGTCGACACACTCGACGAAACGTTGGGTACAAATATGAAATAAACGTTGTTTTATTTGCATAAGAAATCATAGACCAGTAAGCTCGAAAAAACAATATACACCCCTGTTCTTGAAACCACTATCACAAAAAAAAATTGTAAATGAAAAAATTCTTAAATCTACGAGTTTTTTGCTGTTCTCTAATTTCAATAAGAATATTTTTTCTCGTTTTAATTCACATAGAAAAGGCTTTGTGAAATCAAAACAAATGCCCTTTTTTTCTACTAAGCAGGTCTTAAGAGATAAAAAAAACTAATTGATATTTAAACTCTAACATGTTATTGAACCTTGTCATTATTTTAAAAAATTTGACATTAATTTTATGAAAAAAAAAACGATTTTAAAAAGTCTACATTTTGCGCTGATTTAAAAAAAAGCTCGTAATAAGTGGTCGATGTTAATAAAACACACTTTGCGATAATGCTGTCCCATAACTATAATAAAAACTTTTTATTTACACAATCTATTTTCCATTATAATTTTTTCAATTATAACATAGAGTCTTTATGCACTAATTATTGCAAATAAAGGAATTAAAAAAAATTTTTTCATCAAATCACATATTTTTATTTTTTTTGCATATGTTCGAAACAGTAGTGATGCCAGTCAAATCCAATTTATTTGAATATCGAAATTTTTTTTGGTGATGCCTAACTTTTTAAAAATAGAAAAGTAATTTTTAATTGAATGAAATTGAAGAACAAAAACAATTAAATGAACAAATAAGTTGTTATTAATATTTTTCTTTATACTTTTTCTATAAACTTAAGAAAAAAACCTGCACAAAATATTTAAAAGTTTTTTGTGAAACTGAATAAAGAACCATATGGCACCTCGATTTCTAGATAACATATGTTCTTAACTCAAACATATGGTTCTTAACTCAAACATATGTTTCCATTAAATAAATAAAAAAAAGTGGTTTCAAGAAACCCAAATTTCAATTTCATGTGATTTTAAATTCAGTCTTATTCAAATAACAACGTTTCAAGAACAGGGCTGATAAACAATAATAAATACTAGCAGATTCCAGCGCTCGAAACTCGAGTGCAATTTCTAGGCGGCTTCATTTTTCAACTTAGCCAATTCATAAACCACAACTTTAATGGTTTATTATTATTGTGAATGCAAATAACATACGCATTAACAAATTTAATAAAACACACATAGCATATGTATTATTTTATGTTAGCAACTTTAAATGCAATTAACTCAAAATAAAGGAAAAAATTTAAAAATCCGTAAATCTAAAAAACGGCTAAAAAGAAATACCTTTCAAATAATATACGTTTGGTCAAAATCGGGATAAAACGGTAGAACAAAACATCGGTCACAAGAAATCGCCTAGCCTATTAATATTATAGATTTCTAACAAAACTTTGTTTTCTTTGCCGAAGATATTTCAATTCCTGCTCTACATCAAAAATACGATATGTGTCCGGGTAGTGATTACGAAAAAATTTATTTACTTTCGATAATTTGTTTCTTTGTTTGCTATAATAGGCCCTTATTATGAATTGCATTCGATCTTCGATCTTCGCTGGCTATAGAACATCGACTATCGACTATCGCTGGCAGCACGGTCGAAAATGTCGTTGTACAACGAATTTTCAATCGAACACAATTTTGCTTTCGATGCTGGATGACAGTTTGTAAAACTTATTGAAAATATAAGTTGTTAATTATTTTAATTTCATGAGATTGATCTGCCTTGTGAGCATTGCCGCAGCAGTTCATCTGTAGTGGACAGAAATTCCATAAACGTCTTCTTGCAGTCGAAAATTTGCTATAAATCTGTAAACAAATGGTATCCTTGTTAAAACCTCTCATACTTACGTAATGGAATCCATTTCCAAAATGTTGAAAGCATCTCTCATGACGAAGCATTCGTCTTCATAAGACGATCATAGAACCATAATTCCATGTTAATAAATAATTAATTATTTTTATACCCTATACCACTATGTGGTTTGGGTATAATGACTTTGTGCTGCTGTTTGTAACAACCAATAATATTTGACCTACACCCATCTTTAATTATACCGATCGAATCAGAATCACTATCTGATTTGATTAAACGATGTCCGTCCGTCCGTCCATCCGTCCGTCTGTGTGTCCATGTAAAGTTTGTAATCAAACTGCAGGTTGCAAATATGAATATATTTTGATGAAATTTGGTATCTAATCTTTTATCGGCCATGGGATGAACGCTATTGATATTGGTGAGAATCGGTCCATGTTCAGACCACCCATACAAATGACCCCCCATGAAATCGACATAAATTGCCATAAGATCCAAATTGTCATATAGATCTTACTCAAATTGGGTTTGTATGCGTTTATTACATCCATTAATGAGTAGCCTAAAAATGATCCCTGGGACAACTGTTAGTCATAGGCCCCATATAGAGCTGCTTCCCGATCTTCACTTATATCTATCAAAAAACAAAAATATTGCACTGATTCTTCTCAAATTTTGTTTGTATATATTTTTGCTAAATACAAGAGACCTTACCAAACATGGTCAGAATCGGTCCATTTTTGGGCATAGTCCCCATATAGACATAGTTTCCAATATGAACTTATTCATATCTGCAGCCAAAAAAATTAAAAAAAATCCCACTCAAATTTGGTTTATGCTTATTTTTTATATGCAGTTAGTTGGTCCTGAGAGATAGGATCTCTAAGCGCATGGTATAGGGTATCGTATAGTCGGTCTAGACCGACTTTAATTTTCTTACTTGTTTTTCTTTAATAAATTTGTAAACAAACAATATTTATTTAAAGTGCCAGCTGATAAATACATATGTACTATTGTGAATAATCCAATAGAGTGAAATTCAAATAGCGCTATAATGCGCCATAATACCAAATAAAAATTCGTTTGATCAGTTAATTCGACCACAATCGAAAATCGAAAGTTGCTCATAATAGGCACCATAGTTATTCACAACAAAACAATTTCTCATTTATATGGCTTACTCTGACCAAAACACTACAATACGATAATGGTTAAAAATTCCTTAAAACAGATAAAGCGAACTTTCGCATAATCTTTTCTTTCGAAAAAATAACAAATTTTTTTCGGTTCCTGCTTAAAACTTTACGTCCATTAAAACTTTCTAAAATCTTAAGGAAAGAAATCAAAAAAATATTCCAATTTGAAAACAATAATAATGTTCATTACATCCAACACAAAAAGGGATTTCATCGAATCTTAATGATACAAATACTATTTCTCAAGTGGACGATCTTTAAAACGAAATGCTTTTAGTAAGCACAATTCCACACGTTTCAGATTTTATTTTGCGAGTATCAATTTTCAAACTATCAAACAAGGATATAAATTATCTGATTGCTATAGCAAATGCTTGTCTTAAGTTTTTGAAAATTTTCCATGTATTCGAAAATATTAAAAACGATTGCAATTGCTGCCCAAAAATTTGTTTCAAGCGATCTTTTCCCTCGCTTTTGACAAAAAAAGATTTTTTTTTTAATTTTCTTTATGTAGAGCTTATTAAGAGAAAAATATTTATAAAATTTTTGTGGAGTAATTTTGGTAGAGTACAGCAGTGCATCTCAAACTTTTTCATATTGCGGCTCCCTGAATTTGAAAAAATAATGCTAATAAAACACTATTTATCATTCATTTCTTTTAAGTAATTTTTTTTATTATAAATAATTAGTCCATTTAAATAAAGTTTTCAAAACAAAAGATCTTTAAAATAAACTCAAAAATAAATAATATTATATAAAAATATATTTAACAAAAATAGTTAATCTCTATTAACTTAATGAGAAGAATGTGATTCCATATTTTAACATAAATAATCAATATCCGGTGAAATTTTAGAAGTAGTAATTCGAAGGATTTGATTTCCAACGGGATGTTTTCTGAAATACATTTGATAATTTCTGAAATTCATTTGACAATTTCTGAAATTAATTTGACAATTTCTGAAAATCAATTGATATTTTCACAAAATTAATTGATAATTTCTGAAAATTAATTGGTGTTTTCTGATATACAATTAGAAAAGGTGTAGTTGACCTAATAAAAGATTCATGAAAAAACCCATTTCCTCTCAAAGTTCATCATTTACAAAATGATTATTTTCTTGATTATATGGCTGTTCCCAAACGATGCTCAATTCGACCAGGTAAATCTATAATATTAATAGGCTAGGCGATTTCTTGTGACCGATGTTTTGTTTTACCGTTTTATCCCGATTTCGACCAAACGTATATAATTTGAAAGGTATTTCTTTTTAGCCGAATTTGCAGATTTACGGATTTTTAAATTTTTTCTTTTATTTTGAGTAAATTGCATTTATAGTTGCTACTAACACATACATAATATTATACAAATGCTATGTGTGTGTTTATTAAATTTGTTAATGTGTTTGTAATAAAAATGAGTTTGTTTTGTGTTGATTTGTGAATTGGCTATAATTGATTAACATACTTTTAGGGTCTTTATTTATTGAAAAAATAAAATTTCCTAGAATTTGCATTCGAATTTCGAGGGCTGGAATCTGCTAATATACATTATCATACAATACACATAAAATTCTAAAAATTTTATGTTTTTCAATTCAGAAAAAAATTTTAAGACTCATAACATGGTACGGTTACTGGCTAAGCAGAGGAAAGGTATTAATGTGTGTCATATAAATGCTCAGAGCCTAAATAACAAAATTGATGAATTCAGATTGACATTTGAAAACTCATCTGTGGATGTTATTTGTGTGTCACAGACTTGGTTCGTAAAATATACGCCTGACAGTCTGTTTAATTTAAATGGTTATGTTGTATTCAGAGCTGATCGTAAAACACATGCTAGTGGTGTTGCAATATATATTAGGGAAGGTATTAAATGTAATTTTAAATGCAGATCTAATGAAGGTGAGGTAATTGATGAAATCAAATATTTGTTTGTAGAGGTTATTTTTGAAAATAACAAAATGCTTATAGGTTCACTTCTTTTATGGAAGTATTAGAGAGGTTGACGGTCACCTACTTGGATTTGTTAATGGCAGGTGATTTTAATTGTAATCTTCTGTGTGACACTTATGTCTCAGAAAACAAGGAAACCATTGGTCTCACATCATTAAACTACACGATGCCTACACACTATACATCAACAGCAAGTACTTTACTTGACCTTTTTTTTGTTAACGATTTAACCAAAGTATTGTTGTACGACCAAGTATCGGCCTCATGTTTCTCGAAACACGAATTAATTTTCACGACATATGACTTTATTTTAAATAATGAAACACTATCAGTTACATATCGTGACTTTAATAATGTCAATTACAATGTTTTGGCAGAACATATTTATTTAGTAAATTGGACGTCCATTTATCATATGACTTCTGTTGACCATCAGTTGTCCTTCTTGGAGAATAATATCTCATACTTATTTGATCTTACTGTACCTAAGATAACGAAGAACATTAGGACCTATACAAGATCGTGGTTTACAGCACATATTAAACTACTGATTAGTCAAAGAGATAATGCGTTTTCATGTTGGAAAAAATTTAAGTTACCTCAACTTAAAGAAGAATATCGAAATCTTAGAAGAAAAGTTACTCGTGAAATTCGTAGATCAAAGTCTGAATATTATGGCCACCGTTTTGAAAATGCAATTAACACCAAACGGAAATGGAAAACTATTCGGGAAATTGGAATTGGCCGAACTAGTAATAGGAAAACTTGCGAACTCACTCCTGATGAACTTAATTCAGCTTTTACTAATTTACCCACTATTCAATTTCAACCTCCTGCACACAATACAATCAATAACCTAGTGATTTCTGATATTGATAGTCCATTTGATTTTCAATGTGTTAGCAATGATGAGGCACTTACCTGTCTTTTAGCCATAAAGTCAAATGCAATTGGATATGACAACATGCACCCTAAATTTATCAAAATTATCCTTCCTATCCTCTTACCATACATTACTTACACATATAATACGATCCTTACCACCAGCGTGGTTCCAACACAATGGAAGCATGCAAAGGTTATTCCTGTGCCTAAGACAAACTCTGAGTTTAGGCCTATATCAATACATACTACCATTCTTTTCTAAGGCTCTTGAGAAGATAATGCATAAACAGATAAACGAATACCTAAAACGATTTGGGCTATTATCGCAAAAGCAATCAGGCTTTAGGCAAAAACATGGTTGTACAACTACTTTAATAGATGTTGTAGATGATATTCGTCATGCCATTGATGGTAGAAATATTTGCTTTTTAGTCCTTCTTGATCATTCTAAAGCCTTCGACATAGTTGATCACTCAATACTTTCAACAAAACTTAGTCGGCTTTTTAATTTCTCCGAGTGTTCAAAGAAACTTGTTGAATCCTACCTGGTAAACCGTATTCAGTCAGTCTTCCTTAATAACCAATTTTCGAGGCTCAATTCTAGGCCCTCTTTTATTTTCAATGTACGCCAATGACTTGCCAGATCATGTAAAGTATTGTAAAGTACACATGTACGTCGATGACGTCCAAGTATTTGTTTGCAGTCCTCTAATATCTTCCAGAGAAAACGTAGCAAAACTTAATGATGATTTAAATAATATTTATAACTGGGAAACTGCTAATGGACTTTGTCTGAATCCCCTCAAGTCCAAATGTCTCATCATGCGCAAGAAAACTCTACGTCATAATCTAGATTTTGATATTGTTCTCAACAATCAGAGAATTGAAGTTGTGTCCTCATCAAAAAATATGGGTATTGTTTTTAATGACACACTTAGTTGGAACAATCATGTAAACGTTGTGGTAGGGAGAACGTATGGTTTGCTTCGGACGCTTTGGGCGACTCAATCTTGCACTCCATTAAATATAAGAATAATACTTGCAAAATCTCACCTAATGCCGGTTTTATTATGCGGGTGTGAAACTTTTGCTTTATGTGACTCAACTAGTAAGAGAAAACTAAATGTGGCCTTCAATAGTATTATAAGGTATGTTTATGGATTAAACAGACTTGATCGTATTACCTCGTTTTCAACAAGACTATATGGTATGTCGTTTGATAATATTTTAAAATTAAAGGTGCTAGTCCTATTACACAAAATTATATATCAGAAGGAACCATCATACCTTTTCAACCGCTTAACCTTTGCAAGATCCAATAGAGGGAGAAAGCTTGTACCGATAAGATATCGTAAAATTTCTGAATGGCAGTTCTACTTTAATGCCGTTTATCTCTGGAACTTCCTACCAAATCAAACACAGAAATTCAACAACGCAATACAGTTCAAAAACAAAATAACTGCTAGTTTTTCAATGCAAATTTAAATTATTTGTCACTTATTGTTTTTAATACACCAATGTTATTTCAACCATTTTTCTCTCTTTTTTTTTTTTAAACAAAATTTTACCTTTTGATTCTTTTATATTAAATTATGTCAAACTCATTCATTTATTTAGTTCTTTATTTTATTTATCTCTTTAATTATTTTATATAATTATACAATTTATTTAAAAATTTTTGTATACTGTAACTTGTTTTTCTTTAAAAATTCCCATACTATAATATAAAAGATGTAAATCTTGTTGTATGAGAAGAACAAATAAAAAAAAAAAAAAAAATAAACTAAATAAAATAAATAAGTTAATGTGATACGTGGTTCGGCGAATGAATCAACTGGAACCATTCATTATAAAACCTGCACTCATCCACAATGGCCTTAAAAAACTTTCGAAGCCACTGAGGCCGGTCTAAAAATTAAAATTCTCAGAAAGATATGGCAGAATTTATAAAACCTTTGCCTCCAGCAGACTATCATTCGTTTTATGATAATATTTCTTTTGAGTAATAGATTATTAAGTTTTAGTACCATCTTTATATTTATGTATATAAAAATGAAATAAAATAGTTAAGAATTAAATATTTGAGTTCGAGGTCTGATTTTGGTAAAAGTTATAAACATACCATCTAATAAGAGAATGAATTTCAAAGCAGACACTGAGAATTTTTCATTTTTCTCCTGCGAAATACATCTGTTTTTGTGTCGGTCTAGACCGACTATACGATACCCTATACCATGCGTTTAGAAACCCTATCCCTCAGGTCCAACTAATTAGATATAGAAAATAAGCATAATTTGACTGGTATTATTATTAAAATTTTTGCCTTCTGATATGAAAAATTTTTGTTTTTTGATAGATTTAAGTGAAAACCGGGAAGCAACTTTGACTAAGAATTATCCTAAAGGGTTTATTTTTAGACTACCGATTTAAGGATGTAATAAACACACATAAACCCAATTTGACCGAGATCTATATGATCATTTGGATATTATGCCACTTTAATTCGATATCATAGGGGTCATTTGTATGGGGAATAGGTTTATCGTATGGCGGAAAGAAGCTTATATACTAAATTTCATCAAAATATATTCATATATGCGACCTGTATTTTGACGGACAGACGGACGGACAGGCATCACTAAATCGACTCAGTTACAAGTATCAGCACAAAATCATTATACCCCGACCGCTTAGTGGTATTGGATATAAAAATTGTTTTTATATCTGAAATATTTTGAAATTTACAACGTTTTTTGCTTCTTCTGGAAACCTATGAAAAGTGATGTTACGTTGTTTTCCATTTTAGGTGACGATAATACAAAATAATACAATAATACAAAAAACTTAAAACTAAATAAACTTGGAAATACATAATTTTCAAGAAAATTTATTAAATATTTTTTATTTTTTATTTTTAAAATATAAATGTAGAAATACTCAAATATTTTTCGTTTTCTTTGCCAAAATTCTACAGCCCTCTAGGGAGGCAGCGGCTCTCAGTTTGAGAAAGACTGGGACCCAGTTTGAGAAAGACCGCACTACAGTATTTTGAAGTTAGGAGCACTTAAAGTTTTGAAATAAATTTTTTTAAAACGTCAAATATTTCTTTGCCGCAGTCAGGAAAACAGCAAAACAAAAATAATTTGCATTATTTAAACAACGGTAATTTATAAGTACACTTGGTCAAAAGTTCAATATGCTGCACTGGACCAAAATAACCGAACGACAATTTTTTAATATTTTTCCAATTTTATTTATGTTTATATTTTTTTTTACAAAATACTCGTACTCTACGATCAAGAACTAAAAGCGCTTAGAGGGACCTGTAGATCCTTAAAATATATTTTGCTTTCTCACAAAAGTTGGGCAATACGCATTGCAAAAGTTTTTCCGAAAGGACACGCTAGTATAGACATTTGAATCAAAAGTATTTACATGTGTATTTTAACACAAATTATCATTCGAATTTTGGTTTAGTTTGTCAACTTTAAGACTTTAGAATGAAAAAAAGTAGAAAAATGCACTCACTTCATCGTCGCAGCGGCAATAAATAACTTTATAAAGTCCTTTAAAAAAATTAGTTTTCTTCGAAATGAAGAATTTAACTAAAAATAAATATTTTTGTAAAATGTACTCCAAAAATTTAAAATCTTGTCCTACACTCTAACCAAACATAACCAAAAACGCACATCTTATTTACGAGTACATACTAAGTATAAACAATTAATTAACAACCATTATTAGCATTAGATCAACTTAAATACCAAAAATAAGCTAATTATCGTAAAAAGAAGTTAAAGCCAAAGAAAAGGAAACTTTTTTTTTATTTGGACATCATGGTGACAATAATCTTTAACACTACAAAAGGTACAACAAAAGGGACATTAAAAAGACAACAGCAACAACAACAAGAACAATATAAATAACGTAGTTAATCAGCAAGACCATGAACAGCTACGAGATTTAATTCTTAAAAAGGGTAATCTTTGTTTTCTTATTTAACATTTTTTTTTGGAAATATGTACCTAAAAAGATGTGAAACAACGAAAAAAGCGAAAAATTATATAAAATGAAAATTTAAAAAAATAAACATAAGGACACCTAAATGACAATTATTGCCTTAAGATAATTTTTTGTTGGAGAAAAAAAACAAAAATTTATAATGGGGTTCCTTTACTGGGTACCATTAATTTATTTCTATGTACTTAAATAAATAAATTATAACAAGTTTGAGTGTTAAATTTGGCTCGGTCGCATTTTTTATACCCTCCATGTGTATATCTCCTTTTTGATTTGAAAGTAGAAAAGTTTTGGGATAAAAATAAATTTTGTACATTTATGTGAAAAAAATTTTATATAAAACAAGTAAGAATGTTGCCGAATCTTTGATACCCCCACCCTCGTTCTGAGCACAATATTATAACCAAGTTTGTTAACACTTAGAGACAAAAAAGGCTAGATTACACGATGTGATGGCTAGATGACGTCTAAAATTAATAAGATAATTAACACAAATTTTAGGTATTTTCGGAGTATTTTTAATTGAAATCAATTATTAAATACAATGATTATAAATGTAAACACATACAATCACATTTTTGTTTGTTTATGTGCGACGCATACACATTTTTGTTGGTCCCAAAGGAAAAAAAAATAAAAAAAGCTGTTACGAACATATAAATATTTTTCAATATTTTTAGTTTTTTATATGAAATTTTATCGGAGTATCTTTACATTTAATCTAAAAATTAATCTTTGGCCACAACAAGTCCATGGACAAAGTTTCACATCGATCGGATGAGGGGAAGTAAGGTTTTAATCTCTCCGTGACTGTGCGTGACTATGCGTGACTATGCGTAACTATGTCAAAGTTAATCTTTTTAACGGCAAGTCTATCGACCAGGTTTCAGATCGATCGAATATGGGGAAATGGGGTTAAAAGCACTCCGTGACTGTGTGTGACTACCCCAAAATAATTCTATAGTCACAACAGGACTATGGGTCAAGTTTCAGACAGACAGATAGAGAGTATGAATTAAAAGAAAGAGTTTAAAAATGTTATCCTTATTTTATATTACAAAAATTTGTATTAAAAAATAATGTGAGTCCAATCACAGGGGAGATGTGTAAACATCTAACAGAAAACTTCATCTATGTATCACGTACAGCAATCAACTGCAGGAGCTCTGCTAATAAAAAAATATTTATTATTATTTATTATTTCAACCGGTTAATTTTTAATTTTTATACCCTCCACACCTCAGTGGCAGAGGGTATATATAGGTTTGTCATTCCGTTTGTAACGCATCGAAATAAATTCGTGAGACCCCAAAAAAAATATATTTTCTTGATCCTTATGACAAGGGAAGTTAATTTACCGATGACCGTCTGCCCGTCTGTCTGTGGAAATCACGATCGCGCCGTCAATATCTAAGATAGACCATTCGTTTTTATATAAAATCGTTTATTAACATCCCAAAGGAGTTGCTATTTAAAATCGTCAAAATCGGTCAAAGGGTTCACGAGCTATGAATGAAATTTTGAAAAAACTCTTGAAAAAATAAAATTTGTCAGTGTGTCTGTTGTTTTTCTTAATATATTTTGTATATGTTCTAATTCTTCGTATTACAGTTGCACGTGTCACATTGGCCTAAGCAAGTTTTACCACATATTTTTTATCATTAAAATTAAATATTAAAAATTAAAAATTACTAAAAATAAAAAGTGGAAAATGAAAAATGGAAAATGAAAAATTAAAAATGAAAAATGAAAAGTGGAAAATGAAAAATGAAAAATGGTAAATGAAAAATAAAAAATGAAAAATGAAAATTGAAAATTGAAAAATGGAAAATGAAAAATTTTAAATCGCAAATGGAAAATGAAAAATTACAAATGGAAAATGAAAAATGAAAAATAACAAGTAAGAAAATTATAGTCGGTCTAGACCGACTATACGATACCCTATACCATACGTTTAGAGACCCTATCTCTCAGGCCCAACTAACTGGATATTGAAAATAAGCATAAACCAAATTTGAGTGGGATTTTTATTAATTTTTTTGGCTGCAGATATGACAAAGTTCATATCGGATGCTATATCTATATGGGGACTAGGCCCAAAAATGGACCGATCCTGACCATGTTTGGTAAGGTCTCTTGTATTTTGGAAAAATATATACAAACAAAATTTGAGAAGAATCAGTGCAATATATTTGTTTTTTGATAGATTTAAGTGAAGATTGGGAAGCAGCTCTATATGGGGCCTATGACTAAGAGTCGTCCCATAGGGATCATTTTTGCACTACTGATTAATGGATCTAATAAACATACAAACCTAATTTGACTAAGATTTATATGATAATTTGGATCTTATGGCAATTTAAGTCGATTTCATAGGCGTCATTTGTATGGGGGCTAGGTCTGAACATGGACCGATTCTCACCAATTTCAAAAGCGTTCATCCTATGGCCGATAAAAGCTCATATACCAAATTCCATTAAAATATATTTATATTTGCGACCTGATTACAAGCTTTACATGGACCCACAGACGGACATCGAATCAGGTAGTGATTCTGATTCGATCGGTATAATAAAAGATGGGTCTAGGTCAAATATTTTTGGTAGTTACAAACAGCAGCACAAAGTCATTATACCCAAAACACATAGTGGTATAGGGTATAAAAATGAAAAATGCAAAATGAAAAATGAAAATTGAAAAATGGAAAATGAAAAATGAAAAATGTAAAATGAAAAATGCAAAATGAAAAATGAAAAACGAAAAATGAAAAATGAAAAATGGAATATGGAAAATGAAAAATAAAAAATTAAAAATGAAAAATTAAAATTGAAAATTGAAAAATGGAAAATGAAAAATGATAAATGGAAAATGAAAAATGGAAAATGAAAAATGATAAATGGAAAATGAAAAATGAAAAATGGAAAATGGAAAGTGAAAAATGGAAAATGAAAAATGAAAAATGGAAAATGAAAAATTAAAAATGGAAAATAGAAAATGGAAAATTAAAAATGAAAAATGGAAAATGGAATATGAAAAATTAAAGATGAAAAATGGAAAATGAAAAATGAAAAATGAAAAATGAAAATTGAAAAATGGAAAAAAAAATAAAAAATGAAAAATGAAAATTGAAAATTTTAAAATGGAAAATGAAAATTGTAAAACTAAAAATGAAAAATGAAAAATGGAAAATGAAAAATGAAAAATGAAAGATTTAAAATCGAAAATGGAAAATAAAAAATGGAAAATGAAAAATGAAAAATAAGAATGGAAAATGAAAAGTGGAAAATGAAAATGGAACATGGAAAATGAAAAACGAAAAACGAAAAATGAAAAATGAAAAATGGAAAATGAAAAATTAAGAATGGAAAATGGAAAATGAAAAATTTTAAATTAAAAATGGCAAATGAAAAATTAAAAATTAAAAATGAAAAATGGAAAGTAGAATATGGAAAATGAAAAATGAAAAATGGAAAATGGAAAATTAAAAATTAAAAATTAAAAATTAAAAATTAAAAATTAAAAATAAAAAATTAAAAATTAAAAATTAAAAATTAAAAATTAAAAATTAAAAATTAAAAATTAAAAATTAAAAATTAAAAATTAAAAATTAAAAATTAAAAATTAAAAATTAAAAATTAAAAATTAAAAATTAAAAATTAAAAATTAAAAATTAAAAATTAAAAATTAAAAATTAAAAATTAAAAATTAAAAATTAAAAATTAAAAATTAAAAATTAAAAATTAAAAATTAAAAATTAAAAATTAAAAATTAAAAATTAAAAATTAAAAATTAAAAATTAAAAATTAAAAATTAAAAATTAAAAATTAAAAATTAAAAATTAAAAATTAAAAATTAAAAATTAAAAATTAAAAATTAAAAATTAAAAATTAAAAATTAAAAATTAAAAATTAAAAATTAAAAATTAAAAATTAAAAATTAAAAATTAAAAATTGAAAATTAAAAATAAAAAATAAAAAATAAAAAATAAAAAATAAAAAATAAAAAATAAAAATAAGAAATAAAAAATAAAAAATAAATAATTTTAAATTTAAAATTTTAAATTTTGAATTTTAAATTTAAAATTTTTAATTTTTAATTTTAAGTTTTTTATTTTTAATTTTTTGTTTTTCATTTTTCAGGTTTCATATTTAATTTTTCATTTTTCATTTTCAAACAGGTTATTGCATATCATAAATTTTTCACCAACACAATCATAAGTCACACCGATTTTGTCTTACATCTTACATGTTACGCTGTTTTTGTGATTGTATTGTGAAATAGATTTTTACTCTCCTGCTTGTATAGATGTTTACACATCAAAAATACATTTATATATTTCGTAAACTTTTTCATGGAAAATGTTACATAACTGTTGATATTTACACTAATTATTATTTTTGAAACTTTGGACCGATTTTGTTCATTTTCAAAATGAATTTAGTGTATGGAGAATCTTTAAAAAAAATGATCTCTATATTTTTTCCTATCTTGTGAGTTACAGGTCTGCTGCATGGTTATCGATATAAATATAAATGCCGAAGAACAGAATTACATAAATGGCTTATAAATTTTAGCCGTATTATTTTGCCAGTAACTGTCTATAAATACATTAACATATAATTGAAAATTTATTATGTCAGTTTTTCAACTACGATTTAAAAATGATAATACATACACCATCGTTTGGGAATCACTGTGTTTAATGTACATTTCTCAAACGGTAGCAAGAGTTTATTTTTTTACACTCTTTTGCTAAAAGGTTTATTATTTTCAAACAAATTTTATTTGCTGTTTTTTATTAAATTTTTTTTGTGGTTGTTGAAGTAGGATTTTTGCTTCTTTTTCAGTTTATTTTTTGCTGATGACACTCAATGAGTTTGGCAGTATTTTTATTATATTAGAGAACAACAATAACAACAAGCACAATATAAAAATAAAAACACTAACACAATAAGAGGTTTATTGCCATCAAATGCTTGTTTTTATTTAAGAAAAACAAAAAAAAAAAAAAATTAAAACAAAAAACTTAGTTACAAATATCCTTTGGCATAAGGACACACAATTTTCTTTTTTTAATTAAATAAAAAAAAATCTTAACAAAAAGGTTTATTTTAACTAAGAAAACATATATGGGATCAGCTAAATAGCAGAGTTTCAATACAAATTTAGTTAATTCGATACAGAGACCATAGTTAAATCATGTTACCAATCGACCGAACTTGTACTAAAAATGGGCTCATCACAAAAAAGAAAATTACATGTTGTTTTAATTAAGTATTTTATTCAAAGAAGTTTTTTTTTATATTGCAATATATTTTTTAAAATCTTTTTTTAATTATATACATGTTTCACCGGAAAGTGTTCGTATTATTAGATATGTACGTAGGTGCCACGATGATCAGCAGTCAGCTAAAAAGACCACTTTTTTAAGAAAACAAACTTTTCTTAACAAAAAAAACAAAACTAAAGCGATCATTGCTTTTACCTTTTCAAAAGACAATAAATGTTTAAAAATACGTAACAAACGATAAACAAATCAATTAAAAAAAAAATTAATTTTTAATTGTATTATTTTATAGTGATAAATACTTTATCTATAATATTAATAGGCTAGGCGATTTCTTGTGACTGATGTTCTGTTCTACCGTTTTATCCGTTTTATTTGAAAGGTATTTCTTTTTAACCGATTTGCAGATTTACAGATTTTTAAATTTTTTCCTTTATTTTGAGTAAATTGCATTTAAAGTTGCTACTAACACATACATAAAATTATACAATGCTATGTGTGTGTTTATTAAATTTGTTAATGTGTTTGTAATAAAAATGAGTTTGTTTTGTGTTGATTTGTGAATTGGCTATAATTGATTAACATACTTTTAGGGTCTTTATTTATTGAAAAAATAAAATTTCCTAGAATTTGCACTCGAATTTCGAGGGCTGGAATCTGCTAATTTAAATTAAAGCATTGAAATTTAAAATACTGCTAATAAAAGAAAAATAAATAAAAACTTTCGTTTTTCTGAAGCATTTAATGGCTCAACCAACTTTAAATTGTCATAGACGAATATCTGTGTTTTTAATCGAAGTATTGTTTAGCCCAGAAGTGGCCAAGCCAAGGCCCACGGGCCACATGCGGCCCTTTATGTATTTGTATGCGGCCCGTTGCATGATTATTATTCGTTTTAAATTTTTTTTTTACAGAATTTTTTAAAAAATAAATATATTACAAAATCTACTAAAATTTTCAAATACAGACTTTTTTAAAAAAAATATTAACTATTAATTAAAAAGTTTTTATTATGATTTTTAGTGCGTCTCATTATAATTTTTGTTTGTGAAAAGATATTCTTCATAATCTTCATTAGTTTTTAAATTCAAAATAATTCAAAAATATTTCTATAGTAGGCTTCGCCAGAAAAATATAACTAAAGAAGCCGACAGTTATTGAAAAACTTTTTTAGTTTGGCTTTGTTTTTGTTAGGATAGTTGCGTATTTTACAAAAAAAGTACAATAAAAATAATAATAATTAATATTAATTAGATTTCTATACCAGAAAAATTAAATAAATAAGTAAGTAACATTAAATGCACTTATTTTGAATAATTATACATAACTTTAGTTATATTTGACCTTTAGAATGAATTCCAAAAAAGAAAAGTTTCAGAAGAAAACAGAAAATGCAGCGATCATTGGGAAGAAAATTTCTTCTTTATAATACAGAACTCAAAATTACCATGTTTAATTTGCCAAGATAGAATAGCTGTTTTTAAGGAATACAATGTTAAAAGACATCATGAAACGAAACGTAACGTGTATGTGAAATTTAATAAAGAACTGAGAAAAATTAAGCTAGCCGAGCTAAATTCTGAATTGAAATCTCAGCAGAAAATGTTTAGTTCTTCATTACAACTACCTGTCGCAATGTTAATCGCTAAGAAAATTAAACCATTTTCGAACGGAGTATTTGTAAAAGAATGTTTCGCAACTGTTATATAAGATGTTATGCCAGAAAAACATAAAATGATTTCAAGCATAAGTTTGTCGCGTCAAAATATTTATCGTCGCATTAATGATATTTCAGATGAAATAGTGATGACTTTACGACCGTGAATTCAACAATTCAAAGCATATTCTCTAGCTTTCGACGGAAGTACAGATATTTCAGATACATCTCAACTTGCTGTATTTATTCGAGGGGTTAACGATTCTTTCGGATTGACACAAGAAATGCTAAATCTTTTAAATTTGAAACACACCACTAGAGGATAGGATATTTTTCACGCTGTAAAAAAATGTTTATGCTGCAATTCTTTACATTTAGAGAAGCTTTCTGGACTAACAAGGGATAGTGCGCCTGCTTTGATTGGTAAAAATAAAGGAACTGTAAGTAAAGTTGTTTATGAATGAATTTGAATGAACCGGTTTGATACATCAGCAAAATTTATGTGCCCAGGTATTATCCTTGAACCATGTCATGGATGTGGTAATAAAAACAGATAACTATATTCAATTACATGCACTTCAGCATCGCAAGTTAAAAACATACCTTAACGAAATAAGTTCGGAATATGGCGATATTGTCTATTTTACCAAAGTTAGATGATTGAGTCGCGGAACATGTTTAAAAAGATTTTTTTAATTACGGGTGAAAATAGAAAAGTTTGTGGCTGAAGAGAGAACTCCAGTTTCAAATTTAAATGACGAAATGTGATTGTTGGACGTGTGTTTCTTAGTAGATATAACCGATAAAATTAACCAGCTAAGCAAGGAGTTACAGGGGCAAGATAATTTAATTATTGATGCTTGTAATCATATCAAAGCATTCCAAACCAAGCTAATTTTATTTGCGTCCCAAGTTAGAAATAAAAATCTTCACAATTTTCCGTTATTTAAAGAATTTAATAGCAGTCAAACACTTTCAGCTGACTTTAATCGTCGTTTCTCAGAACAAACAAAATATGACAAAACGTTTGAGATATTTTCTTCTACATTTCAAGTAGACGTTTCCACTGTTCCAGAAGTTTTACAGATGGAAATAATTGATTTGCAGTGCAAAAATGAGTTGAAGCAGGTTCATCAAAAATTGATTTCTATGACACGTATGTAACAGCTGAAAAATATCCTAACTTAAGAATATTTGCTCAAAAAATTGTAAGCACCTCCAGATCTAACTATGTTGTGGGCAATTCCATATGTGACGGAATGGCATTTTGAGTTGAAAAATTGAATTTAAGGCTATTTCACAAAGCTATTTTCAATTGAAAATTCATTCTTCATTTTGAAAATGATTGTTAATGAGTTGAAGATTTAAAAAAAACGCAGAAACAATTTTTTCACTATTTTATTCTTTTATTTTTGAGTAATTTCTTATTGTGTGACGGAATGACATTTTTGCTACCATGACTCTGTCCTGGTATTAAAACCTAGGAACTTTTGGCAATTAAGAAGCTAGTTAGTTTTTAAACTAATGTATATTTTACATATGATATATAAGCAATATAAAATTATAATTCAGAGCTACTTAGCTATGATAGTGTTGAAGTTATTAACTGTCATTTGACGTGACGGAATGACTAAAGCTTCTTAAACATGTATTAAAAGAAAATTTAGTAAACAAATAAATTTTATAATTATTTTATAATCTAGAATAGAAATTACATTATGTAACTAGGAACACATTTTAATATATTTTTAAACTTACTTCATATAAATGAAAAAAATTTTTTTTTCATCAAAGTTGACATTTTTTTGGAATTGCCCTTGTGAATCTTGTTTTCAAAAATGAAGTTTAATAAAAGCAAATTTCGCACTTCATTAACAACGCACTTCATTCAAGGCAAATATCCCATTAATAAATACTAGCAGATTCCAGCGCTCGAAATTCGAGTGCAATTTCTAGGAAGCTTTTTTTCAACTTAACCAATTCACCAACCAACACTTTTATGGTTTATTATTATTGTGAATAAAGATAACAGACTCATTAACAAACACATTAACAAATTTAACAAATTTTATGTATGTGTTAGTAGCAACTTTAAATGTAATTTACTCAAAATAAAGGAACAATTTTAAAAATCTGTTAATCTGCAAATAGCAAAAAAGAAATACCTTTCAAATAATATACGTTTGGTCAAAGTCGGGATAAAACGGTAGAACTAAACATCGGTCACAAGAAATCGCCTCGCACATTATAAAATATATATAAAAGTGTACTGAAATAAAATGTTCTTTAAACACTAAAAAAATCTACTGTTAATATAAAAATAAATGTTTTTCTAGGAATAGTTCAAATAAATCTATGTACTGAAATAATTCAAATAAATATGTTAATAAAAATTTGGGGTTTTCATATAATATATAGCCCGCTGAAATTTTTGATTAAAAAAGTTGGCCCGCAACGCAATTTGGGTTGGCCAGGCCTGATTTAGATGATTTCTTTTCTCGTCTACGCATGACCCAGCATTGGAAAACTAATGCAGTTTGTCAGATATAAGTTAATTCTTTCTATGAAAAAACCCATCATTCAGGCATGTGATGAAAACCGAAATCAATACCAAAACGAAACAAAATAGGTGTGATGTAAAGCAATTTTTCGATTTGCTTTCGTTTTTATTTCAAGAATAAATATTTTTGCATTTTGTTCTATAGAAATATGGATAAATAAAGATGTGAATGAAAACGAAATTGTTATTTTTTTTATCGTTTTTAAATCAAGAAGATTTTGCATTTCGGTTTGAAATAGATAATTTTTTTTCTCTCAACTTTTCAACGCTTTAATTAAAACTAGCAAATTCCAGCACTAGAAATTCGAGTGCGAATTCTAGGAAATTTTATTTTTTCATTTAATAAATACCCTAAAAGTATGCTTCACAATTGATCTCTTTTTAAATGAAGAAAACAAACTCAACACATTAACACAAACACATTTAAAGATTTAATAAACACACACATAGCATTGTATAATTTTATGTATATGTTTAGTAGCAACTTTAAACGATCATAACTTTAAAAAAATATTCCAGATGATGAAAATCTGTAAATCTGGGTAACAGCTAAAAAGAACTACCTTTAAAATGATAAATTTTTTTTCAAAATCGGGTTAAAACTGTGAAACTTACATCGGTCACAAGAAATCGCCTTGCCTATTAATATTATCGATATAACTTAAAAATTTAAGTATAATAAATTTACGTACGATAATGTCTTTATTAATATAATTTTTCAGAGAAAACACGTAAATTTACGAAGAAAAAAGGTTGAAAAATTTCTTCACCAAAAAATTTTGCTTTCCTATGTGACATTTTCGATACTTGTCGTTATTATAAATGCCATTTTAATAAATTTTGTAATAACATAGTGACACTTTATTGGAAGAAACTTGGTGAAGTGGAACAAAAATGAAAATTGATTTTCATCACACCAATTATTAAATCGTTCTTTTTAGAATTTCGACTGGTTGTCTTTATAAAAAAAAAAAACAATAAGATATTATAATAAATACTGGTTTAAAAGAAAAAGAATTAACTATAAACTAGCAGAGCCCAGCCCTCGAATTCGAGTGCAAATTCTAGGAAATTTTATTTTATCATTCAATTTATTTCTTTCAATGTTTTTTAATCTATTTAATTCATTAAGTTTATTTCATTATAAATATTTGTTGAACACACAGAAATAAAGGCCACCTTGTATGCCACCTCAAGGTATTAAAATTTTGGGCAATTCACAATTCAACACAGGGTATGTGTTATGCAATTATTGTAATGAAATCTGTACCTTAACTTGAGTGTTGCATAATGTAAAGTTGATTCTGCACGCATAACTTTCCTTAAACTCAACGAATTTAAACAGTTAATAGCTCAAAAGAAAGAACTTGATCCACTGAGTGTTCTAAGAGTAACGATCAAGATCCATTCATTTGAAGAGGAGCTATGAGAATTCCAATTGGTTGTGTGAATGTGTCCCATAAGAAATGTAAAGGGAAGAATCGCGTTTAAGTATAACTTGAGTAAAATGGGAGTTGAGTATATTTCAATGATTGATGACATATCTGTGTTCAAATACCTTCGTTTAAAAAAATGAAGGAAATCGGCCGGATAGAACGGCCAGACGGACTGTCTTTAGTTTTCATAAATTTTTTTAATATATAAGATTATATAAGTGTTAAATTGATTTGGATTTCGATTGCAGTTTATCTAAATCCATTCTCGAAACGATTTTTAATTTATTTTTGCCTGTATTCTCTAACGTAAACGTTACATTCGTCTAGACAATTTATATACTAAGAAAACATTCAGATCTTTTTATTTTCATATAAATTGTATACAACAAGTTAACGTTTAAGTTATAGAGGCATTATGCTTAAAAAAAATTGAAGCCTATTAAAGATTCTCTTCAAATTCTTTGAAAACTTTAAAAAGTCTGGAAAAAAAAGTCTACTACATTTTTTCACACATCTGTTGAAATAGTTAGAAAATAACTTGGATATTATCAGAATATACATTTTTATTTTATTTTAAATAACATCTAGAGTAATCGCAGAGTAATCAGGTACTCGCACAAGACTTAAGGCATAACTCTTAATTTTACGACCACAAACAGACCGACAATAATGTGTTTGGGAAATCTTGGCACAATTTTAAAATTGTGATTTTATTTGAAATTTATAAATAAAAATAAAAAGAAAATGTTATTCATTCGAAGCCATTATATATAAATACATTAATTAAATATTTACCGCATGTGTTGTTACACAAGCCTGCATTAAAATAAAATTTTCATTTTTATTTTTCTTTTTCTTTATAAACCACAACATAATTTTCCACTTCATAAATTTCGAGGCTTTTGGTGTAGTAAATACAGTAAGAATAAGAACAAAAACAAAAACAAAAGCAAAAACAAAAAGTAAATCAAGCGAAACGAGAAGAAAAGAAAAAGGAAAGTGCTACAATTTTTAATTCTTTTCTGTAGCTTTTTTAAAGCTTAACCAACAAATTTCGCAGTTTCTTTTTGCTTTGCCTAAAAGCATTTAGTGAAATGCATGTGTGAGTATATTTTGTGGGTAAAATTATGCTGGCACAAGCTCTTTTCCTTTAATATTAGTCTTAAATCATTTGGTAAAAATGTTCCTTGCTGTTGGCATTTCTAGGCTTAACATCTTTAATGGTCTCTCATCCTTTGTTTTTAGGGGGTTTTATGTATGTGGAATTATTTTGTGCAGAATATTTTTGGGATAAAAATATATATATTTTGTTGTTACTAATTGTTGTTAGTGAAGTGGATCAGAAAGTTGAAAAAATAAAAATAACAAGTAAGAAAATTATAGTCGGTCTAGACCGACTATACGATACCCTATACCATGCGTTTAGAAACCCTATCTCTTAGGCCCAACTAACTGGACATAGAAAATAAGCAAAAACCAAATTTGAGTGGGATTTTTATTAATTTTTTTGGCTGCAGATATAAAAAAGTTCATATCGGATGCTATATCTATAAAGGGGCTAGGTCCAAAAATGGACCGATCCTGATCATGTTTGGTAAAGTCTCTTGTATTTTGCAAAAATATGTACAAATAAAATTTGAGAAGAATCAGTGCAATATTTTTGTTTTTTAATAGATTTAACTGAAGATCGGGAAGCAGATCTATATGGGGTCAAAGGGATCATTTTTGGACTACTCATTAGTGGATGTAATGAACGCATACAAACCCAATTTGCGTAAGATCTATATGACAATTTGGATCTTATGGCAATTTATGTCGATTTCATATGGGTAATTTGTATGGGGGCTAGGTCTGAACATGGACCGATTCTCACCAATTTCAATAGCGTTCATCCCATGGCCGATAAAAGCTTATATACCAAATTTCATCAAAATATATTCATATTTGCGACCTGCAAGCTTACATGGACACACAGACGGACGGACGGACGGACGGACGGACGGACGGACATTGTTAAATCAACTCAGAAAGTGATTCTGATTCGATCGGTATAATTAAAGATGGGTCTAGGTCAAATATTTTTGGTTGTTACAAACAGCAGCACAAAGTCATTATACCCAAACCACATAGTGGTATAGGGTATTGCCATAAGATCCAAATTGTCATATAGATCTTACTCAAATTGGGTTTGTATGCGTTCATTACATCCACTAATGAGTAGTCCAAAAATGATGCCTTTGACCCCATATAGAGCTGCTTCCCGATCTTCACTTAAATCTATTAAAAAACAAAAATATTGCACTGATTCTTCTCAAATTTTGTTTGTACATATTTTTGCAAAATACAGGAGACTTTACCAAACATGATCAGGATCGGTCCATTTTTGGACCTAGTCCCTTTATAGATATAGCATCCGATATGAACTTTTTCATATCTGCAGCCAAAAAAATTAATAAAAATCCCACTCAAATTTGGTTTTTGCTTATTTTCAATGTCCAGTTAGTTGGGCCTAAGAGATAGGGTTTCTAAACGCATGGTATAGGGTATCGTATAGTCGGTCTAGACCGACTATAATTTTCTTACTTGTTCTCATTCAACAAGTGTTTACGAAAGCGAAAAGTATAACGACAAAAAATATAAATCATTTTACATTGAACATTTAATCAGTCAACACAAAAATGTTCAATTTTGTTCCCGTGTGTTATTTATTGAAAATTGTGTTACTTTGATATATACTTCAAAATTGTGCAATGGCTACGTCAAGAAACACCTGTAAAATCAATCCCAACTATTTTTGTAACATATGTGGCGAATACACGTTTATAAAAAATAGAAAAAGTGTGTCAGATTTTATTAAAAAAATTTATTTTGACTACTTCGGATTTACCATGGAAACCCGTGACAAGTACTGGATTCCTAATACTGTATGTAAAAACTGTGTAGAGTATTTAAGGTTATGGGCAAACAAGCAACGGACCCACTTCAAGTATAAAACACCAATGATCTGGCGGGAACCTTCGAATCATTATGATGATTGTTATTTTTGCGCTGTCAACATAACAGGCATTAATAAAACAAACCGGTCTAAATGGATTTATCCTAACGTGTTGTCTATTACCCAACTAGTCCTGTACTCTAGTGAGGATTCAGAACCACAACCATCTACATCTACACACAATTTCCACGACTTACGACAAAATGTTCCTTCACCAATTTCTGAATTTGGATCAGATGACTTGCATTTAGATATTTCTTCTGAACGCGAGCAATTTAATCAGGAGGAGCTTAGTGATTTAGTGAGAGACCTTGGACTTTCTAAAAAAGCATCTGAAATTCTTGCTTCTCGATTAAAGCAAAAAAATCTGTTAACCCAAGGAACAACAATTTCATACTACCGTAACAGAGAAAAAAACTTACTTCCATTCTTTTCCGAAGACGATGAATTTGTTTATTGTTCAGATGTTCCTGGTTTAGTAACAGCGATGGGATTAGAGGAGTATGATCCAAATGACTGGCGACTATTTATAGATTCTTCTAAACGCAGCCTAAAATGTGTACTTCTGCATAACGGTAATAAATTGGGTTCGTTGCCCATTGCACATTCAACTAAAGCTAAAGAAGAATATTCTACAATTGCCTCAGTTATAAATAAAATAAAGTACAACGAACACCGCTGGCTAATTTGTGTGGATCTAAAAATGGTGAATTTTCTTCTAGGCCAACAAGGTGGCTACACAAAATATCCGTGTTTCATTTGTTTATGGGATAGCAGAGCCAGATCTGAACACTGGAGTAAGAAAGACTGGCCTTCGAGGGAAGCTATGGTTCCAGGAAACCACAATATAGTTAATCAACCACTTGTGCCCAGGGATCGCATAATACTGCCACCTCTCCATATCAAGCTAGGACTTATGAAACAATTTGTCAAAGCTCTCAACAAGGACGGTGATTGTTTTAGATATATCAGTAAAAAGTTCAACAATTTGAGTTCGGAGAAACTGAAAGCTGGCATTTTTGATGGCCCTCAAATCAAAAAATTAATCAATGATGAAAATTTTAGTAATTCCATGACAGATATTGAAAGAAATGCTTGGAATGAATTTGTTTGGATAGTGCGCAATTTCCTGGGAAACAAAAAGGGTGAGCACTATTCGGACCACGTGGATAACATGTTGTCACATTTCAAGCAGCTTGGTTGTAATATGAGCATTAAGGTGCACTACCTACACAGTCATTTGGATTGTTTCCCTGAAAATCTTGGAGACTTCAGTGAAGAACAAGGTGAACGTTTCCATCAAGATATCCGCACTATAGAGGAGCGGTACCAGGGTCACTGGGATAAGCATATGATGGCGGACTATTGCTGGAGCATTAAAACAAATCCCTCTAAACAAGGTTATTTAAGAAAATCTTATAAAAGAAAATTTTTCGATGAGTTGTAATTACATTGTAATATTTGTGTATTAAAATTTTTTATTTTTCTTTAAAATTCTCTTTTTGTGTTAAATTAAAAAGTATAGCTGACCATAAAAATGAAATAATCTTTTTTTATTACTTAATTTTTTTAATTCTTAGAATCATAAAAAACTAACTTATTACATACAAACACTTACACATTAGAAAATGTTATTTTTGTATGGAAATCGCGATTTATATCAATTCAGTAAATCGTGAACAAAATCAAAAGTTGTGCACCGATTGCAATGAAATAAAGCTCATTTTATTCGAAATATATTTAACTAACTGTTTGTAGACCAAAACTGTGATTTTTGTCCCATTTTTATTTTTTAGGAATTTTTAAAGAACAAAAAAAATGTTTTTTTTTAAAAAATTTTAATTTTTTTTTCAAAACTTGAACGATATCTCTAAAACTACTTGGAAAATTTAAAAACAAAGTAAGCACGGCTTTAAGAGAATATTGTTTGCGAGTTTCGGATTTTTTTTTTAATTTAATATGGTGAACCGTTTTCAAGTTATTCCAATATATGTAGCGGAAGTGCCTTAATTTTGAACATAACGGTATATCTCGAAAAGTCGAGCTGATAGAAAAAAACCAAGTGCAGATTTGAAATCAGCGACCTCAAATTAGTAAAAATTTGCTATAAATTTCAAATCAACACAAAAAAAGTTAAATTTTGTTCCCTTGTGTAATGGTTTTACCACTGTGGGTTATGCAGATGACATCGCAGTGTTTGTAGGTGGAAGATATGACCAGTTAATTGGGGAATAAATGCAAAATGCACTTAGACTTACATGGGAATAGTGCGAAAATAAGGAACTTTCCATAAATCACAATAAAACCACAATTATCCCGTTCACTAGAAGAAGGAATCTTTATATTCCATCATTTCATATAAGAAACACGGAGGTTCAATTCAAGGAGGTCGTAAAATATCTGGTTATCATACTTGATAGAACACTCTCCTGGAACCCTCATCTAGATTCGATAACAAATAAGGCTATAAAGTCAATATGGGCTAGCGAACAACTCCTAGGTAGATCGTGGGGTCGAAACTCTAAAATGTCATTGTAGATATACGAACAAATGATCCTTCCAGGTATTTTATATGGCACAGTTGTATTGTGTCAGAAGACAAACTAGACAGGAGCCCGCTTAAAATTATCCAAAATATAGAGATTGGTATGTTTGAACATCTTGTTTTGGAACTTGAAAAGCACTACACTGTTCATATCCCGAGCAGATTCGATTGGGAATCTAACCCTACATGGCTGTATGAAGACGCCCAGAGATGGTGCACTGACGGATCCAAAACAACAGAAGGAGTAGGAGCGGGTGTTTACGGACGAAGGCGCAAACTCCATATCCCTCTATGTAATGAATCCAAAATATTTACAGCGGAACTATACGCACTCATTGCAGCTACTGCTAAACTAATGGAAAGAAACCTGACAAGGACGATGATAAATTTTATGTCAGATAGCCAGGCTGTTTTAAAAGCACTGGAAAAATCGTTATACCACCATAAATCCATGCTCGAAAGCCATAGAGCCCTAAATAAACTAGCAGAACTTAATAAGGTGACGCATATATGGGTACCAGGTCACAGAGGGTATGAAGGAAATGAGAAAGCCGACGAACACGCAAGACGAGCAGCGAAAAGACCATTCATTGGTGTAAAACCTCAATTCGGATGCACCAGAAAAGACATAACCGAGAACATCGACAGATGGATTAAAGAAGAATCAGTGGAATGCAATGGAATGGACAAGTACTGCTTCAACACTAAAAAAAAATCCAGCATCGAAGCGAAAAAGGAGGAGAGATGCCCTAATAATGAATAGATCCAGTCTTAGACTTCTATGTGGGGCACTCACAGGGCACTATGCGTGCAATTATATCCTATACAAAATGCATTTGTCTGAAAATAAAACGTGCAGATACTGCCTGGAGGACGATGGCAAAATGTCCAGCGTTTTCATATCCAAGGTAAAAAATATTTGGCGAATCTGAAATTAAGGAGGAAACATACAAATCATTGGCGGTAAAGGACATCATCAAGTTCCTAAACGCTGTAATGGATTAGGATAAACAGGAAAAGTAACAATACTGAAAGAGTGTGCACAATAGATCTACTTGGTCGCAGTGCAGGAGGGAATAACACTCAGCCCGACAACATGGTAAATCGTAATCGTACTTAATAACAATTTTTGAACAAGAATATTTACAAATTTACATTTTATTTTAAGGATAGGAGGAGAAAATTTATGCATTTTTAGAACTACTGCTGGGAAATTTATTATCTTTATTACATAAAAATTTTCTTTATTATATAAAATTTAAGTGCAAAAAATGACTTAATTACAAGGGCGGCTCCACAGAAACCCGACCTGATAAAGAAAACACAACAAATATGGGAAAAATTTTCTTTCATTTTCTGCCACCGAATATTTTATAGTCATAAATGAAGGAGCAGACACCCGCAGAGAACAGAATCTAGCTCGACTTTAATATTAGTAAGGCCTTTTAAATGAAAGCATTGATTTGTATAATGGTGACCGCTTTTTACCACGTATACAAATTACTTGAGATTGTTTAATTTTGATGGCTCTAAAGAAAATATTAAACAACGTAAAGCCTTGAAACTTGTTTGAAATGTGTTATCAGGTTGCCACTACTCACTAAATTATTTTTTTCAAACTACTGCCGCCATCTACACGTCAGATCGGGTTGTTCTGGAACCGTCCTCGCATAGTCGAGAACTTCTATAACAACGGTTAGAATTAGGGCCTGCAATACCGGAGATAATTATCAATACCGGTATTCGGTATTGAATTTCAATAAATACCGGTATACCGGTGTTATACCGGTATTGGTGAATTATTTAAAAAAATAAAAACAAATTGTATAAATTGATAATTTTTTTAATTAATACAAAAATAAACTTTAAATTAACATTCATTTTAAATTATAATATATATATTTCTCTTTCCTCTCAGTAATTCATTCGGGAAAAAATAAAAATAAAAAAAATCAATTTTGCTTTGATAGTAAATAACTTCTTAAAAAGCAAAGTGTGTCCAGGGATTCATCACTTAGAGATGACCTGATTTTGGAACAAATTTTTCCAGATGACGAAAACACTCTTTCAGCCTCGACGCTGGTTGGCGGAATAGTATTTAAATAATCATATGCTTTTTGCAAATTTAGTCCGCGATATCCTCCTTCTTCGAAAATAGCCATTTCTTTATTAATAGTTTTGTCCAAATTTACAGATTTTTTTGTTATAACTTTATGGTCCGTTTGTTTTTCTTTATTAATTGCAAAATTTAATCTTTCCTGCAATGAATAGTTCATTACTAAGTCCGAGGAATCTGAAGAAGATGATGATATGTTATGAGATGGTGAAGTATTTAAATTTGAATCTGAAAAACGTATAACTATAGTTGATATCAAATTAGCAACCTCTTTTTTTGATAATTGTTCGAAGGCCAATTCATTATCTTGATGTTTTGATTTTATTTGTCCTTTGTGAAGATATTGAAGCAGACTTGATAATTTGGTTCGCCTTTCGTTAATTCTACGTGCTAAAGAAATTTTAAATTCACCGCTTAATTGTCCAGTTCCTAAATTATTAATCATAAATACAATAATGGCATCTGCAGATAGGAGAGTCGCATCACGACGACACAATGATTCCACTGCTAATTTTATTGGCAACAATGTTGAAATAATACCAGAAATAATATCCAGTTCTGCCTCTTCAAATGATATAGTGGAACATAAGTCTATTAAAGATTTTAAAATTTATTTTCTTAGTTCCCAAAAGCGCTGTAGCATAAAAAATAAGCTATTCCATCTGGTTTTTGTATCCAGAATCAGCGAAATTTCTTTGTTAAATTCAGCTTTGACATATTTTTGAAGTATATCGTCATTTTTTGTGGGGGAACGTCGAAAAATATTTACAAATTTTCGTACCTTATTTATAAGTGGACTTATTTCTGCTTTCAAGTCCATAGAATCATCATAATTTTCAGAAATTTTAAATCCATCTACATCGTTTTCCTCAACATCTGATTCACCATCACTTTCGCTATTTATTTCTCTTTCTCCCTCAGATTCCAAATTTGTTGCATTTTTTTATTATTCTTGCAGTACAAAACGTCTAGCACCGCCAATTGAATACCATGGGCATTGAATATTATTTAACTAATCAATTGCTACGAGATGTAGCTACTTGGGGTTTAAATACGTATAAAGTGAACGGGAGGTCCACTCTAGAATGAGAAAGATTATCGGGAGTGATAATACGCAGGGGTGAGACAATTCTAAGAACGTTTAGAATGTAATTTTAGGGAATTGAGGGGTTTATCGGTATGCACTACTTACATGGCTATTGGTCTCCAAGGTGAATAAAACAAAAATGGGAGTTTATGCTTCCGACAGGAGTTTATTGTTCCCAATTGGTTCCACTCCAAAATACAAAATCGGGTAATTAATTGTGAGGTTACAAAAAATCCAAAAAAAAAAATGTAATCCAAAATATTCGTAAAATATATGAGGCAAAGCCGGGTGCGTAAGTAGTGAGCTGCTGGACGATATATATCGAAGTGCCGGAAACTCACTTCTCATGCGAGGTTACCGACTTAAAAAATATAAGAAAAATGTAGTAAATGTCACATGAAAGGATAAGAGAAAGTAATCTCTTACAACGTAGTTGTATATAAAAGGTCACAGCTTGCGATCATTCACAATAGTGATAATACTTAATAATTCAATAAATTCAATGTATAATAATAATAATGCGTAATATTTACGAGGGAACCTGGAGGGACAGCTTTATTATGTTGAACAGGCATAACAAAGCTGCTGATGGCATTTTACTATCCGTCCTACTTTTTTCATCATAGAAGCGCCATCTGTAGTTATTCATACGATGTCTTCATCAAAAGATAGTTCATATTTTTCTAATTTTTTTGTAATAAGTTCAAAACAACTCTCTGCTGGAAAGGTCCCAAAAATACGAATTAATCCTAAGTTCCAAAATTTGTTTTTTACATGTAAATTTAAATTTAAATGTCTTCTTTTTACCAGACGTCCACTCATCAAATGTTAGACTGAACTTTCCTTCTTTTTTCAGATCTGAAAAATCTTTTACCATCTCTTCGCGAATATTTACACCATACCTTAAAACAATATTTCGAATTGTATTCGCAGATTTTGGGTCGTCAAGTTTTCGAGCCAGCAACGATTTTCTCAATTCAATAGAAGTAGTAAAAATACTAAATGGTAGACCGTCGACCGCAGTCATTTTTGATAATACTACACGAAGATCATCGTTTTCATTTTTAAAGTAGCTCGATTTTTTTTTTTAATTTCGGCGGTACAGCACTAGTATATATGTATATTAGATGAGATCGTTGAAGTTTCGGGATTTTCAGAATCTAATCATCTTTTTTTCAACAAGTCGATGTCATGAGCAGTTCGTAGATGCGTATGAAGCCCACTAGTTGATCCAGCGCATGTTTTTATTTTATTGTCGCATTTGGTACATTTTGCCAAATTTTCTGATCTATCTCTCAGAAAATAATGCCAAACGGAAGTTTTGTCTGTAACGCCTTTTTTAACTGCTTCAAATTCCATATTAAGGCTATTAAAATAAAAAATATATCCCAATAATTAAAAAAACTCAAATTTTTACATTAAAATGTACCTCTGTATTAAATTTGAAATATAGAATATAATTTACTTACATTCAACAATATCAATTAATAATATGAAATAATATTTTGGGCAATATATATTTTTTTAAAACGCAAACTTTATTAATACAACAACAGAACAATTAAACTGAACACTAACTAGCCACAAAACACCAGCACACTTCGATTTGTATTTTAAAATGTTTTTGTTTTTATTTAACTTTTCAGGAATTAAGAATTTTTTCCAACGATTCCTCAATATTTTTACTCAGCTTTGCAGTAAATAAGAAAATACCAGCACACTTCGATTTGTATTTTAAAATTTTTTTTTTTGAATTTTTGAAGATGACTTGATTTTTATAAGATTTAAAAAAGTTGAAATATATGACATTTAATTAAATACCGAAATACCGGTATTAATACGTCATAATACCGGTATTTCGATTTTATAAAATAGCTCCGGTATACCGTTATTCGGTATACCGGTATACCGGTATTGCAGGCCCTAGTTAGAATGAATTCTGCCTATATTGAACTGTTTTCTCCGGTCCGTATGATTTTGGATTTATATTTAACACAAAGTACTTCGTTTGTAACGTACATGATTGAAATTAACTTTTTGATATCGAAAGTCTTACTGCGGATGTGGGAAGTGCTATAGGCTATAATTCTTTAAATATTTTTGTGGACGTGGCACCTCCCATACAAAGTAAATATTTTATATCATATATATTGAGTACTTTGAAAATTTGTATGAGGTAACCTATTATTAATATTAGTAGCTATGCCTGAAATGGGCGAGATCGTATAAGTGGGCGTGGTACCTCCCATACAAAGTAATTACTCAATAGCATATGTCTCACGTACTATGACAGAGACAGCTTTGCAAATTTGTCTTAAGTCATCTATTATTAACGTGAGTAGTCAGACAAAAAATGGGTGGGATTGGATAATGGGCGTCGTCCCCATAAAAAGTGAATATTAAATGTCATATATCTGTATTGTAATAGTGAGAACCTTGGAACTTTGCGTGAGCCCTTTTCTTACGATGATGGTGGGGAGGGGGGGGGGGGGTACCGAAGCACACAAGTAAGAGTGTTAAATTCGGCAATGCCGAATCTGCCAGCTGGGTCTTACGTTTACATTAACATCTGAAATTTTTGCTCTATTTGCAACAAATGTATATTAAATATTAAAAAAACAATTTGATATGCTTAAATTATAATTTAATTTAAATGTAAGTTTATAAATTAAATTATAATTTAAGTTTATCAAATTGTAATAATTAATACCACAAACAAACTGTGTTTTTAGTATTAGAGGTGTCTCCATATTTTAGGCCATATCTATTTAAATATTAACATGTTCTACATAAGATAAACAATATTATCCTAAAAATTTTGTATCACAGTCTTATATTACATCCGCTCGATGTCCCCAAGGCTCCTATTTATCTTCAATATTATACAATATTTTTACATACGACTTTCCAACTCTGGTAGGCTGGAATTCATCAATTTTCGCATACGATACTGCAATTTTACGATACGGATATTTTAGCAGTTCATGTTTAAATAATCTCCAAAGATCCATAAAGATGATAACTGACTATTTCGATAAATGGAAAATTATCATTAACCCTACAAAAACACAATCGATATATTTCACAAGAAGAAGAAATAATTGTTACGTTCCACAAACCAATATAAATGTAAGAAATATTAATGTTCTCGTAAAAATTACTATTCAATATTATTCAATATAATATTAATAGGCTAGTCGATTTCTTGTTACCGATGTTTTGTTGTACCGTTTTATCCCGATTTTGACCAAACGTATAATATATTAGCTGTTCATCAGATTTACAGATTTTGAAATTTTTTCCTTTATTTTTAGTAAATTGCATTCAAAATTGCTACTAACACATACATAAGATTATACATATGCTATGTGTGTGTTTATTAAATTTAACAAACAAATTAATTTGCTAATTTGTTAATGAGTTTGTTTTCTTCATTCACAATAATAATAAATCAAAAAAGTGTTGGTTTGTGAATTGGCTAAGTTGAAAAACAAAGTTGCCTAGAAATTCGAATTTCCAGCGTTGGAATCTGCTAGTATAAGTAATATCATTCACAAGATTAACATTACGACTAAGATATTGTTCCCAATAATAAATAGAAAATCAAATTTTTCCATCGAAAGCAAGCTGGTAGTGTACTGAAAAGTAAATACTATGCAATAATATTTTCTGCTCCTTCTGTATGGTATACTGCATCTGCATGTGATTTAAAGAAATTACAGTTTTGCCAGAACAAGCTGCTTAATATGAAATATAATCTCCCTAGGCATTTTTCGACATCAACACTGTACAGTACAGTTGTACAGTTGTACAGTTGTACTCTATGTCTAACATTGAATTAGTTAAAGATAAACTTCAGATAATTTCCCACAATTATTGGACCGTTGTCGTCAGTCTAGTTATGCTCATATAAATGCTTTATGCTGATAAAAAAAAACTTATCAAACTCTTTTACTTCTTAACTTCTATCTATCTTCTAAATTATATCTTTTTAAATATATTACTAGTATACATTTTTAAAGTTAAAGTTGAAAAATTATGTATAAATTGATCTCTTTGCTATAAGATATTACAATATTGTGAATATTTATAATTACTAACAGATTCCAGCGCTCGAAATTCGAGTGCAATTTCTAGGCAACTTTATTTCTCAACGTAGCCAATTCACAAACCATCACTTTTTTGGTTTATTATTATTGTGAATGAAGATGACAAACTCAATAGCGAACTTATTAACAAATTTATTAAACACATACATAGCATATGTATAATTTTATGTATGTGTTAGTAGCAACTTTAAATGCAATTTTCTCAAAATAAAGGAAACAATTTAAAAATCTGTAAATCTGGTAAACCGCTGAAAAGAAATACCTGTCAAATAATATATGTTTGGTCAAAATCGGGATAAAACGGTAGAATAAAACATCGGAACAAGAAATTAACTAGCCTATTAATATTACAAATAGATAATGCAATAAATGGGAATACAAAAATAATAATAAAATATTACCCTAAGCTTACCAAGGTAGATGGTTTATTATGTTATGGGAGTGATTTCAATAGACAGACAGACTGACAGGCAAATAGACGGAAAGACGGACAGACAGACATCGCTATATTGACGCGAGTTGTTAAAAGGATCAAGAATATATACTTTATGGGATCGCAAATACATTTTTCGATGCGTTACAAAGGCAATGATAAAGTGATATATAACCTCTGGACAGTGGAAGGTATATAAACATGTGGCCACATTTATAAAAATTGTCTTATTTTATCTTTTCTTTTATATATTTTTAAACATTTTGCTTTACTACAGATTCTTGTTTGTACTAAGACACGATGCTAAGTGAATTTTGTTGGTTATAATAGTAAAAGGAAAATTATAGAAGTGTCTCAAAATGTTGTTAAATCATAACTGTTAATTTCAGTATTATTCGTTTAATCAAAAGCTGTAGTAACAGGGATAGATAAATGGTGCCAGTGAAAGCTGGAAACCTTACTAAAAACTACAAAAAATTTAAAAGAAAAATGTATTCGAAATTTTAATTTTTGTTAAGTTCATTATGGTTTTCCACATTTACCTTAGTTTTTATACCCTATACCACTATGTGGTTTGGGTATAATGACTTTGTGCTGCTGTTTGTAACAACCAAAAATATTTGACCTAGACCCATCTTTAATTATACCGATCGAATCAGAATCACTTTCTGAGTTGATTTAACAATGTCCGTCCGTCCGTCTGTGTGTCCATGTAAAGCTTGTAATCAAACTGCAGGTCGCAAATATGAATATATTTTGATGAAATTTGGTATATAAGCTTTTATCGGCCATGGGATGAACGCTATTGAAATTGGTGAGAATCGGTCCATGTTCAGACCTAGCCCCCATACAAATTACCCATATGAAATCGACATAAATTGCCATAAGATCCAAATTGTCATATATATGGTACTCAAATTGGGTTTGTATGCGTTCATTACATCCACTAATGAGTAGTCCAAAAATGATCCCTTTGACCCCATATAGAGCTGCTTCCCGATCTTCACTTAAATCTATTAAAAAACAAAAATATTGCACTGATTCTTCTCAAATTTTGTTTGTATATATTTTTGCAAAATACAAGAGACTTTACTAAACATGATCAGGATCGGTCCATTTTTGGTCCTAGTCCCTTTATAGATATACCATCCGATATGAACTTTTTCATATCTGCAGCCAAAAAAATTAATAAAAATCCCACTCAAATATGGTTTTTTGCTTATTTTCAATGTCCAGTTAGTTGGGCCTAAGAGATAGGGTTTCTAAACGCATGGTATAGGGTATCGTATAGTCGGTCTAGACCGACTATAATTTTCTTACTTGTTCTTTTTTAGAAAGTAATATTTTTACGAATGGATTGTTTAACCAAAAAAACTAATTATTTAAAAGACAATATAACTTTTGAAGACTTCTATTTCTTGTTCTATATTTCATAATCCAGCAAACACAGCCGATCACCAATTAAGTTTTGCAAGTTTTGCTACAATTTAGCAACTCTAACCCACTTTTTGTAGCGTCTGCAATCACCATAAAAAAAGAAGTAGATAAATAAAATCAATCCTTTTTTGAATAGTATAACTTTGTATGTAACGTAATAACCTATTGATTTAGAAGTAGTTCACATATGTTGGGTACGGCTACCGCTTTAAAACTGTTGCCGAAACTGAAACTTCAAATTCGGATATCAATTAAATCTTAAGTTCATTGCTTTTCTATTTGACCAGTTCCTCTTATAATTTCTTGTTATAAAAAACAATGATCGAATCTTCAATAGAAAGAATTAATTAATATATGTATTTGAAACATGGCATTATTTTTTTTTACTAGAGTAGAAAACCTATAAATTCTCCAAGTGTTTCATAGAACACCAATGAAATTCATTATTTAACGCAGCCGGCGCACAGTGGACTATTTGACGAGAAGGCGGTCAAAAATCTATTACTTTTGATTGGATTGGAATTTTGATATGCGGTTTTTTTTGTTTGGTAGGTGCGACTTTAGCCTTTAAGTTTTGCTATAAAACGTAATTATCGACCGAAAATAAAAAAAGTTACGGAGGGTTTAAAATACATTTTCATTTGTAGTTGAATTTTAGTACAAAAGTGAAGTGTTAAAAGGTAAAAAAAGGTTTTTTTTAATATAATGTCTTATTTTTTCAGTTAATTTTACAGCTAAAACCTTTTAACAATTTTTTAAGTTAATTTTTTCAGAAAATGCCAAACTTTGGCCCCCGTAAACTTTTTAGTCCTAATGTGCACAAGGGCCAAAGGTTGTTTTTATTTGAAAGATCCCGAGTTAAAATATAATTTATTAAGCAGCGAACGTAAAAGTTACCTTATATTGGTTCAAGATAGAGAAGTTTCAATGAAAAACTCGTATGTTTTTGCTTTAGTTCAATTTTTTTATACCCTCCACTCCAGTGTGCAGAGGGTATATATAAGTTTGTCATTCCGTTTGTAATAATTAGAAAAAAAATTTTGGACCCCATAAAATATATATATTTGTGATCCTTATAACAACCGGAGTTGATATAGCGATGTCCGTCTGTCCGTCTGTGGAAATCACGATGACGGCATCAATCGGGCAGCTAGGGTGCTCATTGACATAAAAAATGATTCAGTAACATCCTGAAAAGTTTGCTATTTAAAATCGTCCAAATCGGTCGATCAGGGCCCGAGATTTGAATGAAGAACTAAAAAAAGCATTGAAAAAATATAATTTTCTATGTTGTTCTTGTCACGATCACGCCCTCAGTAGGACAGCTAGGGTAGTCATTTTTAGTGAGAATGATTCACCAAATTCATGGGAAGATTTCTGTTTCAAAAATCATTAAAATCGGTGGAACAGGTCCAGGGAAATCTCTGAAAAAGTAAAAAAAAAAATGAAAAATATGATGTTTCTATATTGTTCTTGTTGTTATTCTAAATGTTGTGTTGTTGTCATAGCTGGACTTGTTGTTTTTGTGGTCGTTGTGGTAATAATTTAATAAAAACTAACCCTTTGTACATTTTTTTATTAACTCTGGTAGAAAATTTTAAAAGTTTCCATTGTTTTGGCATCACTAAAAAAAATTGTTAGATCATTTTTATTACCACGAGCCTGCCTGCAAAATTTCAGATCGAATGGGTCACGGGAAAGGGGTTAAAACCGATCCAAAATTTTTTCGACAAGCAGACACTACTAGTTAATATATGTAAAGGGAGTAAAAATTCACCAGCATCTAAAGCAAATAATGCTAAAATACCTGGTTGTTAATAAAAAAAAACAATGTAAATTTAGCAAAAAAAAATTTTATGTATAAATTTATTTAAAGAGAAAAACACAAAAATAACCTTTGATGTTGCATTTTTTGTGTGTAATATTTACACATCCATACATGAACATATTAAATAACACAAATAATATACATATATTACATATATGTATATACATAACAACTGCATGTTAGAAATAAATCGATATATTATTTTATTTACATAAAATTCTGCAATATTTTGTTGTTGGGAAAATACATTTCTTTTGCATTAACAGAGTGTCACTTCGTTTTGCTCAGCGTGACTATGCAACAGTAGATGGCGCCACAATTTTTGTTTGTTCTAATTAGCTTTGCAATAGTTATTTCTATTTTAACATGAATGTTAATATTTTCAACTAGATATCATACAGAACAATGTTAAGAGTATACACGGGCTGGTCTTTTATTTCATACGTTTTTTCATTATTCTTTTACAAATATGAACATAAGTTTGGCATGTTAACTTTTTGTTGTCTTTATAAAATAGAGTTACCGAGTTCATCAATGAGTTTTTTGCTTTCAAAACAGTTCTACATAGTTATATAGAATTATTATTCCGCTTTACCTACAAAATATCTGATTGCGATTACATCAAATTTTTAAAAATTGTTTATAATTACTAAAGCATTATTATTCACATAAATACAAAATTGCACTTTTTAAATTTTCCATTCAAATTTTAGAAAATATCAATTCTATAAACTAGAATTAAAAATTTCCAATTATAAATTAGAAAATATTAATTGAATTTCAGAAAATCATATCAAAACGTCGGAAATTATAATTTTAAATTTAGAAGACATCAATTGCATCTTTAATATATAAATTTTATTCGTTAAACACAAATTGAAATTCCAAAAAAAAAAACACCAAATACCTGTGTTTACATTTAAAAAAATTTTACATTTAAAAAAAATATTGAAATTCTGGAGAAATTAATAGCTTTTCAGTACCGCGATTCAGTAACTTCTTTTAACGATAGTCGAATCGTTAAAAAAAAGAAAATAGCAAAATAATCAGTAAAATTTTTAAACGATATTCGCTATTGTTAAAGCCAACTGTTGTTGTTATCTAAACGACAACCATTTTTGTGTTGTTTATTCAATCGATAAAAACTTAAATTTTTGGATTGAAATGTCGTCATACATAAATAAAAATCAAAAAATAGTGAAAATATTTTGCTTTAATTAAAAAAACTTTTTTATATAAATAAAAAAATTAAATAGCATATTCAATTCATTATTTCATTTTCAAATAAATACACAGAAATATTAGTAAAAAAGTAAAGATATTAAACATCAACATAAAATCATCCTGTCAAACACGAAATAATTTGTATTTTCTATTCTTCTTTGTGTTTTTCGCTTATTTTGACAGAGATGCCACTCGTTTACAATTTAAATAAATAGAAAAATAGAAATGTCGACTGTCGTTAAGATGTCTGTACTTAGTGAATCACTTAATCCTTAGTGCAAACAACAATAGCTGTATATATATTTTGCGATTGTCGGATCGTTGAAATTTACAGAATCGGACTACAGAAAACATTGATTTAAATTCAATGAATTTTAGAAAACCTCAAATGATATTTAAGAATTGCGAACATAACAATTGTTATATAAATAAACGCAATTTGATGAGAATGTTATTTATATATAAATTTTCACACTTTTTTTTGGATGAATATTTGAAGTTTTTCAGAAAATAAAGATAACAAATTATTTTATTTAAAATGTTTGGGACATTTGGTTTTTTGCGTTTGGCATCCCTAATTTGAATATTTATTTATTATTATAAATTTATTCTCTATGTTTTCCAAATACGGCAATATTTTAATAAAAAAAATTGAGAGAGTTTTTTTTTGGTTATTATTTTGTTACTCCATCCGACCTATATGCCCGCAATGAAGAAATATTTGGCCAGTTAAAAGAGACTATACAGTCATCTCCAACTAGCACGATTTAATGCATATAGCCACCCTACACAACCATTACCTTTGCAATGGAGGTTAGGGCGAGCTATTTAATTAGCAAAAACTAAATTAAAAGAGAAGTTATGTCATATAACCGGAAACGCATGCATATAGGTATATAACCAAAATGCATGCCGATCAGCAACCACGATGACCAAAAAGCAAACACCGAAATAAATCCGAAATAATAGAAAAGACGAAAACCAACCCAATGAATTTGCTGAAATAATTTGGTATTAAGTTTAACAAATTGTTTACTTTTTCATTTACATTTATTATCAAGACTCAAACCGAGGTGGAGGGTATCAAAGATTCGGCACAGCCGAATTTAACACTCTTACTTGTTTTTTATTGTCTTTTTAAATATTTCTATATCAATTTTTATGGTAAATTTATGAAATATAACAATTTTTATTGTAAATTTACAAAATATATAAATTTTTAAATCAAGAAAATTTTTTAACTATATAAAAAAAAGTGTAACTTATTGTTAGTGTAATGAAAAAGTACTTTAAATCAACCAATTTTAGTAAAAATTTCTTCTAAATAGCCTTGATTTTCATCTTCTAGAAGTTGTTTAGCTTCTTCGTCTAATTCAATAGAGGTAGTTTTCCATTTTTGACGAATGTGGGACATATATGGATCTGAAGTGCACAACAAAATAGTGATAAGGTCTTCATTAGTACAACATCTGGACATTTTCCTTGTGTTGTGCTCGCGAAAGAGTCTGTAGTCTTTGTTCCTTTTTTCTTGCGCTTCTTCAGATAGATGTCCCATTGGTAGCATATTGTTTTGAATTATTTGTTCCCCATGGTACAAAATTTTATGAACTGTGGATGGCATATATCTCCAAGAGTATTTTTCATTATAAAGTATAGCTGTTTTATTGGCGTACTCTCTAAATTTTTTTGCATTTATCTTTCAGCTGTATGCTAGAACTTGTAATATGATTTTGAATCGTCTTATTAATTCATGATCTACACCCGTGATAGATGCTGCAGTTTCCGGATCGAAAAAAAATCTCCTTGCAGTATTTCCATCATTTGTGTTTCCTTCCCCTTGTTTTGGTTGGTCGATTACGAGGACTAGCTGCAGATATTTTTGTTGAATTTATTTGTTTTTTGCTTTCTTTTTTCTTCATTTTCTTTGTTTTTTCTCACTGTTTCGCCTAACGGACCAAATTCCAAATCATAACCCAATTTAAGAATATGCTCCATGAAACGTATTCTAGCATGAAGAGGGGACATTCCAAATTCGTAAGCTTCCTTACGTCTTCTGGTGGGGGTTGGCTTAATTGACTTGATGTCTTTTGGCATATAATGCAGCTTGACGTTGACTTTGTTCCAGTTAAAGCTTGTGCAACTTTTCCATCAATCATTGTGAGGCACATTTTAAAATGTACTTCAATGTCTTGGTCATCAAATTTAAATATTACTGGTTGAAGTTCCTTAATTTGATCTTTTATTTTTTGAACTTCTTCAGTTATTACATCTTTGGTTTCCTTTTTGGATGCAAATTTTATTGGTCTGCAATACTTTGTTGAAGAAGGAATTTCATCTTTCCATATATCAATTTCTGTTGCTCTACGAGTTGACGGCTCTAAGACGCTATACCTTCTTGTTAAGCGCAATGGAACGAAAGATACCATAAATAAACTAGCATCTGATGAATTTTCGGCATTAAATTGCTTGTATTGTTTCTGAGCAGAGGATCCATCACATCCCCAATTAGAAATTAAAGTAATGCTGCCATATTTAGCAATCGTTCTGCAGTATGTTCAAGGAGATCTTGGAATTTTATTTCTGCTGATGTTGAAGTGACACTAATAGCAGATTGTGAAGGTAAGCATTCTTTTTTGGCAGAAACTAAATCTCGATACTCTGGAAAAATCCCACAATTCTTTACATTGGTTCGCTTCCGCAATTCCTTATATTGATTTTTGGTCAATTTCAAATCTAAAACAAGTAAGAAAATTATAGTCGGTCTAGACCGACTATAAGATACCCTATACCATGCGTTTAGAGACCCTATCTCTTAGGCCCAACTAACTGGACATAGAAAATAAGCAAAAACCAAATTTGATTGGGATTTTTATTAATTTTTTTGGCTGCAGATATGAAAAAGTTCATATCGGATACTATATCTATATAGGGACTTGGTGCAAAAATGGACCGATCCTGATCAAGTTTGGTAAAGTCTCTTGTATTTTGCAAAAATATATACAAACAAAATTTGAGAAGAATCAGTGCAATATTTTTGTTTTTTAATAGATTTAGGTGAAGATCGGGAAACAGCTCTATATGGGCTCAAAGGGATCATTTTTGGACTACTCATTAATGGATATAATGAACGCATACAAACCCAATTTGAGTAAGATCTATATGACAATTTGGATCCTATGGCAATTTATGTCCATTTCATATGGGTAATTTGTATGGGGGCTAGGTCTGAACATGGACCGATTCTCACCAATTTCAATAGCGTTCATCCCATGGCCGATAGAAGCTTATATACCAAATTTCATCAAAATATATTCATATTTGCGACCTGCAGTTTGATTACAAGGTTTACATGGACACACAGACGGATGGACGGACGGACGGACGGACGGACATTGTTAAATCAACTCAGAAAGTGATTCTGGTTCGATCAGTATAATTAAAGATGGGTCTAGGTCAAATATTTTTGGTTGTTACAAACAGCAGCACAAAGTCATTATACCCAAACCACATAGTGGTATAGGGTATAAATAGGGCGGCGAACGCTTCTTCCGGCGTAAATTTCTTATCTTCAATTGGTGTAGGAATGCTTTTCAAAATCCTCTTTCTGCGCCTTGGGCTCGCTTCTACTACTTTTTCAATTATTTCAATTTTATTTTTTATACCCTGTACCACTATGTGGTTTGGGTATAATGACTTTGTGCTGCTGTTTGTAACAACCAAAAATATTTGACCTACACCCATCTTTAATTATACCGATCGAATCAGAATCACTATCTGATTCGATTTAACGATGTCCGTCCGTCCGTCCGTGCGTCCGTCCGTCCGTCCGTCCGTCTGTGTGTCCATGTAAAGCTTGTAATCAAACTGCAGGTCGCAAATATGAATATATTTTGACGAAATTTGGTATTTGATCTTTTATCGGCCATGGGATGAACGCTATTGAAATTGGTGAGAATCGGTCCATGTTCAGACCTAGCCCCCATACAAATGACCCCTATGAAATCAACATATATTGCCATAAGATCCAAATTATCATAAAAATCTTAGTCAAATTGGGTTTGTATGTATATATTAAATCCATTAATCAGTAGTCTAAAAATGATCCTTATTGGAAAACTCTTAGTCATAGGCCCCATAGAGCTGCTTCCCGATCTTTACTTAAATCTATCAAAAAACAAAAATATTGCACTGATTTTTCTCAAATTTTGTGTGTATATATTTTTGCAAAATAAAAGAGACTTTACCAAACATGGTCAGGATCGGTCCATTTTTGGGCCTAGTCCCCATATAGATATAGCGTACGATATGAACTTTTTCATATCTGCAGCCGAAAAAATTAATAAAAATCCCACTCAAATTTGGTTTATGCTTATTTTCTATATCCAGTTAGTTGGGCTTGAGAGATAGGGTCTCTAAACGCATGGTATAGGGTATCGTATAGTCGGTCTAGACCGACTATAATTTTCTTACTTGTTTTATTTTGGGTTGGTTGAATTTGGTGCAAAAATGAATCGTTAATAATTCTTTGAGAAATTTCTTCATTGATATTCTCCAGCTTGCGCCTTCGAGATCTTTCACCACATTCGTCAATTGGTTTTGCTGGTCGACCCTTTTTTCCACTTTCGTTGGCAGTTGTAGATGCACTCTCAAAAATAAGTTCCTTTATTAACCAGTCTTGGTAACGTTTGTACATCTTTGCCTTGCTATGAGAGCATTCAATGTACCGTCTTTTCGAATTCGATGCAAAATTAGTAATTTTTCCTTTGTGCATTTCAATGTCTTCTAGGTTACAATTCTTAAAGAAGTCGTTGCTCACTATGTGCAAAATTACATCATTTCATTGAAAATAAATATCTGCCAGATCTCTGTAACAGTACTTAGCCATTGCACAAATTGTAATGAATAACAATTGTGGAAACATTATTATAAATACTCTTTCTTGCAATTATGTAAAATAAAAATTTTTATCTTTTATTACCACTTTTAGAAGCATAAAAAACCCACACCCTAACCCCTTTTAAAAGGTGAAGCATACCTGCTCATATCTTAAAGGGCTATGTCATAATAGTTTTTTTTTTTTACCATTTACCTGTTATTTCAATTGTTTCCCATTTTGTCAGGTATTTAAACTATATAACTCTAATTCAGACTATTAATGCTTTTGAAAGATACCTATGTAAGTGTACCTGTAATAATTAAGCGCATTATATCTCAACCCTTTTTTTTATAAGTATATAACAACTCCTGACAACTCTACCGACACGCAAAAAAATACACCGCGGTGCACCGGTACGACCAACTTTTGTATTCATAACACTCAGACGGACGGACGGACATCGTTTAATCAACTCAGAAAGTGTTTTTGAGTCGATCCGTATAATAAAAGATGGATAAAGGTCCAATGTTTTTGGCAGTTACAAACATCACCTCAAACTTAATATATCCTAACCACATAGTGGACAACTTTTGTATTCATAAATTTTGCTGAAAATATCTAACCTTGGGTCAGAAAAATTCTTCTGGTGCACACGGGCGGAAACTGGCGGGTATATAATGGGGTATAGGAGTATAGGAGTATAGGGGAGGGTTCGGACTATAGAAGAGTGCAAGATTTTTTCTGACTGCTTTTGACTGGCAGGAGTTATGCTCTATTAAGTAGGAGATTTTCGGAAAATTTTGACCTTTTTTAAAAATTTTTTTTTTTTAAATTTCGGAATGACTCAGTGATTTTATATTTTTAACATTAATAGCATGGAAGCCAACAAATTACACAAAATTTATTTCACTTCAAAATCTTTTAAATCAAAAAAGTTACAGTTATTCAAAAATAAAAATTTGTATTGTATTGTATTGTATAAAAGAGGTGACGAAAGTACTGCGACCAAATGATCTATTGTACTGCCCTCTACTAATAGTTGTTCCTATAAAATCTCACCCAACTCTGAAGCCCTCAGAAATTCGAGGATGTGGGTTGGTTCCAGTGATTTTATTTCGCTCCCTGGTATTTGGAAAGAACCCAGGTGCTTTTTCCTCTTATGCATTAAAGCTCCACAATCCCCCAGTATGTGCTCCGCTGATTCTGCCTTCTCATCGCAAAATCTGCACATGGGGTTCGCTTCAATTCCTAACCTGCTCAGATGCTCCCTGAGCCTACAGTGACCGGTTAGAATCCCGGTTAATATTCTCAGTCCGTTCTTCGATAGTCCGATACATGACTCAAATCTCTTACCGTTGTAGTTACCTAGCAGTAGTTTTGATTGCCTTAAGCCCAAGTGGCTCGAGAAAAGCTCCTGTCTGATATGATTCTCACATTCTTTGAGTACGCCTTCCCATACTCCTTTTCCTATTCCACAAAACGGTTCCGGCCCCATTAGTTTTGTGGTAGCTCCCTTTCTGGCAAGCTCATCCGCTTGCTCATTTCCCCGAATCCCAATATGTCCTAAACCCAACAGAGGCTGACCTTATTCTGTCTGCCTAGCTCATTCAGTCTTTGCAGACAGTCCCATACTAACTTAGAGTTTACTACATAGGAACCTAGTGCTCGAATAGCAGCTTGACTATCTGATAATATGGTTATGTCCTGTCTATTTAAGTTAATCTGTGCACATCTATCGATGGCATAAATTTCCGCCTGGAAAATACTCGTGTGCATTCCCATTTATTCATAGTATTTGGTTCTAGGCCCTAAGACTCCCGCCCCTGTTCCATTTCCGGTCTTTGACCCGTCCGTGTACCATTTGATCGTATTCTCCTTAAGAGAATATGCTGTGCTCAAACTACTCCATTCCTTTTTGTTACTAAGTTTTGTAACAAAGTTTTTCCTGAAATCGTATTTCTTCTCCATCCTGTCCATTGGACAATCTAGGAGGGAGTAATCTTTAACCTGACTTATTTGGTTCCATTGCCCTTCATAAAGCCTGGATATAGGTTTATCCCCCTTTATCCTGATTGCCGTTGCCAGGGCTTTCTTTTGCACCACTATATGCAGTGGGCTCTGATCCAAGAGTACTTCAAGTGATGCCGTTGGGCACGTCCTCATTGCACCCGTTATTCCAATACACGCTAGTCTTTGTATTCTACTTAACTCCATTTGAGTTGATTTTAGCTCCGTCCTTTTGGCCCACGCAATAGCTCCATAGGTCACGATTGGACGGACCATCATGGAGTACATCCAGTGTAGGATGCTGGGTTTACATCCCCAGGTTCTACCCGCTACCCTTCTACATATCATTGTAGCACGCTTGGCTTTCTCTGTAATATGGTTGACGTGTGCCTTCCATGTTAACTTGCTGTCTAGTATTATGCCTAGATATGATTTCTCCCAGAATTTGAATTGCCTTCCATCTTGGAAGTTTTCTTTTCCTGGTAAATGGTACAATAGTGGTCTTTGTCGGATTGATGTTCAGTCCTGTTGCCCTACACCATTGATTGATAATTCTCAGCCCTCTTTGGACAATGTCACAGAGGGTTTCCTCGAATTTGCCTCTTGCTATTATGACTATATAGTCCGCATAGCCTTGACATTCTATACCTGCTTCTGACAGTTTCACTAGTAGTTCGTCCATAACCAGACTCTACATTAGAGGTGAAAGAACCCCTCCCTGTGGACATCCTCTGGTTGTGTTGACGGCTAAGGTTTCCCCTTCTGCTAGTGTTTCTGCTGATCTTGTGTTGAGAACTTCTACCATCCATCTTGATATCACTGAGTGTACTCCTTTTCGGTTTAATGCCCTTTCTATTACATCATGTGAAGTATTATCAAAGGCTCCTTCTATATCTAAGAAGGCACAAACTGCTATTTCCTTCTCATCTAGGGATTTTTGAATAGTGCCCACTAGTTTGGTAAGAGCGGTCTCTGTTGATTTGCCCGCTCTATACGCATGCTGGTTTGGATGCAAAGGCAACTGTTGTAATAACCTTCATCTTAAATAGTTGTCCACTGCTTTTTCAAGTGTCTTTAACATGAAAGATGTTAGGCTTATTGGTCTGAAGGATTTTGGATGTGCAGTGTCTTTTTTCCCCACTTTGGGTATGAACACCACTTTTGCCCTCCTCCATGCCTCTGGTATGTACCCTGGTAAAATTCCCTTTAAGCCCTTTTGTAATAAGGCAGGAAAAATACCATCCGTTCCAGGGGACTTGTAGGGTTGAAAGGTGCCTAAAGCCCATTCTAGTCTTGCCCTTGAACAAATTTCGTTTGCTATTTGTCTATTTTCCCGACTAGGGTTTCTTGGATTGTTACTTGGCCGTTCGTTGTCTACTGCCACATTTCCTGGAAAGTGTGTCTTTAATAACAACTCTGCCCTTTCTTGGCCATTTTTTGTGTAACTACCGTCTTCTTTCCTAAGTGACATTGTTAGTTCTGGTCCGCACTTAGCAAATGTTCTGTGAAGCCTTGCCGCTTCTGGAAGAGATTCCATATTTTCACAAAATTTTCTAAAGCTAATTCTTTTAGCTTTCCTTATTTCTTTGTTATATGCAGTAAGTTTGGCCCTATAAAGCTCCCACTGCCCGTTACGCTTTGCCTTGTTGCCGAGCCTACGAAATTTTTAATTTTAGCAAAATACTGAGAATGCCCATTTTCGAGGACCCTGTTCGCTGTGATATAGTTGAGATAGAGTCACAATTTTTTGGCTCCCGAGGTTTATAGTATTTACTTTCAAATGAATAACATAACTTTAAAATCGGTAACAAAAAAAAAAAAAATGATTTTTGGCCGCCTTCTCAAAATATGTTCCACTGTGCGGCGTTTTATTACATTAATGCCTATAAGAATGTTCTAAGACCTTAGAAGTTATATGGTAACTCAAAAAAATATCGAATGATTCTTGGCTAAAAATGTCCAGATATTAATATTAAAAAAGCAAATTTTAAAATATTTTTATCTGAATTAGCTAGTTTTTTTTTTTTTTTTTTTTTTTTTTTTTTTTTTTTATTTATTCATCCTTTATTGGCAGATTATATTTACATGATACGTATATTTTGAGATCTTATCGACTAGATATTACAACAATTAATATAATGGGATCTTAAGATATTAATTAACGATTTGTTATTAAACATAAAAGTTTTAAAGGTAAAATAGGGGAAAAATCCTTTATATAAATATTTGGCAATTCAAATACTGTTAGAAAAATACATATTTATAAAAGTTGATTATAAATAATATAATTTTCAATTTGATAATTTCTGATAATTTTAAGTTAATTGTCTACATTCTCCAATCAATGGATAAGAAGAACTTTCAATTTTGTTAAAATAATTACTGTTAAGTCTTGATATAAATTCTATTATTTTCTCATATCCCGTTTCATGGTGAAGCATGTACGTCGGATATCTCCAATGCTTGTTGTGTATCATTTTTAGACATTTGTTTTGAATTATTTGCAACTTTTTTAAATGACATTTTGCAGCTGAATACCATATAGGGCATGCATAAGTTAAAATTGGTCTAATGACACTTTTGTAGAGTAGATTTTTGTTTTTTAAGATTAAAAAGGAACGTTTATTTAGCATTGGCCAAAGAGCTTTAAAAGTTTTAACGGCTTTTTTACATTTTTTTACATTTATAAAGTCACTTCCAAAGACCAGTTGACGTCTAGGAGTTCTTTTAGGAGATTTATTAAACGGAAAGATTATTGCTTGAGTTTTAGTAGGATTTATCTTGATTTTCCACTTGCGAAAATATTTATTGCAGGCTAAAAGACCTTTTTCCATTTTTTTCAGCAGTGCACTGGTGAGTTTACTTGATGTGATTAGCGCAGTGTCGTCTGCATAATATGCTATATTCATGTATGGTGGAACTGAGAAATCGGACGTATATATTGAATAAAGTAATGGTGATAATACTGATCCTTGGGGTAACCCGGTTGTTATTGTTTTTGGGGAAGAAAGTTCATTATTGACGGAGACCATAAAAGTTCTATTTTCAATAAAATCAGCAATAAGTTTACAGAGATATTTAGGTATATTTGCAGCTATAAGTTTGTATAATAGACCATTATGCCAAACTGTGTCAAACGCTTTCTCAATATCTAATAGTATCAGACCTGTAGATCGTTTGTTGTATTTGTTGGTAATTATTTTATTTTTTATTCTGCTTATTTGATGAGTAGTGCTATGTTCTTTTTTGAATCCAAATTGTTCATTACTAATAATGGCATTTTCTCTAGCAAATTCATTTAGACGCGTATAGATTAACTTCTCGAACAATTTACCTAAATTGCTTAGTAAACTAATAGGTCTGTAACTTGAAGCGTAATTTTTTGGTTTATTAGGTTTCAGTATAGCAATGACCTTAGCAGTTTTGAACATAATAGGGAAATAATTGAGCTTAATGCAGCTATTGAAGATAATTACCAACAGCTTCAGAGCTCTATCTTCTGAATTAGCTAGTAATATGTTGATTTAAGTATAAATTTAATACAAAACAAGCCAAGCGTTTAGAGAGAAAGTCTCAGGTTCAACTAATTGGACATGTTATTAATTTTTTGCCTGCAGATTTGAAGAAATTCATATCTGATGCTATATTTACATGGGAACCAGGTATAAAAATGGACCGATCCTGGCTGTATTTGGTAATATAACTTCTTTTTTTGCAAAAACCTATACAAACCAAATTTGTTATCGATAGATTTAAGTGAAGATCGGGAAGCAGCTTTATATGGGGACTATGACGAAGAATTATGATATAGGACTATTGATTACTGGATGCAATAAACACCCCTGAACCCATTTTGACCGAGATCTATAAGATAATTTGTATCTTATGGCAATTTAAGTCGATCTCATGGGGGTCATTTGTATGGGGGCTAGGTCTGAACAAGCACCGATTTTCACCAATATATTACAAGCTTGACATGCGTACATAGACGGACAGGCAGACAAACAGACGTACGGACATCGCTAAATCGACTGAGAAGTTATTCTGTGTCGATCGGTATAATATAAGATGGGTATAGGTCAAATATTTTTGGTAGTTACAAACATCAGCATAAAGTCATTATACAATTACAACAATTACAACATATAACTTAAGAAAAACACCAAAAGAACATTGAACGTCGTTATTTTTCAAGAGTTTTTTTTTTTAATTTTTTTTTTCTATCTAATGACCCTTTGGACCAATTTTGATGATTTTAAAAGCAGCCCTTTCGGGATGTTAATAAAAGATTTTATGCAAAAACGAAAAGTCTAGCTTAGTTGTTTTGTGTATGACCATTATTCTCACAGACAGACGGATAGACGGTCATCGCTATAAGAACTTCACAAACGGAATGACAAACTGATATATAGCCTCTGCAAAGTGGTGTAGAGGTTAGAAAAATAGATCCAGTTATTTACAAATTTTAAAATCTTCAAGTTAATTGCCACCAAAAGCTCGTTGGAATTGAATAACGCTATGATGTCTATTATTTTTAATTTATATCATTATTTTCATATAATGTTAATGTGTATCCCTCTTCCTATACACATGTAAGTGAAAACTTAATTTAAAACACATTTAAAATTATTCCTGTTTGATCAAACGACACTACTCTGACTGACAAACTAGTAGTTTTTTATACCACTTTTATTTTGTCATTTCATCATAATTTTTTTTTTGTTATTTTTTTCTACTCACTTAATCTAACATATGTTTCATTTCACTACTTAAATACTCATTTGCGTTTATCCACACATACACACAAACATACTCACACACATACAAACAGGCAAAGAAACATAACTGAAAGCCTTGAGGGAAACTTAAAGCATCATAAATATGTATAATTTTGTGTGTTCCTTTAACTTTTTCCTCATATGTAAATCTATGCAAATTATATTGCCAACACATAACCTCGTACTCGTATACTCATACACATACACTAACTAAGATGTTGTTTGCTATCATTTATTGAATGAATGTTAAAGGGGTAGAGTGGTAGTGGTAGTGGTAGTAGTAGTGGTACGGAGTGAAACAGATGTAGTGTGGAAGTGGTGTAATGTGATATGCCAGTAGATTGTAGTATCAAACATAAAGCATATTTGTCAAACGCCTAAAAATATGCTACATTGTATTGTGGTTGTGCTCGTCGCTGAAGAAAAAGCAAAGTAGCATACAAATTATATTAAAATTTACCCCTTTTCAACACCTCCCAACCAAATGAATAAACAACAAAGTACTGCCATTCTTATTTACGAAAAATAAGTACAAGTAATATTTTATAAATTTACCACACTGTAGGGAAAAAGTTCTAAACTATGGATCGAAAATTCAATGTCTTATGATAAAAAGAGTCTGTCTTTTCGTTACAAAATTTAGACCAAACAAGTAAGAAATTATAGTCGGTCTAGACCGACTATACGATACCCTATACCATTCTTTAGAGACCCTATCTCTTCGGTCCAACTAATTAGATATAGAAAATGAGCAGAAACCAAATTTGAGTGACGTTGTTATTAATTTTTTTGGCTGCAGATATGAAAAAGTTCATATCGGGTGCTATATTTATATGGGGACTAGGTCGAAAAATGGACCGATCCTGACCATATTTGGTAAAGTCACTTATATTTTGAAAAAATATAAACAAACCAAATTTGAGAAAAATCTGATCAATATTTTTGTTTTTTGATAGATTTAAGTGAAGATCGGGAAGCAGCTCTGTGTGGGGCCTATGACGAAGATTTGTCCTATAGGGATTATTTTTGGACTTCTGATTAGTGGATATAATAAACAGATACAAACCCAATTTGACTGAGATCTATATGATAATTTGGATCTTTTAGCAATTTATGTCGATTTCATAACGGTCATTTGTATGGGGACTAGGTCTCAATATGGACCGAATTTCACCTATGTTAATAGCGTTTATCCTATGGCCGATAAAAGCTTACATACCAAATTTCATCAAAATATATTCATATTTGTGACCTGTAGTTTGATTACAAGGTTTACATGGACACACAGACGGACGGACATCGCTAAATCGACTCAGTAAGTGATTCTGAGTCGATCAGTATAATAAAAATATTTTTTGTAGTTACAAACAGCAGCACAAAGTCATTATAGCCAAACCACATAGTGGTATAGGGTATAAATAGATCGCGACTCTAACCAAAGACACCAACAATCTAAAACAAGTAAGAAAATTATAGTCGGTCTAGCCCGACTATACGATACCCTATACCATGCTATAGAGACCTTATCTTTCAGGCCCTACTAACTGGATATAGAAAATAAGCATATACCAAATTTGAGTGGGATTTTTATTAATTTTTTCAGCTGCAGATATGAAAAATTTCATATCGGATGCTATATCTATATGGGGACTAGGCCCAAAACTGGACCGATCCTGACCATGTTTGGTAAAGTCTCTTGTATTTTACAAAAATATATACAAACAAAATTTGAGAAGAATCTATGCAATATTTTTGTTTTTTGATAGATTTAAGTGAAGATCGGGAAGCAGCTCTATATGGGGCCTATGACTGAGAGTTGTCCAATAGGGATCATTTTTGGACTACTGATTAGTGGATTTATTATATACATACAAACCCAATTTGACTAAGATCTATATGACAATTTGTATCTTATGGCAATTTATGTCGATTTCATAGGGGTCATTTGTATGGGGACTAGGTCTCAACATAGACCGAATATCACCAATTTCAATAGCGTTCATCCCTTGGCCAATAGAAGCTTACATACGAAATTTCATCAAAATATATTCATATTTGCGACCTGTAGTTTGATTACATGGTTTACATGGACACACAGACGGACGGACGACATCGTTAAATCGAATCAGTTAGTGATTCTGATTCGATCGGTATAATAAAAGATGGGTCTAGGTCAAATATTTTTGGTAGTTACAAACAGCAGCACAAAGTCATTATACCCAAACCATATAGTGGTATAGGGTATAAATATGGGATGTGATTGTTTCAAAGACAACAAGTAAGAAAATTATAGTCGGTCAAGACCGACTATACGATACCCTATACCATGCGTTTGGAAACCCTATCTCTTAGGCCCAACCAACTGGACATAGAAAATAAGCAAAAACCAAATTTGAGTGGGATTTTTATTAATTTTTTCGGCTGCATATATGAAAAAGTTCATATCGGATGATATATCTTTATGGAGACTAGGTCCAAAAATGGACCGATCCTGATCATGTTTGGTAAAGTCTCTTGTATTTTGCAAAAATATATACAAACAAAATTTGAGAAGAATCAGTGCAATATTTTTGTTTTTTAATAGATTTAAGTGAATATCGGGAAGCAGCTCTATATGGGGCCAAAGGGATCATTTTTGGACTACTCATTAGTGGATGTAATGAACGCATACAAACCCAATTTGAGTAAGATCTATATGACAATTTGGATCTTATGGCAATTTATGTCGATTTCATATGGGTAATTTGTATGGGGGCTAGGTCTGAACATGGACCGATTCTCACCAATTTCAATAGTGTTCATCCCATGACCGATAAAAGCTTATATACCAAATTTCGTCAAAATAGATTCATATTTGCGACCTGCAGTTTGATTACAAGCTTTACATGGACACACAGACGGACGGACGGACATTGTTAAATCAACTCAGAAAGTGGTTCTGATTCGATCGGTATAATTAAAGATGGGTCTAGGTCAAATATTTTTCGTTGTTACAAGCAGCAGCACAAAGTCATTATACCCAAACCACATAGTGGTATAGGGTATAAAAATGGTCCGATCAAAACCATATTCAGTAAAACAGACTAAATATTTTTATTTCCAAAAAAGCAACCCAACTAAAACCGATTTATTGAAGGAATTATTTCATTTTATTACAGAAATTCTGATGGATGAAGAATCCGTGATTTTTATACCCTCCACACCTCAGTGGCAGAGGGTATAAATAGGTTTGTCATTTTATTTGTAACGCATCGAAAAACTAATTTCCGATTCCATAAAGTATATACTCCTGATCCTTATCACAGCTCGAGTCGATATACAATGTCCGTCTGTCTGTCTGTTGAAATCACGCTCATTTATAAAGTAAACTATCTACCTGAGTAGGGTTACTCTAATATCATTTGCCATTATTCCCTCCAGGTCGGTGTTTAAAATGGGATAAATCGGGCATCACTGTGCGTAGATACGAGCAAAAATATGCACACACCTCTAGAAAAAAAACAAAAAATCCTATGTGTTTGTTGTAATATTTTAGTGGTTGAACATACAACAACATTCACAGGTCAAAAAAGGCATAAAAATATGATGCAACCATACCAACTAACACAACTACCATGAGCTATGTTAGTATTGTATTGTATTGTATTGTATAAAGAGGTGTTCGAAGTACTGCGACCAAAGTGATCTATTGTACTGTCCTATTGTATCTATTGCATCGTCCCTATAAACTCTTATCCAACCCTGAAGCTCTCAGGAATTCGAGGATGTTGGTTGGTTCTAGTAATTTTATGTCGCTACCTAGTATCTGGAAGGAACCCAACTATGTTAGTAGTAATGCCACATAATTTTTTTATCGTTATCACGATATAATAAAAAAATCACCAATATGAAAGAAGAAATATAATCCCTAATGAAAAATGGAAAATAGAAACTGGAAAATGGGAACTGGAAAATGAAAACTGGAAACTGGAAAATAAAAAATGGAAAATGAAAATTGAAGATTGAAAATTGAAAAATGAATAATGAAAAATTGAAACTGGAAATTGGAAGATGGAAAATTAAAATTGAAAAATGAAAAAATTAAAAATTAAAAATGAAAACAGAAAAATGAAAAATTAAAAATGAAAAATGATTTCTACTCTAGTAATCAAATAGTAATTAATTCGGAATTAATGTTCCAGTATCGGCAACAGTTTTAAAGTGGTGGCTGTACCCAACATTGGAAGAAATATTGAGTTTAAGACTCAGGTGGAGGGTATCAAAAAATTCGCCACAGCCGAATTTAGCACTCTTACCTGTTTTTGTTTCATTTTGATAAGTTCTATGGCTTTATGTCCCATAGTGAAATGAACTGAACACATGTTGCTCTTTAAATTATACTTTGAAAATAAAATTTTTTCTACTAGTTTATGTATGTATGTATAATATAATATAATAGTGGGTTAACACTTCCATTTGCACAAACACACATACACACACACTCACCCAGTTATACATACATTTATTCCTGCATATGATCATACAATGTAATTTGTCAATTTTATTGCCTTTTACCAAAAACTTCCTGTGAAATTGTTTTTATTTCTTTTTTTTTTTCTTGCAGCAAAGTACGAAAATTATAAGAAACCATATGTAGCTTCTACTAAGGTATAATTTTTTAAATGAAAAAAAAAAAAAAAAAAAAAAAACAAAATAAGCAATAAACCAAAAATGTTAGCAATATTTTGTTGTTAAAGAAATGGCTGATGATTATTTGAATGTTCAAGAAGAGCGCTTTTGGGCTGTTATTGTTCTTTTTCGCTTGTAATACATCTTGACAAGAAGAAGTTTAAATGTCATTTGACGCGCCTTTTAATAGGCTATAAAAATGCCTCAAAAAAATGAGATGAATAATGCTGGTGATGGTTTTTGAGGGAGGGATTAAGTGAGAAAAGTTATTTCCAGGTGTTTTAAATAATGTAAAAAGAAAGAACGAAAAAAAAGCTGTAAAATTTATTTGCATTCATTTTTCTTATTTTTTTTGTTTTAGCTTGTATAATTTTATTACCTAAACAATTTAAATTATTCTAATGTTGTCAATATCTCAAGGTTAGATATATTTTAGTTTAATTATGATAAGCTGTGTTGTTCTGCTGCTATCCCTGGGGACATGTTGTACTGAGTAATAAAATAAAGTATAATTTCTGTAATAACTTATAATTTCTGAACACCTTTAAGAGTGAAAATAATTTATGCACTTTTTTTCCATATCTTTTATGAGCCTTTTAAGGGTTTTTAGAGAGATACAAGTAAAAAAGATTATTTTAAGCTGTTTATAATTACAGTAAAAGTTCTTAAATGATGTTGAAGATGAATATCATCGAAGAATAAAAAAAAAAATATGAAAAGAAATTAAAAAAAACCAATGAAGTTTATATCGGTGAATCTTGTTCATTTTAATGTTTTTTTGACTTTTGTGCAAAATATCTTTATTAAAAAAGAATTGAAATCTATTATTTAAATAATCTTAAGTATTTCCATTTTATATTTATGATAATTTCATTTGCTTAAATGGAATTAACATGGTTTTCTTTTTCGCAGCTATAAAATTTTCCAAAATCTTTCTCCCTAAAAAACAATGACAATTTTATTTGATGGAAAAGACTTATTATGTAATGTAATGACAAAAAATACGAATTTAAATGTTTTTGTCTCATAAAATAAGATTTCTTACATTTAAACGATTGCATGTAGTTGTTGTAGAGTTGAGTAAGTTTTGTTAGAGACATAAAGTTTAAGGGATTGAATTGCTAAATGGTACGAAATTTCAAATTAATTTTTGCACTTTTGAAACAGACAAAAAAAAGAAGATGCCATTCAAAAAGGGGTGGGGAGAAGGAGGACGCCAATGCAAACAACATATATAAAAGCTGCCAAAAAAAAATAGAAACCAAAAAACAAAAAGATTTTTTTTAATCATACTTGGCACCATCGTCATTGAAATATTGTTAAGTCTTATTAAAGCAAAAGTTGAATGTTCTGACATTTTCGAGAAGAACAAATGAAATAGAGAAACATATTAAGTCGCCTAATTTATACGATGTGACCCAACAAGCAAAGCAAAGCAAAGCCAACAACCAACTAAACATCAAAGCAATAGTTCTTAAAAGCAATTAACACTCACATGGAGACAACATTTAAATAATTTCGATGGAGAACATTTTTTGGATATGAAACATAAAACAGAAATTTTAAAACAAATTAGAAAATTTTGACAATGCTATTCAGAATGCTATTATAACCCCTATAATTTTTTTCATGTTACACAAACAAAGGGCAAGAAAAGTTATAATTTTTTTTATATGTACTTTTTTAAGAAATGGTACTTTTTTAGGAGAAGTTACTTTTTTAAGAATATATACTTTTTTTTGAGAAAAAAAACTTTTTTAAGAAAACGTACTTTTTTAAGAAAATTTACTTTTTAAAGAAAATTTATATATTGAAGAAAAGGAACTTTTTAAAGAAAAAGTACCTACTATTTAAATGAAAAGGTAAATTTTTAAGAAAATTTAGTTTTTTAAAAAACAAGTAATTTTTTTAAGAAAATGTACTCTTTTTAAGAAAAAGAGTATTTTTTTAAGAAAATTACCTTTTTAAAGAAAATTTGTTTTTTGAAGAAAAGGTACTTTTTAAGAAAAAGTACTATTGTATGAAAAGGTACGTTTTTAAGAACATTTAGTTTTTTAAGAAAATGTACTTTAAAAGCAATGTATATTTTGAAGAAAAAGTACTTCTTTCAAAAAAGTAAATTTTTAGGAAAAGGTATTTTTTAAGAAAATGTACTTTTTACACAAAACTTTTATTTTGAAGAAAAGGTACTTTTTTTAAAGAAATATTACTTTTTTAAGAAAAGGTACTTTTTTTTTTAAGAAAAAATATGTTTTTAAGAAATGCTACTTTGTTAAGAAAATTTACTTTTTAAAGAAAATTTGTATATTGAAGAAAAGGTAATTTTTTAAGAAAAAGTACTATTATATGAAAAGGTACGTTTTTAACAAAATTTAATTTTCTAAGAAAAGGTACTTTTTTAAGAAAAGATACTTTTTTTAAGAAAAAAATACTTTTTTTAAGAAAAAGTACTTTTTTAAGAAAATGTACTTTTTAAAGAAAATTTATATTTTGAAGAGAAGGAACTTTTTAAGAAAAAGTACTATTTAAATGAAAAGCTAAATTTTTAAGAAAATTTAGTTTTTTAAAAAAGCTTTATCAAAAATGATCAAATATAATACACCACTGGTCTTTAAACAACATAGTAATTAAAAAAGTCGCCCGAAGAGGACACAAATCCAGTGTCGAAACAAAACAAATTTGTTTTAATTTTTTTTTAAAAGGTGCCCAGTAAGCTTTATCAAAAATCATCAAAAAAAATGCTACTGTTTTAAGAAAGTACCTTTTTAAGAAAAAATACGTTTTTAAGAAAAGGTACTTTTTAAGAAAATGTACTTTTTAAAGAAAATTTGTATTTTGAAGAAAAGTTGATTTTTTAAGATAAAGTACTATTGTATGAAAAGGTACGTTTTTAAGAAAATTTAGTTTTTTAAGAAAATATACTTTTTAAAAATAATGTATATTTTGAAGAAAAAGTAATTAAAAAAAAATTAACATTTTAGGAAAAGGTACTTTTTTAAGAAAATTTACTTTTTAAAGAAAATTTTTATTTTGAAGAAAAGGTGCTTTTTTAAGAAAAAGTACTATTTTATGAAAAGGTACGTTTTTAAAAAAATTTAGTTTTTAAGAAAAGGTACTTTTTTAAGAGAAGGTACTTTTTTTAAAGAAAAAAAATCGTTTTTAAGAAAAGGTACATTGTAAGAAAATTTACTTTTTAAGGAAAATTTGTATTTTAAAGAAAAGTTACCTTTTTAAGATAAAGTACTATTGTATGAAAAGGTACGTTTTTAAGAATATATACTTAAAAAAAAAGTTTTTTTAAAGGAAAAAAGTAATTTAAAAAAAGAAAGTTTTTAGGAAAGGTACTTTTTTAAGAAAATTTACATTTAAAGAAAATTTTTATTTTGAAGAAAAGGAACTTTTTTAAGAAAAAGTACTTTTTAAAGAAAATTTACTTTTTTTAAGAAAATTAACTTGTTTTAAGAAAAAATATGTTTTTAAGAAAATGTACTTTTCTTAGAAAATGTATTTTTTAAAGAAAATTTTTTATTTTGAAGAAGAGGTACTTTTTTAAGAAAAAGTACTATTTTATGAAAAAGTACCTTTTTAACAAAATTCAGTTTTTTAAGAAAAGGTACTTTTTTATGAGAAGGTACTTTTTTTAAAGAAAAAAAAATCATTTTTAAGAAAAGGTACTTTTTAAGAAAATTTTTATTTTGAAGAAAAGGTGCTTTTTTAAGAAAAAGTACTATTTTATGAAAAGGTACGTTTTTAAAAAAATTTAGTTTTTAAGAAAAGGTATTTTTTTAAGAGAAGGTACTTTTTTTTAAAGAAAAAAAAAATCGTTTTTAAGAAAAGGTACATTTTAAGAAAATTTACTTTTCAAAGAAAATTTGTATGTTAAAGAAAAGTTACTTTTTTAAGATAAAGTACTATTGTATGAAAAGGTACGTTTTTAAGAATATATACTTAAAAAAAAGTATATTTTAAAGGAAAAAAGTAATTTAAAAAAAAGAAAGTTTTTAAGAAAAGGTACTTTTTTAAGAAAATTTACATTTAAAGAAAATTTTTATATTGAAGAAAAGGAACTTTTTTAAGAAAAAGTACTTTTTTAAGAAAATTTACTTTTTTTTAAGAAAATTAACTTGTTTTAAGAAAAAATATGTTTTTAGGAAAAGGTACTTTTCTTAGAAAATTTACTTTTTAAAGAAAATTTTTTATTTTGAAGAAAAGGCAATTTTTTAAGAAAAAATACTATTCTATGAAAAGGTACGTTTTTAACAAAATTTAGTTTTCTAAGAATATGTACTTTTTTAAGAGAAGGTACTTTTTAAAGAAAAAAAAAATCGTTTTTAAGAAAATGTACTTTTTAAGAAAATTTACTTTTCAAAGAAAATGTGTTTTTTGAAGAAAAGGTACTTTTTAAGAAAAAGTACTATTTCATGAAAGGGTACGTTTTAAGAAAAACTAGTTTTTTAAGAAAAGTTAGTTTTTTAAAAAAAGGTACTTTTTTTTAAGAATAATATGTTTTTAAGAAAAGGTATTTAAGAAAAACTAGTTTTTTAAGAAAAGTTAGTTTTTTAAAAAAGGTACTTTTTTTTAAGAAAAAATATGTTTTTAAGAAAAGATATTTTGTTTAGAAAATTTACTTCTTAAAGAAAATTTGTATATTGAAGAAAAGGTACTTTTTTAAGAAAAAGTACTATTTTATGAAAAGGTACGTTTTTAACAAAATTTAGTTTTTTAAGAAAAGGTACTTTTTTAAGAGAAGGTACTTTTTTAAAGAAAAAAAATCGTTTTCAAGAAGAGGTACTTTTTAAGAAAATTTTCTTTTCAAAGAAAATGTGTTTATTGAAGAAAAGGTACTTTTTTAAGCAAAAGTACTATTTTTTGAAAGGTACGTTTTTAACAAAAACTAGTTTTTTAAGAAAATTTAGTTTTTTAAGAAAATGTTCTTTTTTAAGGAAAGGTACTTTTTAAGGACAGGTGCTTTTTAAGAATAGATACTTTTTAAGTAAAGGTACACATTTAAGAAAATTTCCTTTTTAAAGATAAAATACTTTTTTTAGAAAATATTTTTTTTAAAGAAAATGTACTTTTTGAAGAAAATGTACTTCTTAAAGAAAATGTATATTTTGGTGAAAAGGTACGTTTTTAAGAAAATTTAGTTTTTTACCAAAAGGTACTTTTTTAAGAATAGGTACTTTTTGTGTAAAGATCCATATATGTATAAGAAATTTTAATTTTTTAAAAAAAAATATTTTTTTAAGAAGAGGTACCTTTTTTAAAAAGGTACATATTTACAAAAATTTTCTGTTTTTTTAAGAAAAGATACTTTTTTACGAAATCTAACCCACAATAACAAAATTTTTATTAAAAATCTTTCTTTCCTTATGCATACGAGTTTTGAATCTCTCCGTGAATCTGCGTGACTTTGCATGATTATTTTAATATTAATCTTTGGTCACAATAAGTCAGTGCACCAAGTTTCAGATTGATTGGATGAGGGGAAATGGGGTTTAATTCAGTCCGTGACTGTGCGTGACTATGCGTGACTATGCGTGACTGTGTGTGACTATCTTAAAATTTATCTTTGTCCACAACAAGTCTATGGACAAAGTTTCAGATCGATCGGATGAGGGGAAGTGAGGATTTAATCTCTCCGTAACTGTGCGTGACTATGCGTGACTATGTCAAAGTTAATCTTTTTTTACGGAGTTTTAGATCGATCGGAAAGGGGGAAATGGGGTTTAAAGCACTCCGTGACTTTGCGTGACTACCCCAAAATTAATCTGTAGTCACAACAAGACTATGAGCCAAGTTTCAGATCTATTGGATGAGGGGGAATGTGGTTGCCTCATGGCAAACAGACATACTTGAGTTAAAAGAAAAAGTTTAAAAAGGTGTTTTTTTTTTTTAAAGATACATTTTTTAGAAAAGATACTTTTTAAGAAAATTAAATTTTTAAGAAAGGTACTTTTTAAGGAAAGGTACTTTTTAAAGAAAATTACTTTTTCTAAAAAAGTCCTTTTTTGAGAAAAGGTACTTTTTGAAGAAAAGGTAGTTTATTAGGAAAACGTATATTGTTAAGAGAAGGAACTTTTTTAAAAAAAGGTACTTTTTTAAGGGAATATTATTTGCAATATTATTGGAAAGTATCAAGAGAAAGTATCCCATTTGGGAAGAAAGAAAAGTCCACATGATGTGTTTAAGGCCAAGAAAATAGAAAACATATTGAAAAGTGCTCCCCAACATATCTGGTAGAAAAGCAGCCTTATTAGCTCAGTGCTCAGACTATTTGGTGCGAAAAGATAAATCCAATGTAACTTTGAAAACATACATTATGCAAAAAGTTCCAGACAGGAATGCTACAAAAAACTAAAAGCCCAAAAACGGATATTAAAATCATGTTTCATAAAAAAATAATGCTGTTTCGTATGTATTGGCAATTTTAGCGCTGCTTCCGGGACAACATTTTTATGTTACTTATGCGTGAAAGATCGACGATATGTTTAGGACCCAAAAGCAGACGAATTAAAAAAAAAAAAAAAATTGGTACCCAAATTTATATTAAGGACTGTTTGTAAAAAATATTTCTTCCTTTGGAAGCCAACACCATATGTTCATATAGTATTGGCCCGATTTGACATCTTATCAACATGGTTAGGAAGTCCTTGAGTGGTAAAAGAAAAATAATATGGTTCTTGCACCAAGGGAGGTAAATGTTGAAAAGCACATAAAAGGTGTCCCAAAATGTGGAGGATTTTAAAAGAGACTAACTGTATCAAAAAAGTGACACAAACCACAATAAAATCCCTAGTGGAAGGGTTTTCGGAAAACTCTATAAGTTCATATGTAGTGATTAAAATTATTAAAATTATTTTTTTTCTACACTTAAATCTATAATATTAATAGGCTAGGCGATTTCTTGTGACCGATGTTTGGTTGTACCGTTTTATCCCAATTCTGACCAAACGTATATTATTTGAAAAGTATTTCTTATTAGCTGTTCCCCAGATTAACAGATTTTTTAATTTTTCTCTTTATTTTGAGTAAATTGCATTCAAAGTTGCTACTAGTTATTAAGTTGTAAGCTGTTAATAAGTTTGTTATCTTCGTTCACAATAATAAATTGTTGGTTTGTTAATTGGGTAAGTTGAAAGTTGCCTAGAAATTGCACTCGAATTTCGAGCGCTGGAATTTGCTAGTATAATTTAAATTATACAAAAAAAAAAAAAAAATCAAAACCCTAGGTTCAATAGTTTCCTTATTATTATATTTTAGTATGTGAAAATTTTTTCAATCTCACTCTTTTTTATAACCATTTTATCAATAGTCAATATTATAAAAAAATGTTCAAATTTAGAATCAAAACTTAAAAAAACATTTAAGGGTTAATATCAGACCTACGACTACATTAAGCCATTTATACTTAAATGTGAAATGCTCATGAATATTTGAAGAATTTTTAAACTAAATGAAAAATGTTAATATGTGTATGTATGTATGTATGTATGTATGTCTGTATGTACATTTGATTGTATTTATACGAATATAAAGTAAGAAGACTTTGTTTGAAGAATATAAATAAATCCTCTTTATGGTGAAAAATTCAAATTAAGTTTTCTTGCTTTTTACAAGTTTCCAAAGATTTCACATACTCCATAATGTCTGAGCGTGTGTTTGTGCTTCTAATAAATTTGTGTGTCTTCTTAAAACTGGCACAAGAAATGAAATTTCAGCCATAATGAGCAAACCCCTTATATTTGCCGAAGAAACAAAACAAAAACAAAAACAAAAAGCAAACAAAAGTTATTTACAAGTGAATGGAAATTCAATGGTGACGATGATGACATTATAATATCATTTTCTAAGAGACTCAAGCAGAGAACTCCAACAAAGAGGTTCTCATTGGCAAAGTGTAAAATTAATTGATTTGTACTTGCACAGATGAAGAAGAAGACAAAGTCTAAGATGATATAAATACAAGTGCTGCTAATGCTGAAGCTGATGTTGATGCTGATGCTGATGAGATGGTTGCAAAACGTAAATATAAAAAAATAGAAAAGAATGAGTTTTGAAAATTAAATTAAATTAAACAGAGCGTGTCTAAGATTTTATGTTCCAGATTTTTTATGACCCCACATAAATATTAATGCAATTTTCAATAAATTTTCTTCAACTTCTTATTCTTCTTTATATTTCTTTTTTTTAGTACTTAAAGTTGTTGTATTAATTTTAAAACAAAACTTGTTGGCAGAGCAGAGCACAGCGAAGGGTGGTCGTTGATGAAAAGAGTACTATGCGTCTACAATATATAAGTGCGAGTACATATATTTCAAATCTATCTGTAAGCAATTTCCTTTTTTAATTTTCTTCTCTATAATACAGGTGTACGTGTATATTTTACCTTTTACAACAGTTTTTCTGTTCACAATCTTATTCAACTTGTTAAAGCAGTACTAAAAGTGTATTACCGAATTTTCCCATGGTATCGGCTTTAGCTTTGGCAAAGTAAATGCGAAATAATTTTATTATTTTCTATAAAAATAAAAAAATCTTATTTTCGATCTTTATCACTTTAATGATTGAGTTTGAAATTATTCAGGCTCAAGATCAGATGTTTTACTTTAAATAAAGCAAAAACATTGGCACATTTGTTTTGAAAAAATTGATCTATATTCTGCATTACAGGTTATACAGCTGTTTCGGGAAGAGTCACCAACCCTCATCAGTAACCAAAAGCAGTAGATAGTTTGTTTGTTAAAAAGTTAAATTCATATATATTTGCTGAAAACAACCAAATGAGAATTCAAGCAAAAGTTATACTATTTAAGCCTCATCCAATATAAAAAACTAAAATATAAAACAACTTTGAAACAAATATGTTTGTATATGAGTACACTTGCATACCACAATATACATGTTTGTTTTTGTCTTGAAAAAAAAAAACAAGAAAAACAATAATAACTTCAAACTAAATCATTAAAATGATAAAGATCGAAAATAGGATTTTCTATTTTTATAGAAAATAATAAAATTAAAATTACGGAGGGCACGCAGTTAACGCTAAATGTAAGTTTAGCAACAACAAATTGTTTTTATTGTTTTTTCAAGACAAAAACAAACATGTATATTGTGGTACGCAATTTTACGTCTATAATATTAATAGGCAAGGCGATTTCTTGTGACCGTGGTAATTTTGTCAATTTTAATCCTATTTTAACCAAACATCCCTCATTTGAAAGGTATTTCCTTTTAGCTGTCCACTAGATTTACTGATTTGTACCGTCTGGAACATTTTTTTGAGCGCCCCGGTAGGTGAGTAGGTAGCATGCTCGCCTATCATGCGGGGGTCATGGGTTCGATTCCCACCAGAGGCTTTGGTCTGTCGGTGCAAAAAAAAAAAAAATACCCAAATTAGAATCTGCAGACAAGCCACTCGGCTTCGCGGAACTAGGCTTAAAAAAAAATAATTAATGTTTAATAATAATAAAAAAAAAAAAAAAAAAGTAATGCTCATTTAAAGTTGCTACTAACACATATATAAAATTATACAATACTGTTTGTGAGTTTATTAAATTTGTGAATCTCTTTGCAAAAATTGTGCTGAATTGAAAAATAATTTTGGACATAAACCAATAACGACAATAACGCAATCGAATATCATTGCAATAATTGCATATCACACGCTCTGTGTTGAATTGTGAATTGTCCAAAATTAGCATACATTTTGGTGGCATACAAGGTGGTTCAAATTATCTTTAGGCTCTTATTTCTGTGTGTTCAACAAATAATTATAATAAAATACATTTAATGAATTAAATAGATTAAAAAACATTGAAAGAAATAAATTGAAGGAAATAGAGTGCAAGTTCGGTATTCGCGACTACCCAATATCGCGACGGCCCACTTATCTATAATCGCAACAGTTTACGAAAAACGGTTTCCATTTTAGCGACTTATGTATCTTTTTTTTTAAATTTGATTACAATGCATATAACCAAAAAAGGGAAATCCCCGTCTTTTGGTATATTAACCTTTTTGGATGATTTTGATCTTCAATTTTGTCAGTTTATTCGTGTAATTTGTTGTGTAATACATCTCCAATGATTTCTCAAAAATTAGAGATTTAAAAAAATTTTAAAAGTGGAGATTCCATAAATTCAGTTTGCATTATAAAGCAAGAAAATTCATTAAAAAAGTTCGTACGTACAACAGAAAGTGGCCCTGGCAATCATCGTACCCTAAGTTGTTTGTAAAACAAAGGGAAAAAATGTTCCAATATCAGCAGAGATTTTACAATCAAAGCCCAGTCATTTTTATTCCAAAATTTATCAAACAAATTCAGGTTTCAATGCCAATGAAGGATAGTTGAAGAAATTTAAACGTCGACATGGAATTAGATTTTAAAAATTATGGGCGAGAAATTGTCTTCGAAACCTCATCTTATTGATCCATTTGTGAAAGAGTTTAAGGATTATGTTGATGAGCTTTGGTTGACTCTTCACCGAATCTATAACGCCAACAAATCCGGTATATATTATAGGATGCATCCAAATCACACTCTTGTCACATGTAATGAGATAACGGCTCCCGGAAGAAAAATATGTGAAGAGCGAATAACTTTTTTGCCCTGTTCAAATGCGAATGGCACAGACAAACTGAAATTGTTGGTTGTTGGAAAATCGAAAAACCCACGCGCCATTAAATGCTTTTTCAATAATCCTTTAGTATATAAGTTAACGCATCTAAATGCGTATACATATGTTATTATACAGATACACACAATGCATTCAAATGTATACAATGTATACAACAGCACTTACAAAATATTTGACCCTGGGCTATGAAGATAAAATATAACATATAGAAGTAAAAAAGTGATTAGTTTTTGATATAAAGTATTTAGAAAGAGTACATTTACTGAATATTTGAAAAAAAAAAATGTTGGCAGAAGAATTTATTCAAAAATTTACACAGGTAATCTCTAACATGTATTTAAAAAAAAAATCTTAAAGTGCCAGGTCCATTTTTTAAAATTTTGTTTAAGAAAATTTTTTAAAATTTGAAAAAGGAGTTTTCAAAAAGTTATCAAAAATTTCTCATCTTCGGTCTCATTGAGCAATAGGTTAACAAAGTGATAAGAAAACAATACTTCAATCGGAGCAATACTTCAAACAAAAAAAAAAAAATAAAAAAAATGATGGGTTTAATCAATTTCTTAAAGGTGAAAAAATTTCTGCCAAATTTCACGACCTAAATTTTTTTTGCCACAAAAGTGGTCTGGGACATTTGCTATTTCTTGGCGATTTTTTATTCCATTTTGAAGCCATACAGCTTTTTAAAGAGATAATTTAGCAATGAAATTGATTCATATAACGAAATTTTCGTTAAATCTGAAAAAAAGTCATATTATCCCCACAAAAACACACTTGAAATTTTTAGTCGCATTGAGGCACCCCTTAAATTTTTTTTGATTGACCCAAAACTTTGTGTTTCTCATTTTTTTTTTCTATTCGCATATTCCAGGGGGCGACAGCGAGAGTATGAACACTTGTTTTTAGCCTAAAAAAATAGCTCGCCGGAAATATATTTAGCTTGATGAAATCATTAAATATATTAAATTTTTCCCCAAAAATTGGAGAGAAGGGCAGCGCTTCTCTAATTTGTTTCTTAATTCCTTCCCATTAATAGGATTTCTCAAGGCTGTTTTTGTGGGGTTTGACCGGTCCTGGTTTCAGCTTTTGATTTATTCTAACTTTCAAATCTTATAACCGACATTTCCCGGACATAACATGTTGTTTTTCTACGATATTATTATTCTCCAGGAACTTAACTATTTTATAATACAAAATATGTGTCGAAAAATATAATTTTTTATGTTAGACGATTTTTCTTCACAAAATTTAAAAATTATTTTCGACGCACAGTGGCTGAAAATTGTTTTTATTGGTCAAAATTCTGTAACTTTTGAACCGAAGAAAATATTTTATTATATATTTTAGTATTTTTTTTTTCTAGTGCGTAGATATTTAGTTGGACTTGGATCTGTTTTAATTTCATTAAAATTGATTGAGCATTTTTTAAGAAATTCTAGGTCAAAATTTAGCTTTAATTTTTTTTTAACTTTTAGCGTGAAATATGGGTTTTTACTTTTTTTTATTTTATAAAAATGTCATACTTGGATTTTAATAATAATTACAATAATTTTTTGCAATAATGGAATTTTTTTTTTATTTTTACACTCAAAAAAATTTGGACACTCAAAAAATGAAAAAGTAAAATCAACTGGAAATTTTGCTATTACTACTGAAACATTAAAATTTTTTTGCTGTCAAGTTTGCAAAATTGTTTACACTATTCTTTGAGTGTTGCTATTACTACAGAAAAATTTATTCTTTTTTGCTGTCAAATTCGTTAATTTTTGCAAAATAAATCTGCTGAACATTAGCGCAATGATTCTGATTTTGATATGAAAATAAGGGTTTTTTATTTTTTGAATCTTTCTTATTTATTAAAACATTTCATACATATGTCCAGAAATAACGCCTGGATGACATCATCTATATTTAAGGACTGGTTCCATCATGAATTTGTTCCCCACTTAAGTTAATTTTCATCAATTAGTGAAAGTAAGTTGTTCGTGAGTAAAAGTTTTTTAGGTCCGAGAATTTTTGGCTTCAAAAGGTCTGGCGCAAAAACCAGTTTTTGCTTTTAGATAATGCGACGTGTCACCCAGTTGAGGAACTAAAAAGTGATGACGGTTTAATTGTAGCAATGAATCCTCAATTGCACTGCGCTTATTCAACCGTTAGATCAAAACGTTATCAACTTGGTTAAATTAAATTATAAACAGGTAAGAAATTATAGTCGGTCTAGACGGACTATATGATACCCTATACCATGTTTTAGAGACCCTATCTCTTGGGTCCAACTAATTCGATATAGAAAATAAGCATAAACCAAATATGAGTGCCATTGTTATTAATTTGTTTGGCTGCAGATATGAAATAGTTCATATCGGAGGTTATTTTTATATGGGGACTAGGTCGATATATGGACCGATCCTGACCATATTTGGAAAAGTCACTTATATTTTGAAAAAATAAATACACACCAAATTTGGGAAAAATCTGTGCAATATTTTTGTGTTTCGATAGATTTAAGTGAAGATCGGGAACCAGCTCTATATGGGGCCTATGACTAAGAATTGTCCTATAGGGATTATTTTTGGACTACTGATTAATGGATATAATAGACACACACAACCCTAATTTGACTGATAATTTGGATCTTATGCCAACTTAAGTCAATTTCATAGGGCTCATTTGTATGGGGTGTAGGTCTGAACATGGGCCGATTTTCACCAATTTCAATGGCGTTCATCATATGGTCGATGGAAGCTTATGTACTAAATTTCATAAAAACTTATTTATATTTGTGACCTGTAGTTTGATTACAAGTTTTACATGGACACACAGACAGACAGACGGACGGACGGACGGACGGACGGACGGACGGTCATCAGTACAAAGTCATTATACCCTGAGAACATTATTTTGTATAGAAGTACATAACTTCAAAAACTCAGTCAATGAATTCTCGTTTTTTATATTGTCAAAAGATGATGTCGATACAGTACAGGCAATGATGTTTTTTTAAATATAAAAAGCAAGGAATATCTGTATGTTCTGCTGTAATTTCTTTAATATCTATAATATTAATCGGCAATGCGAGTTTTTGTGAGCGATGTAAGTTTGTCAGTTTTAATCCTATATTGATCAAACATCCCTCCTTTGAAAGGTATTTCTTTTTAGCTGTCCACCATATGTAGAGATTTTTAAATTAAAAAATTTTTTTTTGGAGTAAAATGCATTTAAAGTTGCTACCAACACATACATAAAATTATACAATGCTATGAGTGTGTTTATTAAATTTTTTAATGTGTTTGTAATAAAAATGAGTTTGTTTTTTGTGTTGATTTGTGAATTGGCTATAATTGATTAGCATACTACAAGGGTCTTTATTTAATGAAAAAATTAAATTTCCTAGAATTTGCACTCGAATTTCGAAGGATGGAATCTGCTAGTATTATATTATTATTTTTAATATATTTATTATAGACTTATAGATTATTATTATAGATTAAATACTAAATGGTCTTATATGTACAAGTCATATATCTGTGGTTTTCTAGAATAACCGCGTATGTCATAAAATCAAAATGTTCAGGGAGCCAAAAAACGTTATATTTGAAATTATGGGCTCGATATAAAGTCTTGAGGGCTTTTTATTTAACAGTCCTGTAGATATGGTCAATAAATGCTTTAAATAAAATTTCGAGTCAAATATCTTCAGAAGAATAGATCCTAGGGAAGGACGAAAAAAACTATATGTAAATAACACTTAAAGTGTGTGCAGATAAAACAACTTATGTCGACAAACGTCGTTTTCTTTGAAAAAGAAAACTACCAATGCAACTACCCATGTAGACATAAGTTGTTGTTGCTTGAAAAATGGATTTTTTTGGTAGTCAACAAAAAGTTAACGGGATTAAGGATGAGAATATAATAACGTATCAAGAATAATAGTGACAAAAAATAACAGAAATAAACACACAAGTGTTTATAAGTGGTTATAAACTGAAAAATAATTCAAATTATTTTGAATTTTTTCATTAATAACAACGTATGTCGCTGTGTCGTTTTCAGAGAAAATAATTTGTGAGCGATCAAACGTAGGTTGACATACGTCGATAGTGCTGCAAATTAATTTAATAAACATTTAAGTTACGTCGTTATTTAAAGAAAAACTCAGAAATGGTCAATATTTAAAAAAAAAAAAATTAACACATGTAAAGGCGTTAAAAATTAATATATTTGGCATCGTTAACTCAAAACTGACAAAAATGGACATACGCGGTTATTCCAGAAAACCACAGATATATATACACAGCAAAAAAAATTCCCGATGGAATTGTTCTAAAATTGTACAACTTTATTTTCAACTAGCTGTTTTTACCAGGTCTTACCCGGGATAGAAAGGCCTTTGACTTGAAAAATGGTTCACTATTCTTACCAGGCGCTGAGTACTTAAAAATTTGTATGGGCAGTAAATTAATTTTTTATTTCAATTCAAAATTTTTTGATTTTTTAATTTAGAAGTTTTTTAAGATGCTGCAGCAAAAATGATTAAAAAATAAGTTGCGAAACCGCTTTAAGTATTTTTTAAGTTTATTTATAAACATCAAATATGACGGAATCGTTTGCAAATTAAAGGAATCAGAACTTTTAAAAATTTAATTACTTCATTCAATAAGTGATCATCATTGAGCAGAGACGTCAAATTCAAGTTTCAGAAATGAAAAACTAATGCGACGTTTAATATTGTGTCGCAAGGTTTCTTTAAGCAACTGCTTATAGTATATGTGTGGCCTATTTTGATCAACAGGTAATTATTTCACATACGTAGATAAAATTTATCATACGACATTTCACTAAGCTGTGTTCCGCGAGCGAGTCACGTCCGCTTCCGCGCATTTGGCAGCACACCCGTGCTGCCACGCAGTTGTTGTCAACTTATTTTAATCCCTAAAACATATTTTTCAGAGCATTGCGATGTTTTAGCTGATCTGTGTTCCGAGAGCGCGTCGCGTCCGCATCCGTCGCGTCCGCGTCCGTGTCCACGCGCTGCTTCCGCGCATTTGGCAGCCACACCTGTGCTGTCAAAATATATTTTTCAGATCATTCCGATATTCTAGCTAAGCTGTATTCCCCGTGCGCGTTACTTCCGCGCACCGAAATGATGCTATTGAAAAGAATACTCATTTTGAATGCATTTATTGTAGGACATATATTGAGAGCAGTATGCAAGTTTTCACTAAAATAAATATTTAACAAAATTCATTAAATAAAATTATGTAAAAGTTTAAGAATGAATTTGGGGAGTAAGTTCATTTTTTATTTCGATTAAAAAAAAAATGGGGAATTTTTGCGACCTTCCCTGGAAAATGTACTAAATTTCGGAGAAAGCCATTGAAAAATAAAAGTTCGTATAGCAATCAAATAAAGAGACAAATAAAAAGAAAAAATAGTTTTTATACCCTATACCACTATGTGGTTTGGGTATAATGACTTTGTGCTGCTGTTTGTAACAACCAAAAATATTTGACCTAGACCCATCTTTAATTATACCGATCGAATCAGAATCACTATCTGATTCGATTTAACGATGTCCGTCCGTCCATCCGTCCGTCCGTCCGTCCGTCCGTCAGTGTGTCCATGTAAAGCTTGTAATCAAACTGCAGGTCGCAAATATGAATATATTTTGATGAAATTTGGTATTCGATCTTTTATCGGCCACGGGATGAACGCTATTGAAATTGGTGATAATCGGTCCATGTTCAGACTTAGCCCCCATACAAATTACCCATATGAAATCGACATAAATTGCCATAAGATCCAAATTGTCATATAGATCTTACTCAAATTGGGTTTGTATGCGTTCATTACATCCACTAATGAGTAGTCCAAAAATGATCCCTTTCACTCCATATAGAGCTGTTTCCCGATCTTCACTTAAATCTATTAAAAAACAAAAATATTGCACTGATTCTTCTCAAATTTTGTTTGTATATATTTTGGGAAAATACAAGAGACTTTACCAAAATTGATCAGGATCGGTCCATTTTTGGACCAAGTCCCTATATAGATATAGCATCCGATATGAACTTTTTCATATCTGCAGCCAAAAAAATTAATAAAAATCCCACTCAAATTTGGTTTTTGCTTATTTTCTATGTCCAGTTAGTTGGGCCTAAGAGATAGGGTCTCTAAACGCATGGTATAGGGTATCGTATAGTCGGTCTAGACCGACTATAATTTTTTTACTTGTTTTATATATATTTTTCCAAAATACAAGAAACTTTACCAAACATGGTCAGGATCGGTCCATTTTTGGGCCTGGTCCCCATATAGGTATAGCATCCGATATGATCTTTTTCATATCTGCAGCCGAAAAAATTAATAAAAACAAGTAAGAAAATTATAGTCGGTCTAGGCCGACTATACGATACCCTATACCATGCGTTTAGAGACCCTATCTCTTAGGCCCAACTAACTGGACATAGAAAATAAGCAAAAACCAAATTTGAGTGGGATTTTTATTAATTTTTTTGGCTGCAGATATGAAAAAGTTCATATCGGATGCTATATCTATATAGGGACTAGGTTCAAAAATGGTCCGATCCTGATCATGTTTGGTAAAGTCTCTTGTATTTTGGAAAAATATATACAAACAAAATTTGAGAAGAATCAGTGCAATATTTTTGTTTTTTAATAGATTTAAGTGAAGATCGGGAAACAGCTCTATATGGAGTGAAAGGGATCATTTTTGGACTACTCATTAGTGGATGTAATGACAATTTGGATCTTATGGCAATTTATGTCGATTTCATATGGGTAATTTGTATGGGGGCTAGGTCTGAACATGGACCGATTATCACCAGTTTCAATAGTGTTCATCCCGTGGCCGATAAAAGCTTATATACCAAATTTTGTTAAAATATATTCATATTTGCGACCTGCAGTTTGATTACAATGTTTACATGGACACACAGACGGACGGACATTGTTAAATCAACTCAGAAAGTGATTCTGATCCGATCGGTATAATTAAAGATGGGTCTAGGTCAAATATTTTTGGTTGTTACAAACAGCAGCACAAAGTCATTATACCCAAACCACATAGTGGTATAGGGTATAAAAACCCACTCAAATTTGGTTTATGCTTATTTTCTATATCCAGTTAGTTGGGCCTGAGAGATAGGGTCTCTAAACCCATGGTATAGGGTATCGTATAGTCGGCCTAGACCGACTATAATTTTCTTACTTGTTATATTTATAGAATTGGGCGCAAAGTAGGCGTGGCCTGTAAGTAGCATATGGTGACCTTCCCTGTAGTATAGAGATCGTGTGACCAAATTTTAGACATCCCTTGAAAAATAAAAATTTCTATAGTGAACAAATATACCAAAAAACAGAAAATGAATTGTATACAAAAAGTGGGCGCTAAAGTAGGCGTGGCCGGTACGAAGCATATGGCAACCTTTCCTGGAGTACAGAGATCGTGAGTACCAAATTTCAGAGAATTCAGTTGAAAAATAAAAATTGGTATAGTGAACAAATATGAATAAAACAGAAAATGAATTTTACATAAAAAGTGGGCGTAAAAGTAGGCGTGTCCGATAAAAAGTATATGGCAAAATTTCAGGAAAATACGTTGAAAAATAAAAATTTGTATAGCGGTCAAACAAACAAACAAACAGAAAATGAATTTTATATATATAGATTAGAGATTTAAACATATTCAATTGTGGTAAAACATTTGCTCTTAAAACTAGGGAATTGTAATCAAAAACAACCCAAAATTTAGTTATTAACTTCAGCTTAATTCGGTTGGTAATAAAATCGGTAGGTTTTTGAAAATTAATAAACACAATTTTATTATTTTTTAGAAACATATAATTAGAGCTTTTTAGCTCTTTTAGTTTCTTTCTTGCGATACTGTTGTGAGCCTTTTTCTTGGAAAAGTTGGCGTCGCTGATCACTTGCTTTATTTTAAAAAATGATTCTAATTCAAATTTTTTACACAATATGTTCTTCTGTGAACGTACTACACCTACATATCATATCGTTTTTATTGTTTAAAATAATTCATAGTATTATTTTAACCGAATGTTAAAGATGTGCAAATATTGCAATCAGTTTCGGTTGGCCACTTAACTTTATATTAATATGCTTCTTCTTAGTCTATATCTTATTTGGAAATTTGCAAGCGCTTCCATTTTTATATTGAACTTTATTTGTGCTCTGCTAAGACTGTGTATGTATATGTGTGTGTGAGTTGGCTTAAAGTTAATAGTTTTTCGAAAATAATTTCCGTTTTTGTTTCATTTTGTAATATTGCTTAGCGATTTTTCTGCAACTCCTACTCCTGCTCCCTCGACTTCTTCGTTCATAGCTTCGTTTTTAACTCTCGTTTACCTTTGATGTTGTTAGTGAAACAACAGAAATAAGCAGCAGCATGCTGATGCATGTTGTTTGTTTTGATGTGCTATTTTTTTTTCTATTAAAGTTGCAAGCAATAACGTCTGAAATTATGTTGTACGTGCTTCCAAAGATTTTTGCAATATTTTCTTCTTCTAGGAGAAAATCAAATTCATAGTACTTTTTCGTGAGATTTGTTTACAGTTACGTTCTTGTGAATACTTTCCGGTAGTGCTGCACATTGCCAGTTCTTAATATATAAATAAAGAAAATATATATATTTTGTTAAATATAACTAATAAGATATTAAGAATTTTATATTTCATTGATAACATAAAGATAATAATTTAGTATAGAACTCACCTTAATTTAAACAATACAAAAGTAAGGTATTGTCCTCGTAACTTAAGCATTTTAAGATTTTTATCCTTAAGTTTCCTTTTTTTTTTATTAGACAGTTAAGTAAAGTTAAACAAATCATGCACTCAAAAGTCCTACACTTAACATATTTTGACTGCAGATTGTTCAGCCAACAAAAACAAAAAATAATAAGGAGAAAAAAAATGGCTACAAAAATATATGTGGCCACTTGAATATATAACGAAAATCATACAAAATATGCAATTTAACTTTTTATTTGTAAAACAAAGAAAAGGAGAAGAAAAATAACAAGAAAATACCCTTAAGCAAAAGCAAACTAAGTACGTACATAGCAGAACATACTCATACATACTTACATACATAGATATATATATGTAGCTTATAAATAAGAATTGGGGGACAGTAGTTTCTTAAGCCGCTGGTTTGAGGTACTAAGATCTTTAAAGAAACGAAAGGACTCGATTTTAAACTAATCGTAATTAGAATTTCACTATCTCATGATCAAAATTTTGTGATGAATATATTAAAAATTTATATTTTTTTAAATTAAAAAAAAAATATATATATATGTTGCTGCTGAATATAAAGAGCTATAAATAGGACAGTAAAGTTAGATGCATTTTTTTAAATTTTTATTTAATATTTTTGTATTTGGTCAACCATTTCGTTTTGCAATTTATAATAGTAAAATAATGAAACATTAAGTTCGTTATATATATTAGTATTTATACCCTATACCACTATGTGGTTTGGGTATAATGACTTTGTGCTGCTGTTTGTAACAACCAAAAATATTTGACCTAGACCCATCTTTAATTATACCGATCGAATCAGAATCACTTTCTGAGTTGATTTAACAATGTCCGTCCGTCCGTCCGTCCGTCCGTCCGTCCGTCTGTGTGTCCATGTAAAGCTTGTAATCAAACTGCAGGTCGCAAATATGAATATATTTTGATGAAGTTTGGTATATAAGCTTTTATCGGCCATGGGATGAACGCTATTGAAATTGGTGAGAATCGGTCCATGTTCAGACCTAGTCCCCATACAAATTACCCATATGAAATCGACATAAATTGCCATAAGATCCAAATTGTCATATAGATCTTACTCAAATTGGGTTTGGTTCATTACATCCACTCATGAGTAGTCCAAAAATGATCCCTTTGACCCCATATAGAGCTGCTTCCCGATCTTCACTTAAATCTATTAAAAAACAAAAATATTGCACTAATTCTTCTCAAATTTTGTTTGTACATATTTTTGCAAAATACAAGAGACTTTACCAAACATGATCAGGATCGGTCATATTTGGACCTAGTCCCTTTATAGATATAGCATCCGCTATGAACTTTTTCATATCTGCAGCCAAAAAAATTAATAAAAATCCCACTCAAATTTGGTTTTTGCTTATTTTCAATGTCCAGTTAGTTGGGCCTAAGAGATAGGGTTTCTAAACGCATGGTATAGGGTATCGTATAGTCGGTCTAGACCTACTATAATTTTCTTACTTGTTTTAATTATATTTTTTACATGGATATATTAATAAAAATTATTTATTTAAGCCTTAGCTACAATTTTGCTAAAGAATGCAATTAGAAATCATCAATGGTTCTTGAGTTATAACTGAAAAACTAAGCAAAAGAACATCTAGATAAGGAAAAAATATAAGAGGTCATACAAAATAATTTTGGCCTAAAAACGCCAAATTATTTAGAAGTTTTACTATACTTACCCAGTACGTAAACTTTGACTTGGAATTTCTCACCCCCCAGACAAGTGTATTGTATTGTATTGTATAAAATAGGTGACGAAAGTACTGCGACCAAGTGATCTATTGTACTGCCCTCTGCTAATATTTTTTCCCTATAAAATCTCACCCAATCCTGAAGCCCTCAGAAATTCGAGGATGTTGGTTGGTTCCAGTGATTTTATTTCGCTCCCTGGTATTTGGAAAGAACCCAGATGCTTTTTCCTCTTATGCACTAAAGCTCCACAATTCCCCAGTATGTGCTCGGCTGATTCTGCCTTCTCATCGCAGAATCTGCACATGGGGTACGCTTCAATTCCTAATCTGCTCAGATGCTCCCTCAGCCTACAGTGACCAGTTAGAATCCCGGTTAGTATTCTCAGTCCGTTCTTTGATAGTCCGATACATAACAAGAGTTTTGATTACTTTAAGCCTAGGTGGCTCGAGAAAAGCTCTTGTCTGATATGATTCTCACATTCTCTGAGTACGCCTTCCCATACTCCTTTTCCTATTCCACATAACGGTTCCAGCCCCATTAGCTTTGTGGAAGCTCGCTTTCTGGCAAGCTCATCCGCTTGTTCATTTCTCCGAATCCCAATATATCCTGGGACCCAACAAAGGCTGACTTTATTGTGTCTGCCTAGCTCATTTAGTCTTTGCAGATAGTCCCATACTAACTTAGAGTTTACTACATAGGAGCCTAGTGCTCGAATAGCAGCTTGACTATCTGATAATATGGTTATGTCCCGTCTTTTGTACTTCCTATTTAAGATAATCTGTGCACATCTATCGATGGCATAAATTTCCGCCTGGAAAATACTAGTGTGTATTCCCATTGATTCGTAGTATTTAATTCTAGGCCCAAAGACTCCAGCCCCTGTTCCATTTTCAGTCTTTGACCCGTCCGTGTACCATTTGATCGTATCCTCCTTTAGGGAATATGCTGTACTCAAACTACTTCATTCCTTTTTATTACTAAGTTTTGTGACAAAATTCTTCTTGAAATCGTATTTCTTCTCAGTCCTGTCCATTGGACAATCTAGGAGGGAGTAATCTTTAACTTGACTTGACCATTGGCCGTCATAAAGCCTGGTTATAGGTTTATCCCTATTTATCCTGATTGCCGTTGCCAGGGCTTTCTTTTGCACCACTATATGTAGTGGGCTTTGTTCGAAGAGTACTTCAAGTGATGCCGTTGGCCACGTCCTCATTTATACGCCTGTTCAAGGCCATTAGGTGGAACGTCTAAAGCCCCACATGATCTACTGGTCGTTCAAGGCTATTGTGAAGCCAATGGTTACATATTCTGCTCTCGCATGATGGCCAAAGATTGAACAAATGAATGCTAAGGCAATTCACGCATGCATGAGTGCCGTACGACTTCGGGAATCTAGTAGTATGAAAGACGGTGACCTAAAGGGTCACATGAGAGACCAAATGGACCTGGGACCCGGAACACGGTTCTCATGTGTGTTTCACAGATGGCTCAAAACAATCAATAGGGCGCGGGCATACTAGATCCCAATTTCCAACGAGCCCATCCATATTCCAAGCGGAGGTTTTCGCTATTTATATATGTGTACTGAATGTCTTAGAAGAAAGACGAAAGGATACTCATTTATATACATTCCGACAGTCAGGCTGCACTAAAGGCAATTACATCCTACAACGTGACGTCTAACCTTGTTTTGGATTGCAATCGGGGGGGGGGCCGCCGTCCTTTCGTCGGTCCGGAACCATACTTTGATGTTCCAACACGATACATTAAAGAAAAAATGAGAAAGTGGAGGGAATCACAATTTTCCGAACACTTGAATAAAAGTCCTGGTCAATGGCAGGCTAAAAGATTTATTACTCCATCCTGTGTTCAATCGAAAAGACTACTCTCCCTTGACTACTCAGACTGTTACGGACACATGTAGGCTCTGCGAACAGGAGGTTGAAACGGCAGAACACATTCTCTGTGAATGTCCAAGACTAAGTGGTAAAAGAACCATTGCACTTGGAGGATACACTGTATCCCCCTGGACATATGGTGTCTCACGCCAATTAGGGTAATTGGCTTTATAGGAAGACTTAATCTTTAGGACAACCATAGGATGCACAAAAGATTAAATTGGTCGCGGTCTAGGGTCTTTATTAAATGAAAAAATAAAATTTCCTAGAATTTGCACTCAAATTTCAAGGGCTGGAATCTGCTAGTATATATAAATACATAGGCATTTCCACGGTCAAGAAAGCCACATTTGTAAGCCTTTCAAGTGAAAAAATTAAGAAATCTTAACAATATTTTTTTCTTGTGTCCATTATTCGATAGCTATTTTAAGCGCAAAAAGTAGTTTTTACCGATTTCTTCTTTTCAATATATTAACAACAAATATGGGATCAAGACCACGTCAAAAATAGAACACGTTTTCGACTGCATTTAAAGCGATTTATTTCTACTTAAAATGGAATAATGTGGTTTTTTCGATAGTTGTCATGTTGCAATATTTTAATTCCGACAACAATAAACCGTAATTCACATGATATACATATAGTCACATATGGTTCTTCTACTTTATGTGTCATAGTATGAATGCACATGCATGAATGCACATGCAGACGTATCATAGTTAAGATCATAATTTTAACGTGGCAAACTGTTTATGCTGTGGTTTCTATTTTCTGAAATAAAAATAGATTGGGTTTTAATTAGACAACATATAACTATATGCCAAGACTCATGTTATGTGGTATTTTGATCGAGAATTGGATATGCCTTGGCCTGCACTGGAAAAAGGTTAATTTGCGTACACATTTACCAAATAAATCTTTTTTTTAAAGTGTTGTCTGAGTCCAGAGGTCGTTTCTGTAGCATTTGCTGATTCAACATACATACCCTTTTTTAAATAGTACTTCAATAACTTTAACTTTTCTAGCTAAGCACTCTGGTAATGCATTTTCTGCCATCTTTACGGCTATTCCCATTCTTTGCTTGCAGGTGTAAGGCGCAGGCTTCTCTTTTCCATTAGCATCGTTTCTCTTTCTATCGCGCATGTCTTATACAATCTTCTTCCCTTTGTTCTTTTAGCAGCCTCCTAATTGATTTTGCCAATTTCGATAGCTCCAATATTCTTTATGCTTCAGTGGATCTATTTCAATATTTCCCAAGTACCGCAATGTTGTTTCTCTTCTTGTTTCGGTACCCGGCGAAGTTGCCACTGGTTGACCATTTGTATTTGCCGTTCTTACAACGTAAGGGCAAATAGAAATTTTAATTAAAAGAAACAAAGGCAGTTGTTGTCGATTAAGTTGTCTACATTAAAATCTAATTTATTTTTGGGTTTCAGCCCTTTTTATACTAAATTTGGTTTAGCTTATTCAACTTACACTTACTATTTACTTTATTCGATATCATGAAGGCTTGTATTATTTATTTACATTGACCAAACAAATATTGCATTACACTATGCATAGAACAGTGTGACTAGTTATTGACACTATCGATCGTCTGTTCTATGTACTATGCATGCATTGCAGACTTGTGAGGTACACTAAAATATAGCATTAATGAAAATGATTTCGGGTATATGGCCATCGGGGCTCTTCTTGACGAAGCGCATTCTGGACGTCTGATTTTGTGCCACTTTTTCGTATGCCACGAATAACATGAAAACTGTTAGCCTCCCAGGGGTCAATTGTTTAAGAGCATAAGCTAGTGACTTCACGTGGCGCTGCAGAAAATGATCTAGAAGTGTCAAATCGTGCGACATTGGAGGCCCATTGACAGGTTCATTTTTCGAAAGTTAATTTTGATTTAATAAGTTGATTTTTGCGGTCGCCATATGGCCTTATTGAAACCACAAACCACATCTCGCCCGGGTCAATGTCATCCATATTTTCAAACAAAAAATCATTGATAATGGTGCAGTAACGGCTTCATTTTTGTAGAAATAAGGTCTGATAATACCACCAGCACTCCGTATGCGGCAATTTTGTTTATTAACAAACCCATTAAGCTTAAAAATGAGCCTCATCGCTGAACACAATTTTGCAATAAAACATCGGGTTAGTTTCCCACTTCTTTAGAGCTCAATTGGCTAAAGAACGACGCATATTTTTATCTCGTGGCTCATTTCCTACACTGGATAGGACTTATGTTAGTGTAGGCCAATATCCTTGCGTATTTTTCTCGTAGTGGACGGACAGAGTCCTAATTCATGCGATCGATAAATTTGGATCTTCTTTCATACTTTCGTTTAAAGCGGCTATATTTTCTTCAGATGTAATTGCATAATTTAGAGCGTATCTGGTATTAAATTTATCCACAGTTCGACGGATGGCTTGCTTAGATGGACGATTATGTCCGCCATAAAATTCTCGAAGTTGTCCATAAGTTGGTAGCGTTGTTCAAGCATGAATCTATTCATGATGATTTGCCAGTATATGCTGTTCTTATTTGTTAAAAAAGAGCGCACTATGGCAGCTCGTTTGACAGCTATCCCTCTCGTAAGTTCTATCTAAGCAAAAAAACGCCCTGGAATGTTCAAATAATAACAACATTTGTTTTTGAAAAAAGCTATACTTACGATAGCCAATGCGACATACTCTGAGAATCAAAATAAAATTTTTAGTGGGATTATTATATGCAATCATTTTTTAATGTGTAAACACCTATATGCGCAGGGGGGGGTAAATTTCTATATCACAATACAGTCACAAAAACAGCGTAACATGTGAGCCGTAAGACAAAATCGGTGTGACTTATGAAAAATATGTGATATGTAATAACCTGTTTGAAAAAGAAAAATGCAAAATAAAAATGAAAAATAAAAAATAAAAAATTAAAAATGAAAACTGAAAATTGAAAAATGAAAAATAAAAAATGAAAAATTAAAAACAGAAAATGAAAAATAAGAAATGAAAAATAAAAAATGAAAAATAAAAAATGAAAAATTAAAAATAAAAATGAAAAATAAAAAATGAAAAATGAAAAACGAAAAATAAAAAATGAAAAATGAAAAATAAAAATTAAAAATAAAAAAAAAAAAATGAAAAAGAAAAATAAAAAATGAAAAATAAGAAATAGAAAATGAAAAATGAAAATAAAATAAAAAATGAAAAAATGCGAAATAAAACATGAAAAATAAAAAATGAAAAATCAAAAAAGAAAAATAAAAAATAAAAAATGAAAAATAAAAAATGGAAAATAAAAACGAAAAATAAACAAGTAAGACACACGGACGGACGGACGGACGGACATCGTTAAATCGAATCAGATAGTGATTCTGATTCGATCGATATAATTAAAGATGTGTAGGTCAAATATTTTTGGTTGTTACAAACAGCAGCACAAAGTCATTATACCCAAATCACATAGTGGTATAGGGTATAAAAATGAAAAATGAAAAAATTAAAAATAGAAAATAAAAAATGAAAAATAAAAAACGAAAACTTAAAAATTAACGGGTTAAAATAACAAAAAATAATAAATATTTTTATATTAACAGAGCCCCTGCAGTTGATTGCTATAACTGATACATAGATAACGCTTTCTGGGCGATTTTAGAAAAGTGCCATGAAAAATCTGTAATTACTAGATGTTAAGACATCTGCCCTGTGATCGGACTCACATGATTTTTTTTTTAAGTTAAAATAAGTAAGAAAATTATAGTCGGTCTAGCCCGACTATACGATACCCTATACCATGGTTAAGAGACCCTATCTCTTCGGTCCAATTAATTGGATATAGCAAATAAGAATAAACCAAATTTGAGTGGCATTTTTATTAATTTTTTTCACTGCAGATATGAAGAAGTTCATATCGGATACTATATTTATATGGGGACTAGGTCGAAGAATGGACCGATCCCGACCATATTAGGTACAGTCACTTATACTTTGAAAAAATATATACAAACCAAATTTGAGAAAAATCTGTGCAATATTTTTGTTTTTTGATAGATTTAAGTGAAGATCGTGAAGCAGCTCTATATGGGGCCTATGACTAAGAATTTTCCTATAGGGAGTAATTTTGAACTACTGATTAATGGATGTAATATATACATACAAACCCAATTTGTCTGAGATCTATATGATAATTTGGAACTTATGGCAATTTATGTCGATTTCATAGGGGTCATTTGTATGGGGACTAGGTCTGAACATGGACCGCTTCTCATCAATTTCAATAGCATTTATCCCATGGCCGATGAAAGCTTATATACCAAATTCCATCAAAATATATTCATATTTGCGACCTGTAGTTTGATTACATGGTTTACATGGACACACAGACGGACGGACGGACGGACGGACGGACGGACGGATGGACGGACATCGTTAAATCGAATCAGATAGTGATTCTGATTCGATCGGTATAATTAAAGATGGGTGTAGGTCAAATATTTTTGGTTGTTACAAACAGCAGCACAAAGTCATTTTACCCAAACCACATAGTGGTATAGGGTATAAAAATTAAAAATGAGAAATAAAAAATGAAAAAAGAAAAAAAAAATGAAAAATGAAAAGCAAAACATGAAAAATAACAAGTAAGAAAATTATAGTCGGTCTAGACGGACTATACGATACCCTATACCATGCGTTTAGAGACCCTATCTCTTAGGCCCAACTAACTGGACATAGAAAATAAGCAAAAACCAAATTTGAGTGGGATTTTTATTAATTTTTTTGGCTGCAGATATGAAAAAGTTCATATCGGATGCTATATCTATATAGGGACTTGGTCCAAAAATGGACCGATCCTGATCATGTTTGGTAAAGTCTCTTGTATTTTGCAAAAATATATACAAACAAAATTTGAGAAGAATCAGTGCAATATTTTTGTTTTTTAATAGATTTAAGTGAAGATCGGGAAGCAGCTCTATATGGGGTCAAAGGGATCATTTTTGGACTACTCATTAATGGATGTAATGAACGCATACAAACCCAATTTGAGTAAGATCTATATGACAATTTGGATCTTATGGCAATTTATGTCGATTTCATATGGGTAATTTGTATGGGGGCTAGGTCTGAACATGGACCGATTCTCACCAATTTCAATAGCGTTCATCCCATGGCCGATAAAAGCTTATGTACCAAATTTCATCAAAATACATTCATATTTGCGACCTGCAGTTTGATTACAAGCTTTACATGGACACACAGACGGACGGACGGACGGACGGACGGACGGATATTGTTAAATCAACTCAGAAAGTGATTCTGATTCGATCGGTATAATTAAAGATGGGTCTAGGTCAAATATTTTTGGTTGTTACAAACAGCAGCACAAAGTCATTATACCCAAACCACATAGTGGTATAGGGTATAAAAATGAAAATTGAAAAATGAAAAAACGAAAAATAAAAATAAAAAGCGAAAAATTAAAAATTAATCGGTTGAAATAATTAGGGAATTCATAAGGTATACTAAAGTTGTATGTTGTAAAGAAATACAAGACATCAAACAGTACATATGGCACCTTAAATACAAAACAGTCACAATTCAAAATTTTCAAATTTTCAGGAGAGGCAAAAAACTCTTTATGTAAAAATGATTTTATTATTTGGAAAAATTTAGTGTAATTATGAAAAATGTCCATTTTGAGGAAAGTTTTGCTATACATTTTTATTTAATTTATATTGTATTTGTGGAAATAAAAATAATTCTGAGTTATGACTCTCTGTCTGAAATTTTTTCATTTGGCTAGTGATATTATCTCAAGTTGTGCCCCAGATATAACAGCATTTTTCCTGTTAAAGAAGATAGTTATGAGAAATTTTTGCAGTAGATAGAAATGTGTACTGTGAATTAATTTATGCAAAAAAGGCAATTTTGGAAAATTTTGAGTTCTGACTCCTTTGTATTTAAGGTGCGATATGTGAACAACCTTTCGTGTATTCATATACTACAATCAGAAAAAATCGAATAAAAGCAAAAGACTTGTTCTTTTGCACAAAAACTTACCAGCATGTAATTATTTCCTTCCATTTATTATTTATTTCTACCATTTTTACCACAATAGTTACAAGAAACGTACAAAAAATATTTGGAATAAACAACAAAAGCTGATTAAATAGTAAACAAAAAACAGCTGATCACATAGTACATCGCAAAAACATATCTGCTAATGTTGTATTACCGTATAATTTTTTTATAAGGAAAATATCAGCACTTACATACGATACATACCACAGTTAGGGCACCCTTGTGAATACCCTAAATAAATAATAATAAATATTTTTATATTAGCAGAGCCTCTGCAGTTGATTGCTATAAGTGCTACATAGATGACGCTTTCTGTTTTATTTTAAAAAAGTGCCATACAAAAATCTTTAATTACTAGATGTTTACACATCTCCCCTGCGATCGGACTCACATTATTTTTTTAAAGTTAAAACTACTAAATTTTGATTTGAATTAAAATTTTGAGTACAGTGTACAAGTAAAAGGTGTGACATTAGGACATGAACAAAATGAAATATTTACAGTCAATCGAGCTTTGTTTGGCCTTATTAAATTTTTTTGTATTAATTTGTTGGTGCTATAAAGATTTCATAAATATATAAACCATAAATACTAAAAAAAAATGCCATTAAAAGTAAGTAAGAGCAAGAAAAAATATATTTCTAACTTTCAGACCAATTTTCTCATAATAATGTGAGAAAAATTAAGTTTAATTTTCGGTCCCGGTGGACCTTTCTGTCATATGTCATATTAAAGGGAGATTTTAACACAACTCCTCAGCTGAAATTGTAGGCAAATTTGTTTTACAGATAATCGGAACCCATGAAAGCCACGGAGTCTAACTTTTGAATACCTCTTAGGGGAGTAAGGTAGAATATTTGTAACAACTTTTACTGAATTTTGAGGGTGTGCGGTTGACCCGTTTGTTGCTTATAAAAAAGGTACCATATAAAATTATACGAATGATTGTAAAATAATATATGAAAATATTTATGGAACGTACGATTAATATATTTTAATTTATAATTGAAAACAATCTTAAGTTGCTTTTATACAGCGAAAAGATGGTGCAAAAGCACTGTGCACAGTTCATAAAACTATTGCACATATTACTGTATACAATTTGAAATGAACACTTAAGGCTGTTAAAAATATCACTGTCAACAAATCTCCAACAAAAGTAAACATATATTCAACTGAACTATGTACATACATACATACGGACATATATACATACTATTACATCTAAGTAGACTAAAAATTCACCAACACAAACAAACATTTCTAATATATGTGTATTGTATACTAAATACACATAAATGCACAGACGTGCATAACAAACACATATAAATGGTTGTAATACTTAACCCGCAAAGTATGCTCAACTTACATATATACACACACACATACACTCACACTCAGACACATACATACTATGGATGGATATAAAATGGTAAAATGGTTGTTGGTAGTTTCTAAGATGTGACCACTTGAAGACATGATTGCATTTGAAATGGAGAAGTAAAATAAACTTAACGAAACGAAATATTACTTATATCTATTATTAAGAGCTATAATATGTTAGTGGCAGTTTTCGAATATATACGACTTTCAAGTGTGGGAACAGACGTACATACATATATGACTATGTATGTATATAAAGATATGTTATGATACTATTTATTCTAAAGACTTCTGCTAGAAGTGTATAAGTATGCGAATGAATGGGTTAAAAACATAAATTATATTATATGCAGTAAAGCAGTTCTGCACAATGTTCTTTCAAAGACTTATAACATATGACCACTTTAAATAGTGATGTCTTGTTTAAGGTTTTGAACACCACTGGCAAGTTAAAGTTTAAATAAAGACGCTTTTGATAAAGGTACATTAACAAAAGCAAAAACTTAAATGTTTCTTACATTTAAGAATTCAATTATAAGGTCTTTGTATTAAGAAACGTTTTGTTTGTTTGTTTATTTATAGCTTCCAGATTACGATTACGTCTTTGTTATCGAGATGAGAAATCTTTGTCAAGACATTTAGCTAACTTATGTTTGTTCGTATGTATGTTTGCACACTGATAAATTTTCTTTGTAAACATTGTTTGTTTTTGTATATTTAGAAGACATTATTAACATAAATTCTTCATTTTAAACTTTAACCTGCTTGTTTAAAAACAAGATAACTTCAATGTTTTTAATACTAGGTGTACTGGTATTTTGGAAAGTGCTAGTCTAATGAGGATTTAAAGAAAATCTGTAAACAGAGAAACTGTTTATCGGTAGTAGAAAGAAGCTAGGATAAAAAATGGTCACTTAGAACTAGCAGTATACCCGCTACGTTGTTAGCGTAATTATTATATTTAAGCCTTAAAAATATTTAAAAACAATAAGAAATATAGTGTGAGTGACAATACGATGGAAACTTTTAACAAAATATATTTTTGACAACTTTGAAGTTCAAAAAATTAGATCATAAAATTAAAAACTCTTTTATTAATTTAAACATTTGTAAGTTTTATTTACTTAACAAAGAAAAAATATAAACATAACTTAAGAAAAAACAAGTAAGAAAATTATAGTCGGTCTAGACCGACTATACGATACCCTATACCATGCGTTTAGAAACCCTATCTCTTAGGCCCAACTAACTGGACATTGAAAATAAGCAAAAACCAAATTTGAGTGGGATTTTTATTAATTTTTTTGGCTGCAGATATGAAAAAGTTCATTTCGGATGCTATATCTATAAAGGGACTAGGTCCAAAAATGGACCGATCCTGATCATGTTTGGTAAAGTCTCTTGTATTTTGCAAAAATATGTACAAACAAAATTTGAGAAGAATCAGTGCAATATTTTTGTTTTTTAATAGATTTAAGTGAAGATCGGGAAGCACCTCTATATGGGGTCAAAGGGATCATTTTTGGACTACTCATTAGTGGATGTAATGAACGCATACAAACCCAAATTTGAGTAAGATCTATATGACAATTTGGATCTTATGGCAATTTATGTCGATTTCATATGGGTAATTTGTATGGGGGCTAGGTCTGAACATGGACCGATTCTCACCGATTTCAATAGCGTTCATCCCATGGCCGATAAAAGCTTATATACCAAATTTCGTCAAAATATATTCATATTTGCGACCTGCAGTTTGATTACAAGCTTTACATGGACACACAGACGGACGGACGGACGGACGGACGGACATTGTTAAATCAACTCGGAAAGTGATTCTGATTCGATCGGTATAATTAAAGATGGGTCTAGGTCAAATATTTTTGGTTGTTACAAACAGCAGCACAAAGTCATTATACCCAAACCACATAGTGGTATAGGGTATAATTAACAAAACTTAAAAGTACTCACTGTTATTCTGTTGACAAAACAATGGAAACCTTTACTATACCATAACACTGTGGAATAAAATGATGGTCATGGTATTGGGGGTGGATGATTCCTATACCGAACGATTGTATTAATTTATTTTAGTAAAACTCCCGAAGCGTTTGGCCGTTTTAGGGCCAATACTATTCGCTAACAGTATTCTAATTGCAGTTCATGCCTTCTTTAGCAAGATTAATGCTATCTAGACGATTTTAGGGATTTATTCATAGAATATTTCTCACAAATATTCTTTTGCTTACGACCATCACTAAAATCATTTATTATTCTGCTTTTAACTCTTCATAAAACTTTATTCTTGCCATTATTTTATAAAAATTTAAAGAAATGTCAGAATCTACAAATATTTAAATAACGGTTAAGATTTTTTCACATTCTTTAACTCGTTCTTCTATTTTTATTATTTTAATAAACTCTGGTAAAAAAGTTTAAAAGTTTGCACTGTTTTGACATCACAAAAAAAAATATTTTTTCCTTCCCTAAACGGTAGAATTACCAATTAACACATCCATGACTGATGCCCACGTATTCGGTTGAGTCTGTATGACAAAATTTAGCCGTTTTTCCCCTAAAATGGCCGGTTTTTGAAAAAATTAATCTTGAGCCCATGTTTGTTTCTCGGATGGAGTCTACACACCAAATTTCATATTCCTTGTATTCATTTGTTACCATTTTCCCCCATTTTGTCCGCTTTTATCCCCTTAGTGTACGAATTTTTAAAAATCTCTCCTTATTGGATCTTTACGTCGAGAGGGGAACCTACACTCCAAATTCCAAGCTTCTGGGTCGAAGGATTTGGGCTGGGCGATGATGATCAATCACGCAACTCATTTATATATATTAGCAGATTCCAGACCTCGAAATTCGAGTGGAAATTTTAGGAAATTTATTTTTTCGTTAAATAAAGACCCTAAAGGTATGCTAATCAATTATAGCCAATTTACAAATCAACATAAAAAAACAAACTCATTTTTATTACAAACACATTAACAAATTTAATAAACACACACAAAGCATTCTTTAATTTTATGTATGTGTTAGTAGCAACTTTAAATTCAATTTACTCAAAATAAAGGAAAAAATTAAAAAATCTGTAAATCTGGGGAACAGCTAAAAAGAAATATCTTTCAAATAATATACGTTTTGTCAAAATCGGGATAAAACGGTAGAACAAAACATCGGTCACAAGAAAGCGCCTAGCCTATTAATATTATAGATAGATGGATAGAAAAGTGATTAATTTTTCCATTCACACTTCTGTCGTTAAAATCACTTTTTTATTTCTAAGATCATTGAGCACCTGATGCTTTATAGTATATATTAGAGAATTTATTACAATCTTAACAGATATTTTTCATATATAACATTTAAAATTTTATAATATATCGCTCCTTACAGGATTTTTTGATTTTTTTTGAGTGTCTTTAAAAAAGGTGCATCTATGCCTCAAGGTGGCAATATTATAATTTCGTTTTCAGATTTTAAAAATTCTAAAATTTCGTGATTTTATTCCCTTTTTATGCCTCATAAAGGTGCTATTACACGAAGTGTTTTTTACATATGTACTGTCACTTTTTTTATCCATATGAAATTCCTCATGTCTGTCAAAATTGTCTTTTACATACGAGCCATAATTTTTGCTATCACACGTGCATATAGTCACATAATCAAATGTGTCCCTCACAAACACATAAAGGGTTAAATGTGTTAATCAAGTTACGTCTGCATGTGTCTCTAATGCACACGTAATTTAAAGACACTTGCATGTTTGTTTCCCTATAATTGTAGTTAGCGTGGGATTCTGTTTTTTTATAAAAATACTCGTCAGCAGAATTCCACATTAAGTAGGGCAAATATACTTTAATAAATACAATAAAGAATCAGTTTAAAATTTAGAAAAGAAGAAACAAAAAGTCTTTTATTTAACTATATGTATTTCCGTATGACATAACCTCTAAATGTAAACAACAGCTGATTTAATTTGTGAATTTACAAAAATTTATTGTTAAAAAAAAGTTTATATATTTTTTAATTGTTAATTAATACTAAACAATTTATTTTTCTTTCAATATTAATCTTTAAAATTTACTCTGTTTTTCTTTCACCACAAGCAGTGTTGTATTTTCATATGTTTGTCATGCAAAAATAGAACCTGTTCTAATTGAAAAATGTACATGTCACTTTCCTCATGTATTGTACATAAACAATGTTTCATATGTATCACACGATGTGTACAACTTTTGTAGTGGGAAAATTTGACAGTACATATGTAAAAAACACATCATGTAATAGCACCTTAATGAGTTTGTGCTGATGTTTGCAACTACCAAAAATATTTGACCTAGACCCACCTTTTATTATACTGATCGGTTCAGAATCACCTTCTGAGTCGATTTGGCGATTTCCGGCAGTCCGTTTGTCTCTCTGTCGATATCTGCGCACCACAAGTTAATAACAATTCTACTGAAATTTGGTATATGCATATTTTCTACATCCAGATGTTGCCTCACCAAAGTTGGCTTTATGACCCTTTCTCGGAACGCATGGTTTAGGGTATTGTTGACCGACTATGATTATACACAATATTCTATACCACTGTATGGTGAGGATATAATGCGTTTGGGCTGAAGTTTTAATTGCCAAATATATTGATTTAGGGATACCTGCACGTCCGCCCGTCTCTGTGCCCATATAAACCTTGTAATCAAACTACAGGTCGCAAATTTGTTATATAAACTTTGAACGGCCATGAGACGAACGCTATTGAAATTGGTGAAAATCGGTGCATGTTTAGACTCAGGCCCAAAACAAGTGACCCACATGAGATCGACTTATCTTGCCAATTTTTTATATAGATTTCGGTTAAAGTTGTTTTGTGTGTATTTATTACATCCATTACATCAATAGTCCAAAAATAAACCCAGTGGGACACATCTTTATCATACGATTAGCTCCCATATAAAACTGCTTCCCGATTTTCACATAAATCTATCAAAAAACAAAAATATTGCTCAGATTTTGATCAAATTTGGTTTGTTTACATTTTTGCAAAAAATAAATGGCGTTATCAAATATGGTCAGGATCGGTCCATTTTCCGACCCCGTCGCTATATAAATATAGCAACCGATATGAACTTTTTCATATCTGCAGCCAGAAAAATTAATAACAATGCCACTCAAATTTAGTTTATGCTTATTTTCTATAGGGACTAAGGGAAGCGATTGGTAAAAGTGGGAAAATGCATGCTAAATTATGGGAAAATGCCTGTTAAGTCTATAGGAAATGCATGCCAAATGGTAAAAATGCATGTCAAAAATGGCAAAATGTTTGCTAAATTTCGGCAAATTTATGGGAAAATGCATGCTAAAAATGGGAATTTTTCTGTTAAAACTGAGAAAAATTTTCATGCTAAATGTAGGGAAACTGCATGCTGAATTAAGAAAAATAATTTCCAAAGCTGCAAATAAAAAAAAATCTTTCGAATTTTCATTTTCCCATTTCTGTACAGCAAAACCAATTCTCTCTTTTTTTTTCAATTATTATAGGGTATCGTATAGGGTAAAAAAACAAGTTATATTGATCTATAAATATAGGTTTATATATTTATGTAGAATGACGTTTTTCACTTTATTTAATCAGAAGTGAAAGTCAATATGTAAATTTTATTTGAGCGGCTGTTACTTCTATATCCAAGTTTTAAAGGACTGTTCACTAAAGTTTAATTTATTTTAATGTATAATCCATTTTACAAATGAGCGGAAAAAGCTAAAAATAAAGGAAAGCCGCTCAAAAGAAAAAAAAAAAATATTCTATTAAATTCCGAATTTGATTTCTAAAAAACCATGAATCACCTTAACCCGTTTTGATCTTTTAACTCCATCCATTAGTTTTTTTTCTACTATTTTCACTTCTATTTTTAATTAATAAGGAATGAATCGTTTCAAGATCGTAAAATCTAATGTAGGCTGTGGTTTCTTGTATAAATGAAATAAACTAATAAAATTATATTTAATTATATTATTATTAAATAAAATAATATAAGTTATATTTTCGTGTCCATTTCGACCATTTTCTCTCTTTGAGGTCTCAAAATTATTGAATTGGCCGTCGTTGTGGCCATAGAGCAGTTCACAGAGCAAGTTTAAAGTTGTTGCTGTGTAATAAGCTGAAAATGAAGCAGGCCGAAATGGAATGGCTCTATAGTGAGTTTGTTCACTGGGACATTAATAATTCCTGTTGTTATATTTAGTTTGAACCAAACTTTTCAACGTTAATAAAAGTTTCTCAATCTGGTAGTATCTTTCCTTTAAAAGTAGTACAATATTGAGAACCAGAAATCATGCGGAAGACAGCTATGACTTACGTTTTGTTACCTGCTTATAACAACGCAGCAATTTTTGATCTGGTTTTTATAAATTTCTTTCGCTTTCCTAAGACTTTTGCATTTTTGAATTCTTTCGGGTTTTTAAACCATTTCATCCCTTGCATCTATGAATCATACTGACATTGGTACTTCTTATTTTTGCAATATCTCTGGTTCATTTTATATCATGAACACCACAGTTCATTCCGTTCGTATTATATATACTTCTTGATCCTTATAACAACTCGAGTCAACAAAATAATGTCCGTCTGTCCATCCGTTCGTCCGTCCGTCCATCTGTCTGTCTATTCAAATCACGATCATTTAAAAAATAAATCATTTACCGGGTAGGCTTAGTACAATATTGTTTATCATAAAGTGTCAATTTGACATCAAGAGTAACCTATGGGTTAATTTCAGAAAATAAATCCAGAATATTATTTTCTAGAATTACCAAAATATTATCAACAAGTTTTATCGAAATCCTTCCACAAATATATATTATTTCGATATTTTGTTTAAAAAAATGTAAATCTCCTTAAATTTGACCTTTGACCTTATGTTTATAGTGTTTCAATTTAACCTTAATTTACAAGATTGAGAACTATATCACTTTGTATAATATTTTGATAAAAGATATTTGAAATATGCAAAAACCAAAAAGATGTAGTCTAAAAGCTGAAAATGCATGAAAAATCAAATTTTTCTTCAAATCCGCTGAAATAAAAATGGTGCCCTCATCAAATTAAGAACAGGATACCAACAATATTTTGCATTTTTAATCACAAATATTTTACTAATAAGACCTTAACGTCCAATCATTGATTTCGGAAAATTTCTTGAACAAAATTTTTGTAAAAGTAATATTGGAGATTTTAATAGTGCTAAAAAAATACGCACCGATTTGACATTAATTTAGAACGGCATAACATTAGATGAGATGTAAAATACTTAACATATAATCATTTTGAGATCAGGGGAATGCGAAAATGTTGTTGTTGTAAATTATTTCAATGTCCTTAAAAATGTGAGCTCGATTTTCTCATACAAGTGGTATGCGGCGCATTTATTGCCTGGGAAACTTGATATAACTTGGCTGCTTTTCAACCGATAATAGATTTTGTTATTTTATTAGAAAGATTCACTCTAGATTATGGTCTAATAATTATTTTAATTAAATTGCAATTATTAATATCAAAATTTTTGTGAAAAATGATTTTGCGCACTAAAACTTTAGATCCAGTGTCACAATAATCCGACCCGCATACCTCAAAATTCGTATATTGGGGCTGTCACCCCAATATACATATTTCGCAATATTTTAAAATCAATGTGAAAATTGTAAAACATCAATATGATTAATAATTTAATTATAAAATATTGTATACATATACAAGTATTTGTTAACATTTCATCAAGTTTATTAAATGTTTTGTCAACAAAAAGCAATTTAAAAATTGCCTTTTCAATAAATTTTATTTCATTGGATGATAATCAAGCAGTTCCGTATTTGCAGTGAGTTTTCAGTTCAATTCTTTCTGACTCTGTGTGTGAGTATTTTCTTAAGGTGTGGGAATTGAACTCGTTATTACTTAAAAACAAAATATTTCGATATCTTCAATTGTTGACTGTTAGTTGTACTCCAAGTGTTACAATAGAAAAATATTTTCGCAAAATTGTTTACCTCTCATAGAGGTAATCTCCCTAAATATTTTATTAAAAATTCATATAAACAATATCCACAATTCAACACTATTTTAAAATTGAATTTATACACAACAATATGGTAAAACAGTATACATAGCTTCGAACAAATAATTCCCTTTAATTGAATTAAGAGATCATTAAAAAAATATCCATAATATTCTTACGTCATTATAAAACAAGTAAGATATTATTGTCGGTCTAGACCGACTATACGATACCCATGGTTTAGAGACGCTATCTCTTCGGTCTAACTAATTCGATATAGAAAATAAGCATAAACCAAATTTGAGTGGCATTGTTATTATTTTTTTTGGTTGCAGATATGAAAACGTTCATATCGGGTGCTATGTTTATATGGGGACTAGGTCGAAAAATGGACCGATCCTGACCATATTTGCTAGTCACTTATATTTTGAAAAAATATCTACAAACGAAATTTGAGAAAAATCTGTACAATCTTTTTATTTTTTGATAGATTTAAGTAAAAATCGGGAAGCACCTCTATATGAGGCCTATGACTAAGAATTGTACTATATGGATTATTTTAGGACTACTGATTAGTGGACATAATAAACACATACAAGCCCAATTTGACTGAGATCTATATGACAATTTGGATTTTATGGCAATTTATGTCGATTTCATAGGGGTCATTTGTATGGGGACTAGGTCTCATCATGGATCGAATTTCACTAATTTCAATAGCGTTCATCCTATGGCAGACAAAAGCTTATATACCAAATTTCATCAAAATATATTCATATTTGCGACCTGTAGTTTGATAACAAGGTTTACATGGACACACAGACGGACAGACTGACGGACGGACGGACATCGCTAAATCGATTCAAAAAGTGATTCTGAGTCGATCGATATAATAAAAGATGGGTCTAGGTCAAATATTTTTGGTAGTTACAAACAGCAGCACAAAGTCATTATACCCAAACCACATGGTGGTATAGGTTATAAAAATTAAATGAAATATTTAAAAAATTATTATAATTATTATTGCTTCTGAAAGGGAACAATCTGGTCGACTAATGATATATACTTATAAAAAAAATTTGTGTTTTAGCCAACTGAATGACACGGTTCCACTAAGTTCACTTTAATCGTAGTCATATATGTGTATATCATAAAATAATTTTTGAGCCTAGAACTCCTACACAAGTACACAGACTTTCAACCACTCACACCTTTTCGCGCACACAAACTTTGCACTTGAACGAACACACATCAAGTAATGATGCATCCATAATGTGGCAATTAAAAATGCCGGCAACAGGCTCTTAAAACCCACTAAGTACGATCGAGTACAAGTACTGGAATATACTTATGGCACCGCTGCCACTATGCTTCCAATCATTAAGAGTTTTAATACCGTTTGTATCACTACCACGACTATTTCAACACTTTGTCAAAGATGAAAGAAACCCAAACTCTCTTCAAAGGAACAAGAAAGAAAATTCATAAAAATTATAGACGCAAATACGCAGAACATCAATAGAAGCACGTTCTTTCGTCTCCACCTCCTCCTTTTTTCTTCTTCTCTGTTTTTTTTGGGTGGTTTTCCAAATATGAAAAACATTTTCAAGTGTTTGGCAACAAAATGTGTGGTGCTATATTTCGAATGTCGATGTAGAAATGAATAATTAATAAGGTTTTAACGTTACACTTCCATCATTGTGTACTCGTATCATAAAGTCTGTAGCATAAACATCTTAAGTTTGTGTAATTAAATCAAAAAACATTATTAATTAATTTCAAATTTTCAATTAGTCAGAAGTTCTATTTAAGTAATAGAGAAATATTTACTTAATATATTAAGTGATTACGAGTATATTGATGAAAACGAGTGGCAGACTATTCAAATGAACATTCTAATTGCGACACTTTGTTTGTTTCAATGATAAAAATGGATAAATCAAAATTAAATTTTATGTTAAATTGTGTCATAATTTTTTGTTTAAGTATATAAATTCTATATATTTTGGAATGAAGCTAAAAAACAATAACCATCCGTAGTTAAAACGTTTTGAAAAAGTTAAGGGTTTGTGCTCTTTGTAAATACATACATCAGACCGAGGAAAATGGGAGTAAGATCCAGATTAGCGATACGATATATCGATAATACTTGATTGTATATGGGCGTTTATTGTACCCACTAATCACTAATCCAAAACTTAACCTTGCAGAGGCATTCTTCATCATTGACCCCATATTAAGCAGATTCCCGATCTTCACTTAGATCTATAAAAAAAATAAATATATTGCACGGTTGTTTTCAAAATTGGTATTTTTATTTTCATAAAAAAAGTAAGTGACTTTACTATCAGTCCATTTTTCGACCTAGGCTCCCAAATAAAAAAACATCAGATTTAATTTTTGATGTGTAAACATCTATACGCGCATGTGAGACATAAGACAAAATCGGTGTGACCAATGATTGTATGAAAATTAAAAATGAAAAATGAAAAAATAAAAATGAAAAATACAAAATGAAGAATGGAAAACGAAAAATGAAAAAAGAAAAATGAAAAATGAGAACCGAAAAATGAGAAAATGAGAAATAAAAATGAAAAATTAAAAATAAAAAATTAAAAATAAAAAATGAAAAATGAAAAGCGAGAACCGAAAAATGAAAAATGATAAATAAAAAATTAAAAATGAAAAATAAAAAATTAAAAATGAAAAATAAAAAATGAAAAATGAAAAGCGAATACCGAAAAACGAAAACTTAAAAATTAAACATGAAAAATGAAAAATAAAATATGAAAAATAAAAAATGAAAAATGAAAATTAAAAAATGAAAAATGGGAAATAAAAAATGCAAAATGAAAAATGAAAAATAAAAAATAAAAAATTAAAAATGAAAAAGGAAAAGCGAAAAAAGAAAAATTAAAATTAAATATTAAAAATAAAAAATGATAAATAAAAAATGAAAAATGACAAAAAAAAAAAATGAAAAATAAAAAATAAAAAATTAAAAATTAAAAATGAAAAATTAAAAATAAGAAATGAAAAATGAAAAGTGAAAAATAAAAAATGAAAAAATAAAAATAAAAAATTAAAAATGAAAAATAAAAAATAAAAAATAAAAAATCAAAAATGAAAAATGAAAAGCGAAAAATGAAAACTTAAAAATAAAAAATGACAAATGACAAATAAAAAATGAACAATAAAAAAATGAAAAACGAAAAATGAGAAATAAAAAATGAAAACTGAAAAATAAAAAATGAAACATAAAAAATTAAAAATAAAAATGAAAAATGAAAAACGAAAAAAAACGAAAAATTAAAAACCGGTTGAAATTGTAAATATTAACAATAATAACAAATGTTTTTACGAAAATCTGCCTATGGAATTGAGATACCGATAAATTATCTTAAACTATAAAAACTAATATATCAATGCCTCAAAAATTATGGATAAGTGTGCACTAAATTGACAATCGAATCAGGTGGTTCTATAGCTAAATTTTGTATTACAATTTTAATTATCGAAAGTGGATTAGCACGCAGATTTCTCAATAGAGTTTTATCGGAAATTTTGAATTTTTTGGAAATAAATTTGCCAAACATGAAATTTGGCCCCACTAAAAAACAATTAAGGGTGTTAAATTCGTCTGAGCAGAATATTTGATACCCTCCACTCCTGCTATAAACACAATATTTTAACCAATGTTGTTAACACTAAGAGATAAAATTTTTTACAATGATGTTTAAAATTAATAACATAATTAACAAAAATTTTAGCTATTTTCGTGCTTTTTTAAAAATGAAAGCAATTATTTAATAAAGGGTGATTTTTTAACTATTATCTTTTTAGCAACACTGGTCTAAACAGCTGACGCACGTTTCGTGTTTTGTTTCATTGTCAAACATATTCAGTTTGGTCTATAATTTAACCATGAATCGTCTTACAAACGAACAACGCTTGCAAGTTATTGAATTTTATTACACTACTCAACAAAATGAAAAAAATTTCATGTACTCCGGATGCGATAATTTTTTCTGTGTAGATAACCTTGACATGAGCTCGAAAAACGCAATAAAAAAATTTTTTTTCGTTTGGTTTTTTTTTTTTTTTTTTTTTTTTAAATTTTAAAAATTTTTTTTTGGTTAATTTGTTTCGTCCAGCATAACTCGGGAACCACTAGCCCGATTTAATTGAATTAAATTGTAAAAAATTTAAAATTACAATTCCCTTAATCTGTTTATATATTGTTTTCCTATACAAGCAACAGTTTCCAAGTTAAAAATGAATATATAAAGGAAAAAACTTATTTTTGCCTAAAGATTTAAATTTTTTTTTTTTAAATCCATAAAAAATCCCAAATGAAAAAAAATGTCAAATCTTATTACTTTTACGTAAAGATACATAACCTATGAGCAAAATAAGAGAAAGATCATGAAAATCGATGCACACGTTTCGCTTTTATTCGCAATTGAGTAAAGGTATGAATTTAAAAAATTTGCTCGACATATGCACAACTTTGTCTATGGTAAGGTTTTTTCTTTTTTATTACAAAAAAAATTAAAATTTGTTGGGTGACAAAAATATATGACTTTAAATTAAAACACAATTCGATATATGTACAAGAAATTATCCTAAGGATATCAACATTAATTAATTATAAAAAAGTTTTAAAAAAAAATATCTAAACACAAAAATAAAAACCTTCAAATTAAAAATAATTATGTGCTTTTGTCTTTCTTTTATATTGTTGTGGGTCTGTTTCTCTTATTAGGAACCAGATATAGTCCCCCATCATAGCTTCGTTCCAAAATCCTTGGTATCGGTGCTCAATTTCTTTCATTTGCTGATGAAAACGCTCACCATGCTCGTCACTCACATCGCCCAGGTTGTCCGGAAAGAAGTCCAAGTGCGAGTGTAGAAAATGTATCTTAAGCGACATATTTGCTCCAATTTTTTTATAATTTTGGAGTAGTTGTTCGACGATCTCTCTGTAATTTGAGCTTTTGTTGTTTCCAAGAAATCCGGAAACAATTTGCCGAAATGAGTTCCAAGCTGCAGCTTCATTTGGTGATAAAATGTGTTCAAACTGTTGGTCTTGCAACAACTTTTTAATTTGCGGACCGTCGAAAACGCCTTCCTTAATCTTTGCCGATGAAAGGTGAGGAAAAATGGTTTTTAAATAGGCGAACGCTTCGCCATCTTTGTTGATAGCTTTCACGAAGTTTTTTATGAGTCCGAGCTTTATGTGAAGAGGTGGGAGAAAAACATTTTCCTTTTTTATGAGTGGTGTATATTTCACGTTGTCGCTGCCGGGGATGAAGTTAACTCTTTCTGTCCAACTCCTCCTGGTGTAATGATGTTGACGATCGCGGCTGTCCCAAAGGCAGAGAAAACAACAGTACTTGGTGAATCCACCTTGTAATCCACAAAGGATACCGATAACCTTAAGGTCGGCACAAACTTTCCAATCGTGTTTCTCATAGTTAAGGCACTTTAGTAGATTGTCCATGACTTCGTATGTTTCCTTGGTGTCAACGGCATGAGCAATTGGAATCGAAGGTTTCTTGTTGCCGTTGTGCAGTAAAATTGCTTTAAGGCTCTGCTTGTTGCTGTCGATGAAAAGACGCCACTCTCCTGGATCGTAAGAGTACCCGAGTTCACCAAATAATCCGGGAATGTCCTTACAAAAACAGATGTTGTCTTTTTTTGTGTAGTACCTTGCGTATGGTTCATGACGCTTCCTGTAGATTGTTGTCACCACACCAGGAGCCAAGAAACCGAACTGTTTCATGCGCGATGCATGCAACTCTGCATCTTCCTTGGAGAGTTTCAATTCTCTAACCCAATCGTTCAGTTCTGCTTGGGAACATAAGCGTTGACCTCCATGCAATGTATATGTTGACTCGCATTCTGATGTGGTTCCTACTGTCTCCGGATCTGATGATGGATGTATCGCCTCATTATTAGATGCCCATCTTGAAACGGGCGGTTGCGGGTCCACTGGTTCTTTGGAAAATGGCACTGGAAAATTCACTGTTGAAACAGCAGCGTAAGTCCATCGTATATTTTTTCCCACGCCTGTTTTTTTGCTAAGACAGAAGTAGCAATCTGTTGCATGGCAAAGCGGAGCTCTCCAAAGCATTGGCATGATGATTCTCGGCTGTCGTCTGAAAGAATTGCAATAATAAGTTATATATGTTCCTGAATTTCGTAATCTACACTTACCTTGAGTCACTTAGCTGTACGTAGCACCTTGGACATAGAGCACTTGGTGTCCACCGCTCATCTATGTTTGAGACTTTAAATTGAAGCTCTCTTCAAATGAATCTCTCAATTTAGGTGAAAAATAACGCTTGTTTTTTCCACAAACGTATTCTCCGCACATGTAACAAAAATTACTTGGATTGGTATTGCATTCAAATACTCGCGAACGTTTGCTCATTTTAACTATCGCGTTCGTCGACACTTGTTGAATGAGTAAAATCAATCAATGAAGACCTATTTGTACTGTGTATTGTTTAGTATTTTACTGACAGGTACTTATAAATGGGTGTATATTTTTTTACGGTGGCTACATACCTGTTTCACCATGTGTGAGTCTTAAATTTTCCGAATAAATGTGGGTTGCATTTATGTAAAAAAATCATACAGGTAGTCACCGGAAAACCCAAATAAGTAAAAAAGTCCCCTTTCCTTTTTTCCTTTTAATTGTTCACGCACATTTATTACCGTTTATTACTTTGCTTACGCAATCATAAAAATTAAATAACCCTTTGTTTATTCCGTTTTGTTAATTCTGAGAATCATAAAAAAAAAGAAAAAACCTTACCATAGACAAAGTTGTGCATATGTCGAGCAAATTTTTTAAATTCATACCTTTACTCAATTGCGAATAAAAGCGAAACGCGTGCATCGATTTTCATGATCTTTCTCTTATTTTGCTCATAGGTTATGTATCTTTACGTAAAAGTAATAAGATTTGAAATTTTTTTTCATTTGGGATTTTTTATGGATTTAAAAAAAAAAAAAAATTTAAATTTTTAGGCAAAAATAAGTTTTTTCCTTTATATATTCATTTTTAACTTGGAAACTGTTGCTTGTATAGGAAAACAATATATAAACAGATTAAGGGAATTGTAATTCTAAATTTTTTACAATTTAATTCAATTAAATCGGGCTAGTGGTTCCCGAGTTATGCCGGACGAAACAAATTAACCAAAAAAAAATTTTTAAAATTTAAAAAAAAAAAAAAAAAAAAAAAAACCAAACGAAAAAAAAATTTTTTATTGCGTTTTTCGAGCTCATGTCAAGGTTATCTACACAGAAAAAATTATCGCATCCCGAGTACATTTTGACTGTTGACTAGTGTTATCAAAATGCGTGCTCTGTTAGGAAAGTTCATCGCGCGCTTCTTCCATTTTATGGTCAGTTTAATCGACCCACTGAAGCGGCTATTCGGGCTATTGTGACTAAATTTCGCACCAAATTTACATTGTTGGACATTAAACCACCAACACGCTTACGTAGAGTGCGAACTGAAGAAAATATCGCAGCTGTATCGGCCAGTGTTAATGATGACCATCAATTATCGATTCGTCGCCGTTCGCAGCAATTGGGCCTCTGTTACTCAACAACGTGGATAATTTTGCGGATAATTTTTGCCCAAAATGCAAGAGCTTGACTTGCATGCATGTGGATTCAACAAGACGGTGCCACATGCCACACAGCACGCGCAACAATGGACTTACTGAGAGGCGAGTTCGGTGAACATTTTATTTCACGTTCGGGACCGGTCAATTGGCCGCCTAGATCGTGCGATTTAACGTCTTTAGACTATTTTTTGTGGGGCTATGTTAAAGCTCATGTCTATACAGACAATCCCGCTTCAATTGACGCATTGGAAGAAGCATTTATTCGTGAGATACCGGCCGAAATGTTGGAAAGAGTATGCCAAAATTGGACTAAGCGGATGGACCATTTGAGGCGCAGTCACGGTCAACATTTGCATGAATTAATCTTCAAACATTAAATTATTTGGACCGTACTATCGATTCAAATAAAGATTTCATGCATTTTTCTGAATTTTATGTGTTTTTTTTTTGGAAAACTTTCCTATAGCTCTTAAAAAATCACCCTTTACAATGAGCATAAATGTAAATATATACAATCACAATGATACATACACAATGACACAATGATACACATTTTTGTTTGCCTAAAAAAAAAACTACAAAAACAACAAGCAAACAAAAATGTGTATGCATCACATTTTTATTTTTTATATGAAATTTTATTAGAGTATCTTTATATTTTTGTATACCATTTCTCACTTCTTTGACCTTGTGGTTCAAAATTCAACACCAAAATGCTGCTGATTTTTTATTTTTTTTATTTAATTAATTTATTAAAAAATGAATCCAAATAAATACAATTTTTGATTTTGCCTAAGCGTCGTATGACATTGTTGAGGCGAGTTGGCATATAATTTTAATCAAAAATAGTAAATTAACTAACTATGTATCTATAATACTAATAGGCTATGCGATTTCTTGTGACTGATGTTTTTTTCTACCGTTTTATACCGATTTTGACCAGACGTATGTTATTTGAAAGTTATTTCCTTTAAGCCGATTTGCAGATTTACAGATTTTTAAATTTTTTCCTTTATTTTGAGTAAATTGCATTTAAAGTTGCTACTAACACATACATAAAATTATACATTGCTGTGGATATGTTTATTAAAGTTGTTAATGTGTTTGTAATAAAAATTAGTTTCTTTATTGTGTTGAATTGTGAATTGGCCATAATTGATAAGCATACCTTTAGGGTCTTTATATAAAGAAAAAATAAAATTTCCTAGAATTTGCGCTCGAATTTCGAGGGCTGGAAACTGCTAGTGTGTATAATAGTAGTTCAAAAATTCAATTTAAAAATAAGAAAATATAAAATAAAAAATTTATAATTTTAAATAAAATTTCAAAATACAAACTTTCTATCTTAAAAGCATATCCAAATTGCTAAACAAAAAAATTTTTAAATGCAATTTAAAAGTCGAAATTCTGACAATATTCTGGAAACTTTGTGGCAAATTGTTAAATTCCAAACACGCCATATGTTCAGTTCTCTGCTTAGTAGTTTCAAGTCTACATGTTGCTGCTCTTAGATTCGATCCGCTTCTGGTGCTAAAAACCGCTTGATTTCTTACAAAGGTTATTGTGCTGTGGCCAATGTTCTGCAATGTCTTAAATATTAAAACCAGAATCTGCATTTTATATAAGGAAACATCCTTGTATAGCGATAATGTACAAATCGTAATTGGTAAATTGAAACCTGTTTTTAGAGCTTTATTTTGTACTCTCTGTAATGTTGTAAGTTCAATAGTATTGTTCCAACCACATACTATTAATAAATAATTTAAATTATTTGGATTAATGCCTGATACAACATAAGTTTTGTTTCTTGACTAAATTTATTTTTGAATCTCTAATAATAGTAGGCTAAGCGATTTCTTGTTACCGATGTTTTGTTCTACCGTTTTATATCAATTTTGACCAAACGTATGTTATTTGAAAGATGTTTCTTTTTAGTCGTTTTGCAGATTTACAGATTTTGCAATTTTGTCCTTTTATTTTGAGTAAATTAATTAATGTGTTTGTTAATGAGTTTGCTATCTTCATTCACAATAATAATAAACCATAAAAGTGTTGGTTTGTGAATTGGCTAAGTTGAAAAATAAAGCTGCCTAGAAATTGCACTCGAATTTCGAGCGCAGGATTCTGCTAGTTTATATAATATCTCAATAGCTGGAGAGCTTCTTGACTTTATATTTTGCATGTGTAAGTTCATTGATAAGTTGCCTTGTAGCTCGTCTCCCAAATATTTTACTGACTGGCTTTTAAATACTTTTTCACCATCCACATAAATGCTAAAATTTCCGGCATTGTTAATTAACTTAAGTCTAAATCCAATAACTTTAGTTTTCTTCGCGTTTATCACTAGTTTATTTAGTCTTGAATACTCGAAAATTAAAGCTGCATTTCTTTCCATATATACTTTTAGCGCTGTTTCGTGTTTGTATGCATAAAACAAAGAGATGTCGTCAGCATACATAAAAATTTGTCCACTAAGCCCGAGGTTCATAACATCATTTACATAAATTATAAACAAAAGAGGGCCTAACACACTGTCCTGTGGTACACCATGTTCAACTAAATCAAGTGAACTACGACTGTTATTAATCTCAACATACTGTTTTCTATTAGTTAAATAACTTTTAAAAAGATTAAATTCTCGTCTCATAATTCCATAGCATTCTAATTTTTGGAACATAATTTTATGATCTACAAGATCGAAAGCTTTAGAAAAGTCATAAAAGATACCTGCAACTGCATTAAAACCTTGATCTAATTCTTGACAAATATTGTTGATGACATTCACAATAGCATTTTCAGTTCCGCATCCCTTCCTAAATCCATATTGACGGCCATGGATAAGTTTACTATTTTCCAAATACACAAACAGTTGTTGATGAATTATTTTCTAAAAATTTTGTCAGTTGTAGATAATAATGTAATAGGCCTATATTGGTCTTTACAAGTGGCATTTACTTCTTTAGGAATTGGAATAACTTTTGAAACTTTTAAAATAGTTAGATATTCAGATGTTTCGATAATACTTTGAAAAATACTCTCCAATACATAAACTTGAAATTATTTGTAAGATTTTATCAACCGTTGTATTGCTAAAGTTGAATGTGTTATAATATTGCCTTAAAGTTTTTAGACAGTTAAATGAATCCGAAGGATGTATAATAATTTGTTAGATTTGACGTACATTTTCTAACATATCTATAATATTAATAGGCTATTTTTTGTGACCGATGTTTGGTTCTACCGTTTCATCCCGATTTTGACCAAACGTATATTATTTGAAAGGTATTTATTTTTAGCCGTTTTGTAGATTTACAGATTTTTAAATTGCATTTAAAGTTGCTACTAACACATACATAAAATTATACACATGCTATGTGTTTATTAAATTTGTTAATGAGTTTGTCATCTTCATTCACAATAATAATAAACCAATAAAGTTTTGGTTTGTGAATTGGCTAAGTTGAAAGTTGCCTAGAAATTGCACTCGAATTTCGAGCGCTCGAATCTGCTAAAAATTTATAATTTTTTGCTGTCAAATTTGTTAATTTTAGCAAAAGAAATCCGCTAAGCATTAGTACAATAGTTCCGATTCGGATATGAAAATATTTTGAATCTTTCTTATTTATTAAAACATTTCATACGTAGCTATGTGGGCAAAAAACCTTAAAAAAAACTGCAATAGATTTTAATAGCATTTATAACACTGGGAGGTTCTTATTTATTATTATTATTTATTAATAGATTTTTGTATGTATATATTTAATTCATTTACGATATGTTTAATATCTAAATCTATATATGGCATAACATTTTGTTGTAAGCCAGATTGGCATAATTCTAAGAAAGTAAATTTTATTTACAAAATATTGATTTTATATAATTTTTAATAAAAATAACAAGATAAATTATAAGTTAATATTTTCATGGAAAATTAAAAAACAAATTCATTTAAAATAAATCTTCTATATTTTAAACAAACTTCTATATATTTATACAGGGAGAAAAAATTTAAGCCATTTAGTATATATATAACTTCATTCAAATTTAGTATGGTTTTACCAAAATATTGTATTCTAAATTCTTTGTACAATGGGCAAACACCAGAGTTCAGAAAAAAACACACACTGAATAAAAAACTCGTACATATATGTAAACAAACATAACTTAGCCCAACACACACATATTTTTATTTTCATATCAATTATGTTTGTTTTTAAATTTTCTTCGGTGCCCAACACAACCATGACTGTGTTCGTTTTAATATTTCGTTATTTACACGAACATTTTTGTATCACGTACTTTTTGTTTCAATCACACATAAAGCACACATTTTTGAGTGTTGTTTTATTTGAAGTTCATGTTCTGGTACGTGTACTGAAAAAAAAAACAGAACATGTACAATAAACAGGTTCGAGTTCAGTTATATTTTAAGTCGTGTTGTGGCTCGTGTAGTAAGAAAAAACAGAACATGTACAATAAACAGGTTCAAGTTCAGTTATATTTTAAACACGACTTAAAATATAACTGAACTCGAACCTGTTTATTGTACATGTTCTGTTTTTTTTTCAGTACACGTACCAGAACATGAACTTCAAATAAAGCAACACTCAAAAATGTGTGCTTTATGTGTGATTGAAACAAAAAGTACGTGATACGAAAATGTTCGGGTAAATAACGAAATATTAAAACGAACACAGTCATGGTTGTGTTGGGCATCGTAGAAAATTTAGTAACGCACATAATTGATATGAAAATAAAGATATGTGTTGGCTGCTTTTGAACAGAACATTGTGTGTTTCATGTGTGTATTTTCCGAACCTTGATATTTATACATCCAATTTCATTGTTAACATCTTTAAGTTTAGAGCATTATTCACACTCTATGTTTTCTTCTTTTCTTTCTATAACTTCCATTCTGCATTGGCCACAAATTATTTTAGCTGTTTTAATACCTCGTCGATTTTTTGAAGCCATTCTTTAATGAATTCGAATTCTTCACCACAAGCTAATGTAAATGAATTTAAACTTGGAGATAAAACCTTTAATTTATTATTGTTTTTTTTTATAAAATAAATAATCACTTTATGGATATCTTATTTTTAACCTTTGTATCAACAGGGTTACCAACTCTTTCTTGACGAAAATTGTAAGTCTATGTAGTGTGACCCACTCGAATTGTTGCGGACAGGAGATTGTTTTAAACAGACAGACAGACAGATAGAAAGACAGACGGATCTCACCAGATCGACTTCTTCTTTTATAACGATCAAGAATTTAGTTAGTTTATGGGGTCTCCGGAATTTATTTCGATGAGTTTCAAATGGATTGACGAACTGATATATACCCTCTGCACAGTTTTTTGCAGGGTATAAAAATAAATAACAAATGACTGTTGCTAAAATAGCCCAAATGAATTATCATTCCAATGTAAAATTACACAAAAATTAAAATATAAAATTTCGACAAAAGAATTTCCCCTAATACGGCCTTAAAGAGTGATATGGCTTGGCTTTGTATTTAAATATGGAGAATTATTTCCATATATTTTCCACATTAAAAGAAATTATTGTTAAACCAATGTTTATAACTTGCTCCTAAGATTTTAGGCAAAATTTCATATATAATTTGTTGACAATTATTTCTAATTTAAAACCTCTTAAGATTTTTAAATGAAAATCTAGCTACCATTAGCGAAATATTGTCCAAAATATTTGTTAATTTTTGATCCAAATTTATGTGAATAAAATTTGGACGATTATTCGTTTGTATTCTTTTAAGCAACTTTTACTCGTAACTTAAATCGTACACATTTCTATTGTGCTATTTCAACTTGCTACATGCACCATTCATATGAACTTTCCGACATGCAGTTATTTTTCATATGATCAACTTAAACATCTTAATAAAGTTTTGTTCTTGTGTTCTTGGAATTTAACATGAAAACTTCACCATGCTGAACAAGGACATCAAGCAATCTACTAACTTTTAATGAGCTTCTATCAAAAACCAAAACACCGTAGCAAAAACATATGTTAAGTTATATAAACTAAAATAAACTTACATCAAAAGGCAACAATGTTAACGTATTTTAGTGGAAAAAAAAAATAAAGGAAATTTCAAAGCAAAAGGCAAATATTTAACACAGCAGCATATAGAAAAAGTGCGCAAAACTTTTAAAAGTTTGTTATAAGGAGCATTTTTTCTTGTATATTTTTTGTTTTGGCGTAAGTAATAACTATTGTGATAACAATTATTAAAAATGACACTTAAGGTAACAAAGCAAAGGCATAAGAAAATAATTGTATGTTTATGAAAATGTTAAGATTGCGTCAAATATTGGGTTGGGGGAAAAATGCAGAAAATTATTGTAATAAAAAGCGTGTAAGTATTAGGTAAAATTATACAAGTTAGACTTAGTTCATGACTGCATATATCTGGAATTGTATTGTATTTCAAGTTAAATAGTTATTGGAATAGCTAAAGGGCATCCTAAAAAACGTATACATCATTTGAATGATTACATATTAATTTTGGGAGAAATTCCAAGTCTGGGTGAAATAATCTGGTCAGTGTAGTACATCAACCTTTTTGTGATCCTTGACCTCATTTGCTCAAAAACTTGACGGTGTGAACATTACATATATTTTTTGTACATATACAAATGTTTTTAGTAAATTTAATTTTCATATCTTCTGATTGGACAAAATTTGTGCCAAATCTGTCGTTCTTAAAATACCACATAAATAATTTTTTCCTTTTTCTATTTTTATTAATTATTAACTTGTGAAAATATTCATACAACGTTGGCATTGGAACAGGTATTGGCAAAATTGAGTATAGTTTAGGTAAATGAGGTGAAACTTTCGAACCATCACAACCTTCCTCTAATAACTTAAAGTCATCATTATCAAGTGTCAAATTCTTTTAAAAGCCCGCTACATAGTTTCACGTAAAAGTTTGAAAAATTAACTCTAAAATCATTTTCATATATGCATCGAACTTAACGCTAAAGTTACTTCTGAGACCAAATAAATACTTTTGGGATCTTTCAGATACGTAGAATCGTTTACATTGATTTCTTTAAATAAGCACTAATATTCTACTGCATATTAAATTTGTTCGGAATATTTCTCTGTTAAGTTAATTATTTAATGTCGTTTAATATAAATTTCAAAAATAATAAATACATTCAAAGCGTAGTATTTTTCTTTTACAAAGGAAACGCCTATAATATTAATAGGCTAGGTGATTTCTTGAGGCCGATGTTTTGTTCTACCGTTTTATCCCGATTTTGACCAAACCGATATTATTTGAAAGGTACTTCGTTTTAGCCGTTTTGCAGATTTACAGATTTTTAAATTTTTTCCTTCATTTTGAGTAAATTGCATATAAATTTGCTACTAACACATACATAAAATTATTTGTAATAAAAATAAGTTTGTTTTTTTTATGTTGATTTGTGAATTGGCTATAATTGATTGGCATAACTTTAGGGTCTTTATTTAATGGAAAAATTAAAGTTTTCTAGAATTTGCACTCGAATTTCAAGGGCTGGAATCTGCTAGTATTTATTAATTTTAGTACTAAAAATTTACAATTTTCTTTCCTTAAATTAATAAAACAAAAATATTTTTAAAAAGTAAAAAAATATAGAAAAAATTAACAAGAACAAAAAAACATTTTTTTGATTAATAATTTGGAAATCTGTCGAGCATCTCAAAAACTTAGCAAAAAAAATAAATCTGTCAACATGGCAACACTGGCTATAACTCAACAACCATTGATGATTTCTCATGTTATTCTTATATTCATATTTTTATTTAAATTAAAATAAATTTTTTTCTACAATTATCTCCTGTATAAGTTAGGATATTTTTACTATACCAAGATTCCACTTTAAATTTTAAATTCAATCAAGTTAGTATTTGTTTGATAATTGACAATTTGTTTTTGATGAGAAAATTTTAGTAGTAAAATTTATTAGTTGGAGAGATTTTATAAGAAGTGGAAGAAAGCGGAGGGAAACATTTGTAAATTTGCAGCAATAATTCTTTCTTTTTATAATCAGATAATAAATTTTCTTGCTAGGACTTTATCTTTAAAATTATCTTTTTTTTATTGAAGGAATATTGTTTTTAGGGATGTTCGTTCAAGATTCCGCTAATATAAAGTTTGTGTACAAATTTTGAATTAATTGCTTAAAATTTTAAAAGGAGGATCTATTTCTTTTATTGGCAAAAAAGGAAGGAAAACATGAAAAGATAACATTTTGGAAATATAAAAAAGACAGACTGTTATGAAAAGTGAACATTTTTGAGTGACCAGTAGTGCTTTTGGAAAAAACTTTATCTTTTTAAAATCTCATAAAGAGATAAAAGGCAAAAATTTAATATATAAAAAGGAAAAGAAAACAAGTGTTAAACAAGAAACTTAATTTTTGTTTATTTAATTTTCATAGTTTTTAATAATTTTAAAATTAATAATTTAATAATTTTAAATATTAATTATTTTAAAGAAAAAGTTTAAAAGAAAAGAATTCTTGTTATTTAATTGGTTGTTAGTGTGAAATAATTTCATTTTAATTTAAAATTAAAAATAAATTTGTTATAGATAATTAATCTTAATAAAAAAATGTTCAAACTCTCGGTCGCACCCCTTAGAAATATGCGAAGTGAGAAATACAAGGTTTTGGGCCAATCAAAAAACATTTAGAGGTGGCTCAACGCGATCGAAAATTTGAAGTGTGTTTATATGGGGAATATATAATTTTTTTCAGATTTAACGAAAATTTCGTTCTATAGTTTAATTTTCTGACAAATTGTTATATAATTCGGGATCGGTATTAAATTATCTTTCCAAAAAGCTATAAAACTTCAAAATCGAAGCAAATGCCCCAGACCACTTTTGTGCCAAAAAAACTAGATCATGAAATTTGATGGCATTTGTTTCAACTTTAAGAAATTAATTAAAGCCAATATTTCGTTTTAGTCTCTATACCAGTAAGTACTGAGATATGAAGTATTATTTTATTACCACCTTGTTAACCTATTATGCATTGAGACCGAAAATGGAAAATTTTTTTAAATAAAATTTTGAAAACTCCTTTTTCAAATTTTGAAAAATGTTCTTAAACAAAATTTAAAAAAATTGATCTAGATCTTTAAGGTCTTGTTAAATGCATGTCAGAGATTAACTGTGTGAATTTGTAGGTAAATCCCTATGCCAGAATATTTTTGATAACGGTTTCATTTTTGCGGATTTCGAGAAAAATTGGATTTTTGTAAAATATTCTGTAAATGTACTATTTCTAAATACTTTGTATCAAAAATTAATCATTTTTCTACTTTTAAATGTTATATTTTATCTTAACAGGCTAGGGTTTCGGAAAAAAAAATATTATAACCTCATTAACCCTTTTGAAATTGGGGTCACATATGACCCCAAGATGATAAAAAAAAATTTATTCAAAAAATTCAAATATTTTGTAAGTGCTGTTGAGTTTTTAAATGCCATGCTTAAAATATAATAACCAAATGTGTAGAACTTCTGTTCCTATAATTTGGGATAAATCCGAGAAAGTTAACCCATTATTTGCCGAGGCCAGTTTTGGATTTTAATATATTTTTAAATAAAAATTACCGAAATAAAAATTACCGAAAACGAGTTTTTCTATTACACTCGAAGAAACCACTATTTAGAATTTAAGAAAACTAATTCGGTTAATTTTTATTTATTTAACCCTTCAATGCTCCTCGGATCAAAATAATCCATTGTGATATATCTTTGGTGCAATTATCTACTTATTGCCCGCGAATATAAATTAAAACAACTTTTAACCAATTTTTTTATAAAATTATTTTTTATGTATAAAAACTATCTATATTTTTCTAAATAAAATAAGAAGACCCACAAATGACCTAAAGCTAATAAAAGACAATTTATTCAAAAGAATTTATATTCGCGAGCAATAAGCAGATAATTGCACCAAAGATATATCACAATGGATTATTTTGATCCCAGGAGCACCGAAGGGTTAAATAAATAACAAGTAAGAAAATTATAGTCGGTCTAGACCGACTATCCCAGGAGCACCGAAGGGTTAAATAAATAACAAGTAAGAAAATTATAGTCGGTCTAGACCGACTGTACGATACCCTATACCATGCGTTTAGAAACCCTATCTCTTAGGCCCAACTAACTGGACATTGAAAATAAGCAAAAACCAAATTTGAGTGGGATTTTTATTAATTTTTTTGGCTGCAGATATGAAAAAGTTCATATCGGATGCTATATCTATAAAGGGACTAGGTCCAAAAATGGACCGATCCTGATCATGTTTGGTAAAGTCTCTTGTATTTTGCAAAAATATGTACAAACAAAATTTGAGAAGAATCAGTGCAATATTTTTGTTTTTTAATAGATTTAAGTGAAGATCGGGAAGCAGCTCTATACGGGTCAAAGGGATCATTTTTGGACTACTCATTAGTGGATGTAATGAACGCATACAAACCCAATTTGAGTAAGATCTATATGACAATTTGGACCTTATGGCAATTTATGTCGATTTCATATGGGTAATTTGTATGGGGGCTAGGTCTGAACATGGACCGATTCTCACCAATTTCATTAGCGTTCATCCCATGGCCGATAAAAGCTTATTTACCAAATTTCATCAAAATATATTCATATTTACGACCTGCAGTTTGATTACAAGCTGTACATGGACACACAGACGGACGGACGGACGGACGGACGGACGGACGGACATTGTTAAATCAACTCAGAAAGTGATTCTGATTCGATCGGTATAATTAAAGATGGGTCTAGGTCAAATATTTTTGGTTGTTACAAACAGCAGCACAAAGTCATTATACCCAAACCACATAGTGGTATAGGGTATAAAAATTAACCAATTATTTTTCTTAAATTCTAAATAGTTGTTTCATCGGTTTAATAGAAAAACTTGTTTTCGGTAATTATACCCTAAACCACTATGTGGTTTGGGTATAATGACTTTGTGCTGCTGTTTGTTACAACCACAACTATTTGACCTAGACCCATCTCTCATTATACCGATCGAATCAGAATCACTTTTTGAGTTGATTTAACAATGTCCGTCCGTCCGTCCGTCTGTGTGTCCATGTAAACCTTGTAATCAAACTGCAGGTCGCAAATATGAATATATTTTGATGAAATTTGGTATATAAGCTTTTATCGGCCATGGAATGAACGCTATTGAAATTGGTGAGAATCGGTCCATGTTCAGACCTAGCCCCCATACAAATGACCCCTATGAAATCGACATAGATTGCCATAAGATCCAAATTGTCATATAGATCTTACACAAATTGGGTTTGTATGCGTTCATTACATCCATTAATGAGTAGTCCAAAAATGATCCCTTTGGCCCCATATAGACTGCTTCCCGATCTTCATTTAAATCTATTAAAAACAAAAATATTGCACTGATTCTTCTCAAATTATGTTTGTATATATTTTTGCAAAATACAAGAGACTTTACCAAACATGATCAGGATTGGTCCATTTTTGGACTAAGATATATATAGATATAGCATCCGATATGAACTTTTTCATATCTGCAGCCAAAAAATTAATAACTCAAATTTGGTTTTTGCTTATTTTCTATGTCCAGTTAGTTGGGCCTAAGAGATAGGGTTTCTAAACGCATTGTATAGGGTATCGTATAGTCGGTCTAGACCGAATATAATTTTCTTACTTGTTTTTATTTAAAAATATCTTAAAATCCAAAGCTGGGTTAGCGTTCTCGGATTTATCCCAAATTTTAGGAACGGAAGTTCTACACATTTGGTTGTTATATTTTAAGCATCGCATCTAAAAATTCAACAGCACTTACAAAATATTTGAATTTTTTGAATAAATTCTTTTTTATTATCTTAGGGTCATATGTGACCCAATTCCAAAGGGGTTAATGGGGTCATATTATCTTTTTCCGAAACCCTAGGCTATTAAAATAAAATATATCATTTAAAAGTAGACAAGTGATGAATTTTTGATACAAAGTATTTAGAAAGAGTACATTTACAGAATATTTCACAAAAATCAAATTTTTCTCGAAATCCGCAAAAATAAAATCCTTGTCAAAAAAATTCTGGCAGAGGGATTTACTTAGAAATTCACACAGTCAATCTTCAACATGTATTTAATAAAACCTTAAGGTGATAGATTCATTTTTTTAAATTTTGTTTAAGAAAGTTTTTTCAAACTTCAAAAAGGAGTTTTAAAAATTTTATCAAAAATATTTCCAATTTTCGGTCTCAATGCGCAACAGGTTAACAGCGTGGTTATAAAACAATACTTCATATCTGAGAACTTATAAGTATAGAGACCAAAAAAGAATGATGGCTTTAATCAATTTCTCAAAGTTGAAAAAAATGCCATAAAATTTCATGACCTAGTTTTTTTTTTGCACAAAAGTGGTCTGGGGCATTTGCTATTTCTAGGCGAGGTTTTATTCGATTTTGAAATTTTATAGCCTTTTGAAGGGATAATTTAATACTGATCATGAATTGTATAACAGCTTGTTGGAAAAATTAAACTATAGAACGAAATTTTCGTAAAAGCTGAAAAAAAGTCATATTTTCCCCATACAAACACACTTGAAATTTTCAATCGCTTTGCACCACGACTAAGCGTTTTTTGATTGGCCCAAAACTTTGTATTTCTTAGTTTTTTTGGTATTCGCATATTTCAAGGGGGTGAGACCGACAGTTTGAACACTTTTTTTCCCTCCATATAACGAAGGGCCACCCTAATCTACATATTTAAGCACACTTGCACAAACACATTCAATTCAAACATATTACACTCTCACTCATAATAGGATACTTTTAGTCTCTGAGAGAAATACTTTAACTTAAAAGATTGTAATACCTCTCTACATCTACATCGACTCCAAGCGCTTGAAGACATCGATGGAAATATCTATGTACTAATCAAGGTTCAGAAAATACACACACGAAACACACAATGTTCTGTTCAAAAGCAGCCAATACATATCTTTATTTTCATATCAATTATGTGCGTTTCTAAATTTTCTACGGTGCCCAACACAACCATGACTGTGTTCGTTTTAATATTTCGTTATTTACACGAACATTTTTGTATCACATACTTTTTGTTTCAATCACACATAAAGCACACATTTTTGAGTGTTGCTTTATTTGAAGTTCATGTTCTGGTACGTGTAATGAAAAAAAACACAGAACATGTACAATAAACAGGTTCGAGTTCAGTTATATTTTAAGTCGTGTTGTGGCTCGTGTAGTAAGAAAAAACACAACATGTACAATAAACAGGTTCGAGTTCAGTTATATTTTAAGTCGTGTTTAAAAAGTATGTGATACAAAAATGTTCGTGTAAATAACGAAATATTAAAACGAACACAGTCATGGTTGTGTTGGGCACCGAAGAAAATTTAAAAACAAACATAATTGGTATGAAAATAAAAATATGTGTGTGTTGGTCTAAGTTATGTTTGTTTACATATATGTACGAGTTTTTTATTCAGTGTGTGTTTTTTTCTGAACTCTGGTACTAATACACCTTGCACCCCTTTTTAAGCAAAATGCGGGCACAAAGGATTACGAAATTTGGCATAGTTATAGTTCATATGGAAGAGAAGTGGAGAATGATAAAATTTTATTTTTTTTATTTATTTATTAGATGACATAGCACAACAAGACAAAAATCTTATAAATTTTAGTGCTAGTGAGTAATGAGAACATAAATCATATTTAACACTAACATTAAAAGAAAATAATATAAAAATGAAATTTGTAGGTAACTAATGTATAAAGAATTTGATCAAAAACAAAAGAAATTGGTTGATAAATTGAATATAACAAAGGAATTTGAGCAGCTCATTTTGAAACTTGTAAGCGTTGCTTATGATTTGAATTCGATTAGGAAGAAGGTTCCAAAGACTAATGGAGTACAAAACTGAGGTTGTGATAAAAGGCTTTTAAATCTTTTTTGGATTATATTTTTGCCACGAATAGATCTAACATGATGTAATAATTTTGTATAAAAAATAAGGCTTTTAAATTTAAGGAAATCTTCAAAACTCATTCGATTTATTTGATATGAATAGATGGATATAGATTCACCGCGTCCTTTGTTGTAGAAATAAAGGGTCCGCCAAATAACTTTTTTTTTTTGAAAATGCTATAAAAAAACTACTGAATATTATCTCAAATTTCTTTTTTTATTTGAAGTACAATCCTTCCGGTTAATAATGGAAAAAAATTTCATTCAAATGGCTGCCTCGGCTGGCCATGCAGAAGCCTACACGATCGGTCCAATTTTTAAGCACATTATCGATTGTGTGCAGCTGTATTTCACCAATGGCTTCACGAATATTGTCCATTAAAGCGTCAATTGTCTCTGGCTTGTTGGCGTAAAACTTATCTTTGAGGGCACCCACAAATAATAGTCCAACGGTGTCAAATCGCAGCTCCGAGGTGGCCAAACGACATCAGCTCTGCGGTTGATAATGCGATCTTCAAAAACAGGGCGCAAAACATCGAGTGTAGCTTCGGCTGTGTGGCACGTAGCGCCGTTCTGTTGAAACCAAATGTAACCAATATCCTCCTCTCTAATTTTTGTGAACAAAAATTCGTTCAGCATGGCCCGATAACGATCGCCAATGACTGTAACGGCCACTCCTTTCTCATTTTCGAAGAAAAATGGCCCAATTATGCCTCTGGACCAAAATCCGCACCAAACAGTGACTCATTTTGGGTGTATCGGCTTTTCAATGTATGCGTGCGGGTTTCTGTGCCCCAAATGCGACAATTTTGCTTGTTTACATACCCGCCAAAGATCAAAATAAGCTTCATCTGAAAAGATGATTTTTTTTTTGGCAAAATCGGCATCTTCTGTAAGTCGATCGCAGGCCCACTTAGCGAAGCGAAAACGCATTGGATGGTCAGTTGGCTTCAACTCCTGAACCAATTGGATTTTGTATGGCGTCATACCAAGGTCTTTATGCAAAATTCGTCTCAATGATGCCTCCGAAATGTTAAATTCTTGAGAACGACGGTGAATTGATGTTGGTGGTGCTTCACGCACACTTTCTGCCACAGCAGCAATATTCTCGGGTGTACGCACTGTTTTTGGCTTTTCACGCTTTGGTTCATCGATGAGGATGCCAGTTTCTTTCACTTTTTTCATACAACCATATTCGTTCAGCGGAAGGATAAAACTAATTATCTGTCAAATCAGATATGAGCTAAGTGTTACCATTCGCGAAATAAGCAACTTTGAGTTTTTTAAAGTCATTACTATCACAGTTTGCATAAATTTCGCAGCCATATAATAAAACGGGGATGAGAAACGTTTTAGCTAAAATGGAATGGTCTACTGTGTCGAAAGCTTTGCTATGATCCAGTAGTATTAAGAATGAAACCATATTGTTATCAAGTTCAGCTCTTAAATCTTCAATTACGTCTATTAGCGCTGTAATACAGCTTCTTCCCTTCACAAATCCAGACTGGTAATCAGACAAAATATTATTCTGATCAAGATAATCATTCATTTGTCTGCACATGAGATTCTCCATTACTTTAGATAAAAAGGGAAGAATTGCAATAGGCCGAAAAGCATTGTTTTGTTTAGGAATAGGTATAATTTTTGAGAGTTTCCATCCTTCAGGAAAAACGGATTTTGTAAAGATAGTGTTGAATAGATGAGTACGAAAAGGCAAGAGCTTTAGGATTAGGGCTTTTATAAATAAAGGATTCATTTCATCTAAACCAACAACATTCGATTTTATTGCAAAGATACTTTCTAGAACTTCACCTTGGGTTACACAGCGGAAACTAAAACGATTTTCAATGGGAACAATGCATAAATCATTATAAATGTTGGATACGGGCGATTGCACATTATTATTTACAAACTTATCATTAAGATAGTTTACATCAATATCTGCGTTAAAAGGTGGGGTGTTTTTGTGTCCTATACCAATCTTTCGAATTTCTTTCCATGTGGATCGACTGTCAACAGCAGATGAAAATTTTCTTTGATAAAATAAGAATTTCGCCAACTGAATTCTTTTTACAACATCTTTCCTAGCAGATTAGAATATAAGTTGAAGTTCTGGTGTTTTGTATTTTTTCCACCTGCCATGTGCAACATTACGTTTATCTATTAATAGTTTTATTTCCTGATTAAACCATGGATGCTGATTTGCTTTCCTAAATTTGGTTTTTATAGGAACACATAAATCAAATAAATTTTTAACATTATCCTGAATGAAAAAGAACTGGTCATTAAATTTATGTGTAATACACATGTGTTAAAAATATATTAAATTAATTAAAATAAATAGTTTATTGTATTTATAGCAATAAGTTTATTGTAATTTTACATTATAATAAATACCTAAATAATAATAATAATAAATACTAGCAGATTCCAACCCTCGAAATTCGAGTGGAAATTCGAGGAAATTTTATTTTTTCATTAAATAAAGACCCTAAAGGTATGCCAATCAATTATAGCCAATTCACAAATCAAAAGAAAAAAAGAAAACTCATTTTTATTACAAACACATTAACAAATTTAATAAAAACATACATAGCATATGTATAATTTTATGTATGTGTTAGTAGCAACTTTAAATGCAATTTACTCAAAATAAAGGAAAAAATTTAAAAATCTGTAAACCTGCAAAACGGCTAAAAAGAAATACCTACCAAATAATATACGTTTGGCCAAAATCGGGATTAAACGGTAGAACAAAACATCGGTCACAAGAAATCGCCTAGCCTATTAATATTATAGATTAATAATAAATATTTTTATAATCAATTTTAGCCAATTCACAATTAGTCGAATTTTATTATGATTGTATATAACTCACCCTGTGTTGAATTGTGAATCGCTAAAATTGATTAGCATATCTTTGGGCTCTTTTAAATTATTTATTAACAAACCCATTTATGTATATAATTTCTGTGTGTTCAAAAAATATTTATTGTGAATTTTAATGACTTTAACTTAAATTTTCAATTAATTAATTTTCTATTAATAGTTTTATTTCCTGATTAAACCATGGATGCTGATTTGCTTTCCTAAATTTGGTTTTTATAGGAACACATAAATCAAATAAATTTTTAACATTATCCTGAATGAAAAAGAACTGGTCATTAAATTTATGTGTAATACACATGTGTTAAAAATATATTAAATTAATTAAAATAAATAGTTTATTGTATTTATAGCAATAAGTTTATTGTAATTTTACATTATAATAAATACCTAAATAATAATAATAATAAATACTAGCAGATTCCAGCCCTCGAAATTCGAGTGGAAATTCGAGGAAATTTTATTTTTTCATTAAATAAAAACCCTAAAGGTATGCCAATCAATTATAGCCGATTCACAAATCAAAAGAAAAAAAGAAAACTCATTTTTATTACAAACACATTAACAAATTTAATAAAAACATACATAGCATATGTATAATTTTATGTATGTGTTAGTAGCAACTTTAAATGCAATTTACTCAAAATAAAGGAAAAAATTTAAAAATCTGTAAATCTGCAAAACGGCTAAAAAGAAATACCTACCAAATAATATACGTTTGGTGAAAATCCGGATTAAACGGTAGAACAAAACATCGGGCACAAGAAATCGCCTAGCCTATTAATATTATAGATTAATAATAAATATTTTTATAATCAATTTTAGAAAATTCACAATTAATCGAATTTCATTATAATTGTATATAACTCACCCTGTGTTGAATTGTGAATCGCTAAAATTGATTAGCATATCTTTGGGCTCTTATAAATTATTTATTAACAAACCCATTTATATACTTTCTGTGTGTTCCAAAAATATTTATTGTGAATTTTAATGACTTTAACTTAAATTTTCAAACATTTTTTTTATATATATTAAATTAAAAAAATAAACATTGAAAGGAAAAATTGAACGAAAAATATATCCTAGAATTTGCAGTCGAATTTCGAGTGCTGGGCTATGCGAGTTACAAATAAATTAATATTTAATTAAATTTTGTTGAATAATGTAGAACAATAATATAACAACAAACAGTTAATTTTTTTAAATTTAAAAATAGTTTTAAGAAATATTTTTATTAATTTTTTTTTAATAATGATTTTTTTTATAAAATTTTTAATGTTAACTTAATTCATGAATTTTGTCAATGATTTACCAATTTTTTTTACACTCCGTGATCAATAACTTATTTATACTTGTGTAACAATCAATAATATAATAATTTCTACAAAATTTTATTTTCACAGATATTCTTTAATTTCTAAAATGTTGTATACGAATAAATTTAATTGTTATTACTCATAAAATGTAATTATAGGTATGTACGTAATTTATTATATATTATTCGGGCAGACTCAAAAAACCCAATTGTTAACATTGGGAAAAGATATGGAAAGGATGCCTTCATATGCATTCCTTTCAATCAACAACTATTTTAAAGATATTAAAAATAAGTTTGGCCTGAGAACGCCAAACCCTTTGGAGGTTTTACTATACTGGCCTAGCAGTTTTTCCCTGACTTTCTAAATTTCTCACCCCGGAAATGTTCCACAGTGTTATTAGTTCACTTTCACATTAAATCAATATTTCAAACATTTCGCTTGTGTTTGTTACACATTTCTGCTCTATGAGGCCTTTTCTCCCAGTGACGTCGCATTTCTGGATTGGCCTTTTTTCAAATATATTTTAAAGAAGAAGTCGAGTGGTGTTAAGCTTGGGGTGTTCTTACTTACTGTTTTGAAGATTTTCATCAAGATAAGAGAGGAAAGTGTGGAGATGATCATTTCGTTGGAAATTACGATTCACCATCTTTACCAAAGTCCCCAGTAAGGTAATACAACAGTGAATATAATTGTGTATTAATTAAATGAATTTCACTAAGAATCTGACAATAAACTACCTTCATAAAGTCCGAATCACCATAACAGCTTAATTTTGCACGACTATAAACAAACAGAACAGATTTTACATTTCGGAAAATAAAAATTTTTTTTTAGGACTAATGTGGCGATTTTAGTCAGTATGACAAAACTTTAAAAACGAAATAATATTTTCTTTGAACCAACATTAACCAAAATAATATTTAATATTTAATAAAATTGAAACAAAAGCTAAAGAAGAAATAATAATGACAGAATTTTTTTCTTATAAAAAAACTTAGTTTAACCAAACAACATAAAAAGTGATCGTTATTTTGTTAAACCTCAATAGAAAAATAAATGAAAAAAACCAAAAAAAAAACATTAAATCCATTGTCGCAGCTTTTACAAGTACAGTTTTTTTTATTTTCTTAAATAGAGTATGAAAATGCGTAATCATAGTCCTCTTTTAATTGTGCTTCTCAGTGTTCTTTAAATGTTCCATTCGAGACATTGTTATATTCTGGGCGCATCATAGTCATCATTAAAAACTTTTACTACTTAATAACATTTGCTGTTATTTTGGGTTGTTGGAGTTTTGCTTTTAATATCCTTTTAATCATTACAAACCTTGTAACTAAAGGAAATGGCAAAAAAAAAAAAAAAACAAATACAAAAAATTTCAACACTTGGCCGCACAGTGAGCGAACGAAAATTTTGCGTGGACTAAGTATTTTGCTACTTTATTCATGGCAATAATCCTTTTATTAACGCTTTTAAGCGTTGAAGTGACTTTGGGAAAATGAAACGTCAGAGCGTTAGGTACGTATTATCATTATGGCTGTTGCCTTGTACTTGTAAAAAAGTTCTACCTTTTGAAAAGGGTAAATTGTATCAAATCAAAAGTTATTGTATCTCTTGTCTGCGGAAACTTTTCTTTTGAATTTATATTTTCACTTAATTTTTTTATTTTCATCTTACGTTGTTACTTTTCGTAAAAGGTAAAAGATTTAAAACATAATGTTTAACACAACAAAAAAAGGATGATTTAATTATGAAATTAGGAAAATGCTCGAAAATTAATGAAATGATTAAACGTTCAAATATTAAGTCAAAGCAGAATGAAAAATGTATACAAATGTTGAATGATTTGCTTAACAAAAGTATGTCACCAGTGATATAGTGTGGAAATTTTGAGAGAAATTAACAAAAAAAAAAAAAAAAGCAAGTAAGAAATTATAGTCGATACCCTATACCATGGTTTAGAGCCCTATCTCTTCGGCCCAACTAATTCGATATAGAAAATAAGCATAAAAGAAATTTGAGTGGCATCGTTATTAATTTTTTTTGGCTGCGGATAAGAAAAAGTTCATATCGAGTGTTATTTTTACATGGGGACTAGGTCGAAATATGGACCGATCCCGACCATATTTGGTAAAGTCACTTATATTTTTAAAAAACAAATACAAACCAAATTTGAGAAAAATCAGTGCAATATTTTTGTTTTTTGATAGATTTAAGTGAAGATCGGGAAGCAGCCCTATATGGGGCCTATGACTAAGAATTGTCCTATTGGGATTATTTTTGGACTACCGATTAATGGATATAATAAACACAAGCAAACCCAATTTGACTCTATATGATAATTTGGATCTTATGGCAATTTATGTCGATATCATAGGGGCCATTTGTATGGGAACTTGGTCTGAACATAGACCGAATTTCACCAATTTCAATAGCATTCATGCTATGGCCGATAGAAGCTTATATACAAAATTTTATCAAAATATATTCACATTTGCGACCTGTAGTATGATTACAAAGTTTACATGGACACACAGACGGACGGACGGACGGATGGACATCGCTAAATCGACTCAGAAAGTGATTCTGAATCGATCGGTATAATAAAAGATTGGTCTAGGTCAAATATTTTTGGTAGTTACAAACAGCAGCACAAAGTCATTATACCCAAAAATTAATAATAAGGAAGAAACTTATAGTAGGTCTACAGGATATCCTATATTATAAGTATTGAGAAGAAGGAGAAGTAGTAGAATGATAATGAGATTGAGTATGAGAATGAGTATGAGAATGAGATTAAGAATGAGAATGAGAATGAGAATGAGAATGAGAATGAGAATGAGAATGAGAATGAGAATGAGAATGAGAATGAGAATGAGAATGAGAATGAGAATGAGAATGAGAATGAGAATGAGAATGAGAATGAGAACGAGAATGAGAATGAGAATGAGAATGAGAATGAGAATGAGAATGAGAATGAGAATGAGAATGAGAATGAGAATGAGAATGAGAATGAGAATGAGAATGAGAATGAGAATGTGAATGAGAATGAGAATAAGAATGAGAATGAGAATGAGAATGAGAATGAGAATGAAAATGAGAATGAGAATGAGAATGAGAATGAGAATGAGAATGAGAATGAGAATGAGAATGAGAATGAGAATGAGAATGAGAATGAGAATGAGATTAAGAATAAGAATGAGAATGGGGATGAGAATGAGAATGAGAATGAGAATAAAAATGAGAATGGGAATGAGAATAAGAATGGGAATGGGAATGGGAATGAGAATGAGAATGAGAATGAGAATGAGAATGAGAATAAGAATGAGAATGGGAATGAGAATTAGTATGAGAATGAGAATGAGACTAAGAATGAGAAGGAGAATAGAAATGAAAATGAGAATGAGAATTAGTATGATAATGAGAATGAGAATAAGAATGAGATTGAGAATGAAAATGAGAATATGAGTATGAGTATGAGTAAGAGTATGAGTATGAGTTAGTATGAGATGAGTATGAGTATGAGTATGAGTATGAGTATGAGTATGAGTTTGAGTATGAGTATGAGTATGAGTATGAGTATGAGTATGAGTATGAGTATGAGTATGAGTATGAGTATGAGTATGAGTTGAGTATGAGTATGAGTATGAGTATGAGTATGAGTATGAGTATGAGTATGAGTATGAGTATGAGTATGAGTATGAGGATGAGTTGAGTATGAGTATGAGGGGTATGAGTATGATG